>WBMZ01007099.1:0-337512 GCA_013400975.1 Atrichornis clamosus | reverse complement strand
AGGCCTTGCAAATCCAAGACAACCAGTCAAGTCTGTAAGATGGGACTGGGGAGAAGGGAAGCAAGATTTGTGACAGTAGATAGTTATGAGAAGTGGCTGGAGATTGAAAAGTCTTGTGGCATAGGAGTACTCTCTGTAACAGGTTATGCACCTAGGAAGAGAAAATTAAAACTGCTTAAGTGAGAAGAGCAGAGTGGGGAGTAAGAGGATTCTAAGATCTGATGACTTTTTTGTGTGTCCAAAAGGCTCATGTCAATTCTTATGGTGCTAGAAGTTAATTCAGCTCTGCATTAAGTTAATGAAGACCAGCAAAAAAACCCCCTCAAATATCTGTTTGTTTGCATATGATTTATTCTTAGGTCTGCTGTATTTATTCCTAGTTCTGCCCTATTTAGGACTGCAGTAGAGAGTCCAGGTGTTGTTGCTGCTAAAGACTGTCAGGCTTGTGATTCTGCTCTCCCTCTGAACTTCTAATTTCCTGGACATCTGGAATGCTACAGATGTATCTATGCATATTTAAGGTGTTGAGGGTGATTAGCAGTGCCAAACAAGCCGGCTCATGATAAACTCCAAGCTTGGTTTATCAGCCTCCTCGCAAACCCTGAGGTTCGAGTCACAGCAGTGTTGTGATTGGAGAGCAGTACACCGAGCTGTTTCCCCTGTGTAGGCTCTCAAAATAACCATGTGCTTGCTTGTTTCAGGTTATGACTTTTCAAAAGGACACAAACTGAAAAAGCAAGTGCTATTACCAGCTGTAAACATTGCCTTCTCCCCTCTTTGGCTGAAAATAAGTCACACCTCTAATGGCTTAACAAGCAAGGGTAGAAGGGAAAAAAATATTTTTTCTTTGTGTTTACTTTGTGCTTTTTACAGCTCTGACTGCTGTCAGTGTCATTGTTTCCCCTTTATTGTCCAGTCATTTCCCCTCTTGTCCACGTGGGTCTTTCCCACAACAGAGA
This sequence comes from Atrichornis clamosus, assembly GCA_013400975.1. Lineage (NCBI taxonomy): Eukaryota > Metazoa > Chordata > Aves > Passeriformes > Menuridae > Atrichornis > Atrichornis clamosus. The sequence continues at coordinate 336,553 of WBMZ01007099.1, read as the reverse complement.
AGAGAAAAACAAGTACAAAAAGTAGGAAAACACTATTGTAAAACCAAAGAAAGAGGGAGTCTGCCTATGCTGTGGGCAGGTGGAAGGTCATAACTCGTTTTCACACGTGAAGCAGAGATAAAGGTGATAAGGACTCTTTAAACTTTCCGGCATTAGCTCAACTCATGGAAAAAGCAGACTTTTTGGCTAAATTTCATACTGCCCCACCATTAGCCTTTTGCTGATGGCTTTTCTGTCTCCTAGGACCAGATTGTCAGCAGCTGTACACAACACTTTAAAGTTCAGCACACAGATTTTCCAACAAGTTTAGCCCGTTGGCTGCAATGCTTATTATGAAAATCCAGTTCAGATCAGTGGTGATAACTCAAAAACTTTTTCCAAAGTTACATCCATTTCTGCAATGACCCTCTGTGGGCCAGCTCTTTTGTCAAGGCTCTCTTGAGAAGTACTTGGAGGTATTTTTTGTGCTGTATGGAGGTCCATCAGTTAGCAGCCTGATGCTGAATGAAGCAAACCTTAATTAGATTTTTTTCAGCTATGACAATCATGAAACAAACCCTTGTTTCTCCTGCTTCCAGTCTCCGTGAAATTTGCATTCTGTCCCTTCCCACTGCCTCCTTCCCCTTGCCTCCATTGGGACCCCCTTCCATTCTTGGTGTCACATAGAAAGGTCTCTTAATATGCTTCTTCCTGCATTTACTTTTTGTCTGTTTTTTGTTCTCTGGTTTTTGGTGGGTTTTGTTTTGTTGGTGTTTGTGGGTTTTTTGTTTTCATTTTGTGTGGGGGTTTTTTTGTTTGTTTTAGGTTTTTTGTTGAGGGGGGTGTTGAGGTTTGTTTTGTTTTGTTTTGTTTTTTTCCAGCCTGTGTCTAGGATCCTTCACATGCAGCTGTATCCCATACAGCTGCCTAAAGCTTCTGGAACTACTGTCCAAGGCTGCAAGGATCCTCCTGTGGCTGCTCAGGCCATCTCAGCCAAAGGCTTCCGGGCTTCCCATGAGGGAGACCTTGAGGGCTGCATAGGGCATGCTTTCACTTTGAGTTCCATAGAGGACTGCCTGAGCAGCAGTCCACAGAGGTGACAAGCTACTTAATTTTAGAAAAATGTAACATTTTAGGCAAGGGCTGCCCCTCAACTTGCTCTGCAGCTCAGCTCATCTGCTGTACTGGAAGGAAAATGGCTCACCTTTCCCACCTGGGGAAAATCCATGCTGCAGACTGCTTCTGGTCAGCAAGCATATTCTCCCTGCCCTGCCCAAGACTTCACTTGCCTGAGGAAGGTGCCTCTGAGAAGACAGCTTCTGTCTAAGAAGTTGTTTCTTTGTGAAGCTGGGTTTATCCTTTTAAAAGCCTAAAATCTGTGTAAGACTGGGGGTGGGGGGCAGAGGAGGGCTAGGCTCTGAGGAGATCTAGAGCAGAGGAGAGAGCGGTGGTTCAAAGCTGACATTGCATTTCACTCTGAGGGAGCTAGATGTCCCCCTGACTCATTGAGAGGCACTCAAGACTACTTCATAAAGTTGGAAGCAAAGCTGAAGCTCCCTTATGTGCTACATGAGGCTTTGCAGAGGTTTTACACAAGCACAGAAAGTCCTAGTGGGTTTGGCTCAAACAGCCAAATAATCTCTTACAGGGTCTATCCAAGCACTTGCATTTTTCACCTACTCTTATTGCTTGTATTCTTTGGCATTTGCAGACCAAGCTGTAAATAAGGTTTGACATCATCTGCCTTCTTTCCATTGTGTGGTGTTTTGGGGAGTTTGTTTTTTAAACAATCCCTCAGTCTCTCCCCCATGTTTCTTAAAAGATCCTGAGATAAGAGAGAATGGATGGGGTGGAAATATCCAGCATCGTTTGGGATTGTATCTGACTTTAGCTACTTCATTAATCCAGCACTCTTGTCATTATGACGCACTTTCTCCTGGATGCTCTCCTGGAATTGCTGTACTTCTAGCAGGCAGGATTTCACCAAGACCAGCAAAGACACATAGCTCAGGCAGGAACTCTGATGTCTGATGCTTTCTGCATTTTGTTAAGTCAGAGAGGGCAAACAAGGAACTCTTTGTTCCTGTGCCTAGATTGGGGGACTAAAATTGTTTCGGTGAAGAAAAGTATTTCCCTTGTTCAGAAAAAGATGTCAACTTGAAATAAGAAGAGAAAAATATTTTTAGATTTCATATATTCAGGTCTCCCCACAGGTAAAAATTTAATCTTATACCAGCTTCTTAAACTGTTTGTTCAAGCCCTGTTGGCTCTCCCTACTCCGATGCTTCTTGTGGAACCAGAAAATCCACATTCTGTAAACAGCCTGTGAACGCTTTTAAAATAAATTATTACATTGTCTATGATGAATCTATTACTGGTGGAGGGTGTGAGAAAAAAGGCTGCATTTCTGCCCAGTGTCTTTCTTGTTTTTCAAAGGCCATGAACAGTGACTGCCAAGAACACACTCTGTGTTGCCCTTCCTTAAATGCCTGAAGCAGAGGGTTTTCAGCTGGAGCAGGTGTTTGAAATTTTCACCTCTTCCTTCTCAATTTCAGGAGGAATTTCTTCATGGACAGGGTTGTTCAGCATTGGAATGGACTGCCTAGGGAAGTGGTGGAGTCACCATCCCTGGAGGTGTTTAAGAAACAACTGGATGTGGCACTTAGTGCCATGGTTTAATTGACAAGGTGATTGGTCACAGGTTGGACTCATGATCTTAGAGGTCTTTTCCAACCTTAATCATTCTGTGATTCCCCTTGGAGGCTGCAATATTTTCCTTGGAAGGATCAGCTGTGTGAGCCTGCAGACTATGCTTGATCTGCTGCTGAGGTAAGCATCTAGCTGACTGAAGCTACCAGGCTTCGCTACACCCCTGCAAGAGATTTAGTGATGAAATCAGTAAGTCAAGAGCTACAAAAAACTTTTTAAATCCTGCAAGAAATGGGCTGAGGTCTACAGTCTAAACAGCAGTCAAAACTATGCTGTTAAGAATGAAGTTGTTCATGAACATTTCATTTATAAAGCATCAAGAGGCTTATCTCAACAGATCCATCAACAGCCTGGGTCATAACCAAATTTCTCTGTTCAAATTCTCTCCCACATCATTTCCACCGTGTGCCAGCCGTGCGCTGTAACGGTAGCTGTGCGGTCAGCCGGCTGTGACCCGTCACCTGACCCACCACAGGAAATAAAGACCATGATTTAGCTACTGCTTGTTCTTGCTTGCAGCATAAGAGTGAAGCATGCTTCTGGCCCTCATCCTAGGTTGAAAATGCGTGCTCACGTAGTGCTTATTTCTCTTGAGTTTACAACAGTAAAGAGAATGGGCTTTTAAAAATTTTTTTGTCTCCACAGCTTTACTATTGCTACTGGTTGTATTGGAAAACAAAGGAAACCTGCAGGATTCAAGATGCAAACCTGAGAAAGCATCATGTAGTCCCAGTGCAGTTTACAGTCAAATTACCACAGAGTGCAGCTGTCAAGTTTGGTTAGGGAAGTCTATGAAATTCCTCTCTTGTCTTGAAGGCTTATAACATGGTGAAGGGTCCAATAACTTGATTTTTGTAGGACATCTTATAGTTGGGTGGCTTTAAGTCAGAATGTGTGCTACACACACACACCCACCTGTTTTTGGGGGGAGGTGGGGTAAGAAGACTGTCATGTGTGCCAGTCTTTCAGGTTTGAGCTTTGTGGTATTTTGGTTTTGGCTCTTTTTGCAGATGAGGGCTGTGCTCCTTCAATAACTTAGTGCTTCTGTGAAATGCAACTTCAAACCAGACCATTATGTATTCAGGTGCTAGATCCTACATTAATTTGGGGATTGCTCTTCAGAACATTTAGTCTTAACATGTATAGCTTGCTAACCAGGGAAAAATATCACATCCACATATATATACACAAACACACGCTTAAAACTGAAGTGTTTATTGCATGCTAATGTTACCATAATCAGTGCTGGCAAAGATGACCCTTCTCCATTGTGGTGTAACCAGACAAACACATAGTGTCTTGGAATTCCTTCAGTATCAGCCATGTGCTGCCTCTTTGAAGGATCCCCAGTCTGGGAACTGGTGTCACTGTGCTGAACACCAATACGTTCACTGTAGCAATGTAAACACGGCCAAAATTCAAAACCCCAGGTGTGCAAAGAATTTCAATATAGAGGAGTTTGTGAGAGATTTTTGTTTGAGATTTAATCAACGTACACACCTACTTCTTTCTTTAAATGATCATTACAAGCTTGGGAAAGGAGTGTTATCAAACAAACCTAGATGCTTGGCTTCTGTCCTCACCATTGTTGTTGCTGGCAGCCATAACAAAATGATGCAGTACATTTAAAGGAGGCCAAATATATCCTCACTGGCATGTAGAGGAAGTTTCCACAGAAGTCATTCAAAAGAAAACACTGAGCGCAGAGATCCATTCTGCTGTGTCTGTGCAATGTTCATCCAAATGGCTTGCTCATGAGAAAATAAATAGTGCTTTATAACACCTTTCAGCTAAGAAACAGGGCAGTGGTTGGATTTAAAAGTACGAGGTATGGGAACATTCCTCATGGCCAAATGTGGTCTGTGACAGTCCATCAACACTTGCTGTGTTACAGTTGTCATCTTCAGTTTTGTGTACCTCAGGGTGAGCAATCAGCTATCCTGTAAGTGGAAGAAAATAGGCATTTTACATACTGGCAAAGGTAGTCAATAAAAGCATGAAGCTTAGGAAGTATAAACTTTACAGGTGACAGCAACAGAAATCAGACCAAGATCCTGTCCTGGACTCCTGTGTTTATCAGAATGCTGATTGTTGTGAGTCGAACGTGGAGCCCTGAACTGTGCATTGCAAAGGTACATCAGCACAGAATTTGGCCAGATATTTACCAGGCTATTTCAATGATTTTCAAAAAATGAAAATGTCCCCAACTCCTAAAAAGCACATACTGACACCAAAAACCAAAGTCCCATTTACAATGTTACAGTAAATGTGTACTGCAGTGTAGAAAACAGGTAGCTATGGATGATTTAGCATTCTTCTGAAAGGAACTCTTGTGCAAGAGGCAGTGGCACATTTGAATGAGAAAGCATCCTGAAATCCCTAAAATAACCTTATGAGACTTCAGACTGTAGCAGATTTTAAACTGTCTTGGGTTCTTCTGTAACTCACCTCAGATTCTTGTCTTTCTGGGAGGGTTTCTATTCCGTTGTGATTCTGTGCATGTTGTGGGGCCTCGGCTTCTATCTCTACGTCAGCCTGCATGCTGGGCTTTTCGTTCTCCCACTTTGCAAAGCCTTTGTTCTTCCCAGCTTTTCCATGGAATTTGGACTTCATTTTGGGGAAAGTATGGGAACCTGAATCATTCCAGCCTGCTTCATGCCAGAGTGGTTCTGTCTGTGTTGCTTGGCTGGTGGTCACCCGCTGCAGCCGCACGGAAATTTTTCGCGAAGAGCCGGTGACAAGGGTGATAGCTCTGCCATCAAGGTCCTGGTGTTCTGCAGCAACGCTGGGAAATTCAAATACTTCATCTTGGACTGAAAGAGAGGGTAGAATTGTTTTGTTTAAGTATTCTACTCAAAGGTCTTTACAAAAAGGTAACAAGCCTGGGGTACTTCTATGAAGCTGTAGTACAATTAGCAATATCCATATGCTGCTTGGAAACTGTTTCTGACCCCACGTGCACAGATTGTATTCTCTCACCATCTACATGCTCAGGGAGCAAGGCAGCAGTAGAATTGTGCCCTGTCTCCTTGCTCCTAAGTGACAAAAAAGGAGAAGTACAATTTCATTTCTTTTCAGCTGGGATAGGGGTGTCAGTAAGGAGCATAGGGAGCCTTAGGGAGAGGACTAAGGCCATCACTGGAGAAAGGGTCGTTGTAATCTGAGCACTGAACACAAGCCACAGTGCAGTGAAAAGTACAGGTGCTACTCTGTGCCTTGATACAAAGGAAAAATTAAAAATGGCAGCAAGGACACGGGCCATTAGAGAGGATTCCAGACACGGTTTGAAATAGTAGCAAAACTGCTCTCACCTGGAGGCAGTGACGGACTGCTCGGCAGAGAGCCGTGGTTACTGCCTACTGAGGTTCCTCTGGAAAGTTTCCTGCATGCCAGCACAAGCAGGTCTCTGCATTGCTTGTGGCAGTTGGCACCACAATCTGTAAAGAAAGGAATTGTCAGGTCACCCCGGTAATCCCTCAGGGCTATTAGCAGGCAGATACCAGGAAGGACTCTGAAGGAATAAATAGTTTGTCATAAGGTGTGAAGAGAGTTACAGAAATTGATCATTTGGTGTGAAGGGCATTATAAAAAAAAAAGGATCATTTCCATGACAGCCACTAATAGAAAAATGGCAGCAGAAGAGGGAGGATGATATTTTAATCAGAAAATAGTCTCAAGGAAGAGATGTGGAATTACTGATGTGATCCTTTGTTTGCCATGCAAAAAACTTCTGTTCTACTGCATGAGTTCCCCCGGAAGTCTAGCTGTATGTCATTACCCACAGTGCTGGGATAAGCAGCAGGCCTGCCCAGATGAACTCCCTCCCTCGCCCTGCTGTGTCAGAGCACAGTGTCAGAGGTTCAAACAGAAGATGACAGCTCTGTGCTCAAAGGCAGAGATCATCCCTAACGGGTGCCAGACTCTGGTGATGCTGGAACATGGAGCAGCTGGTCGCTGCTGCAACAAAGGTTAGGCACCACTTACACTTGTTGACCACCTTAAGACCTGAGCGAGCAGTTCTGCTCTCTTACTTTCATGCTTCATTGCCGATAAGTTTGACTTTACAGAACCACTTTAGCTCACTCTCCTCCGGGCCACTGTTACAGGCAGTGATGCAGGACGAAGCTCAACTTTCAGATCTCGAGTTGAGTTTGCAGATTAGTGTGACAAAACCTTATCTATCTTCCCTCATCCTACCAGTAAAACTAAAGACTGCAACCAGCCCTTTCAAAGCTGCTCATATGACAGTAATCAGCAATACCTGAATTACATATGTTGATTTAGCCATGGACATTGCCCCCATCCCTCTCTGAGGAAGAGAGGTTTGTGGGTGGAGAGAGACAGGAATATGGTGTATCCTAAAAAACAATACTGTGAATTTCTTCATCCTTCTCCTTGGAGTCAGTGGAAGACTGAGGGAAAAGAGTACATAGGTGAATGTTCTCCTGTGAATAACTGAGATGCAGCTACAGCTGTGAAAATCAACAGTGCCCTTCAGTCAGAGCTAGGCTGCTTGAGAAAGAATTTTAAAGCCGTCAAGGACCACTACAGTGTCCTTTTTGGTCTGATTTGCTTAATATGATGCAAGTACTGCATAAGAAACTCAGTATTTTATGAAGGCAAAGGAGAGGGATTTAAGAGCTCTAGGATTTTTTTAAAGATGAATTTCTGGAGAAGATTTTGCAATGGTGAAGATCTGCTGGGCAGTCTAGGAATTAAATATTTATCTATTTCTAGCTCAGCCACAATTAAATTGGAAGGGTAGTAGGCTTCACAACAGGCACATGGATGTACATGACAAACAGCACTGCCAGCAGACTTTTTCCTGGCCCCAGTCTCAGGGGCTATATTTTACGATGTCACAGTGTTAGGATGAGAACACCTGGGTTTCTAAGATGCAAGGTCTTTACTGGTAAAAACTGACAGGTCATGGAGTGAGGGGCTGCACTGGACCTTTATCTCACAGAACTTGTGTGTTGCTACAGGGTGGTATTTTCTCTAATGCGGTGAAACTTCATAGTGTACCAGGAGTCACTGTTCATGGACAATACCAAACATAGATTGAACATATGTCATTTTAATTAAAGGTACGGTTGAATGACTTGTACTAAAACCCACCAACTCTACCTTGAAATAAATCCGTATAATATTTATTTACCTTTGCATTTGTAGCCTTGTTTGATTATACCCCAGAGCTGCAAAGAAAGACAAAAGAACGTCAAGGAATCAGAAAAGAAAGCTGGAAGGAAAACAAGGTCACAATGAGGAAGTACCAATGGCTACAAAAGCACAAACAGGATACAACTGCTCTTAACACCCTTCCTGTTAGGCAGACCTCCCCCTCTAATTCTGATCAGACTTGTGTGGCTTCTCCCTTACTTCTGCTAGTTACTAATAGTAATGGGACTACCAGAGGAGAGACATAGATGACATTTGCTTCCAGGAATGGGTGAAAAATTGCCATCCTTTCAAGCTTAGTGAAAATAGCAGAGCACATTCTACTTCTAGGCTCACTTAATGTTATCTGCAGGAGAATTTCCAGTGTACATCCATTCTCCAGATACATGAATGACCCATAACATTCAAACACAGCAGAAGAAAACACCACTGGGGATAAAAACTAGGTTCTTGGTTCCCATACTCATTCCCAGCACATCTAGCCATAGCAATCTGATTCGTGCACCTGACTTTTCCCATTAAAAAAACCCCAAAACTGTTCTAGAATGAAACAGGCAGAAAAGCCACTAAATTCCATCTTTGCCTTCCCTCAGAAGATGTTCTTGTTGACGCACATACCAACCAAATGCTAAGCTTCCCAGGGCCAGTGTGTGTAGTCCCACTTTTGGGAAGCTTTCACTGCAACATCAGCAGGATAGCTTGAGAGTAGGAAAATTCCCTAGGAAATTGTTTTCTATGTACTCAGAAGCACTGTATCTACAGCCATGGCATTATACAAACAACCATTTCCACTCTGAGAGGCAGTGAGAGAACGGGGCTATTTTTCTAACTCTAGCATAAAAGGAAAAAAATTGGGGACTCTGGTGTTTATTTATCCTGAACTCACTCAAAACATTACCAGGGAGAGTGAGCACATCCAGGCAGCTGAAACTGTACATGGCTCCTCACCAAATTCATAAGAATCCATGCACAGAGAGTAGGGGGTGAATATGGTCATTAAAGGAAGGTTCAAAAGGAAGAGATGGAGAACATTCAGAACACAAAGGAAAGAGTAAAATAAACAGAATGGAAAGAATCTAGGGGAAAAAAACATCCCATACACTGCACAAAAGAATTTGCAAGGAAAATCAGGGGCCTGGAGAGAACAAAAATAGATTAGACAAGGTAGATGTATGGTGAACAAAAGAGCAGAAAGGACATCAGTGGAAGCTAGGTCCACAGAAGGCCTGCTGCTTATTCTTTTTCTGCTAATGCCGTATGTGTGCACAGTGAATGCAGTTGCAGTGGTCAGGCAGCTACAGTGGAGCACCCCAGTCTCTCTTGAAAGAGCAGCAATGTCCTATTTTTCCCAGGTCTCTTTTACAGGATCACTACAAGAGACTTGAATTGCTCATTTCATTGAAGCTCTAATCTGTTGCCACTGAAGACCTTTTTCCGCACTTCTCAGCTTCTTATCTCTGTACATTTCTCCCACTCAAATTTGGCACCACTGTTGTGGTTACACTCTACAGTGAAAGCTTAGCTGAAGTGTCACGTCATGAATTCTGACCTAAAGCTCTGAATGTGTCTGACACAGCTTTGCTGCAAGGCTGGCTTCAGCCAGCTCCAAGGTAAGAGGATCTGCGCAAATTCAGATTCTAAAGCTCAGTGGGATGGCCGGTCACCTACCCTGCCACGGGGTGCAGCTCAGGCTGTGGGACGGAACTGTGACTGGCCATGGGCATATCAATTTTATGCTGCTTAATGGCATTAGGTTTTAGCTTGACCTTCAAAGTTCGTATCGCTTTAATAACTGTGTGCATTGTACTGTCATGTCAATTCATCCTGCTGCACGGTCAGCGCACATTGTTTTGACTGTGAATCAGTGCACCGGTTTGAAATTGGGTTTCCACCCATTGATGAGCAGCACTGAAATGCAGAACAAATATGCAGCAGATTCTGTAGCTGGTTCCTGTGCTATCAGTCCAACTCATCCACAGAACAATGCCAATGACTTCAGTGAGTTGACAGGAAAAATGACCTTATTTCCATTTCCTGTACAACCCCTTACTCATTTGTATTCCTGCACTAGATGTAATCAGGGAGACACGAAAAATCTAACAATGGCCAATTAGCAAATGGATGCAGGAGAAAAATATCTGCTGGAGAGGACGTTTCAGGGCAGTACTCAGGTCTTGCTTTGCTATGGAAGCCTTCCAAACATGCACTGAGTGTCACGCAATGACGTCTTCCCAAGGCAGCCTGGAACAATCGGCTCTGGTCAGTGGCTGCCCCTGCCCCCTGGGTCTGCTGGAGCTGTCAGCTCAAGAGCCCACCAGCACGCTCCTACGTCAGCGTTGACCACGTCCCTCCAAAACTTTTGCAGCTCTAGCGGAAATAGGTGGAATTCCTTCTTGCCCGTGGCTTTAATCAGTAGCAGTGGTTGTGAGAGGGACCTCAAGCATCTGAACAAAACTAACACATTGCAACAGAAGCGAGTGGAAGATGGGAGCATGAACTAGAGCAGGAAGACCAGAGCTGGTCTGAAAGGAGGCACATTTTTGCACTTAGCTGTGCTGTGATTGTTACTTTCAGCTGTGAAGAAATATTGCTTAGTGGAAAAGTTCATGGAATACATTTGCCCCTGAGATCAGAGGCAGATCTGTTCCGGAGAGCAAGTACAGGGTCTGAGTTTACAGCCTGTTATGTGAGCCACACATAAGCAGAGGACATGGCCCTCTGCCCTTGCTGCTTTAGCTGTCTAAATGCAGACATTTGGTTTCAGCCGAGTGTGTCCATTAAAGTTACTTTTCTATCATAGTAATTCCTTTTTCTTTACTTAGCTTGAAGTGGAAAACCTAGAGAAGGTTTACCAGCAAACACAAATGTCCACACAACCAATCCTTTCCCAGATATATAGAGAGCACTCTAATAAGTGACATCTGGTAAGTTATGGCTGAGAGAAAAAGCAATTTAAAAAAAGAGAAACCAACTAATACATTAAAAAAATTCTTATTGCACAGAACTGCTGGAAGCACTTTTGATTTCTTTACTAAGTTAGAAGACCTGTTAATTCAATAGAGAAAAAGTTAGGGCTGTTACAGCCCTTCAGAGAATTATGAACATATCTATGTTGCCATGTGCAATTTCCTGAGCAAGAACGGCTTTTGCCTCATCTACATCCTCTGTTCCAGACATCTATTTTCCCTTGAGCTTGTTTACATGGGAAATCAAGCCAAATTGAAGAACTTAAGATAAACCAAGTAAAGCCATTCATATAGTCTCTAATATCCTTTAGCTAATGTGATTTTATTCCCCCCTGCAACAGAAATTCTTACAAATGCCAGTTTTCAGAAACCATTAAATCAAAACTGGATAGCACAGCTACAGCATGAGTAAATGTTTTGTGCTTCTGAATGCCATGAGATATTATTTGCCCAAGAGACTTTGGCATTGTATGGAGCCAGTTTCACCCCATCTACATTAAAGAGTAAAAATTGTTTTTAAGATACACTATTACTAAAAATCATACTTACAAATCCTGCACAGTGCTCACAGAAAGTTGGTTTAAGATAGGTCATTTCCTGAAAATTATGAATAAACCCTGGTCCCATTTTACACTGAAACTGTGATTTAGCTCTCAGAAAGTAAGCCATCATTTCTTCTTTGCTTATAAGACCATCTCTGTTAGGGAAATAAAAAATAGAGTAGATATGTCACTGCATTGAACAATTAAGGGTTTTCTCATTGCAGAAAGCACACAGCACACAAAGCAGATCCTTTGAAAGAGCTGCAACAGTCCAGGAAGGAAAAAACCCTTAGAGCCTTTGTGTCCTACTTTTCTTTAAACAGTAACACTGAACTTACAGCACAGACCTTGTTAGCTCACCTGTTCATGGTATCAGAGTACAGACCAGGCCATTAAATGCAGGATCTTGACTTACTGCTCACACAGAACAAGTGGTTATGCCTCTGGCTGACCACCAGCCTTACAGCCAAAGAGATTCTGGACAACAAGAATTATCAAGTGCAAGAGGCTAGGAAATCTATGTTATATATACCTGCTAGAGTATTTGTTACCCTCTCTCTGCTACATACACTCATTTCCCCTGTGCTGTACACAACTTATCTGTTTCATGGGTCTGATGCCTGGTCTGGATACAGGATCTCCACTGTAATTTGACAGCATTCTAGGGTTTTGACTCAGTTTAAGCAGGAATTCCTCATTAAGCTATTACATAACTGACTTTTAAAGCACCAGTAAGGCAGGACCCCAACCTGGTGGACTTAAAGAACTGATTACAGTATAAGAATTTATATGATAACAGTATTCAGCCTTTGGTGATCTTCTCAGACACAAGAAACTTGGGAGACACTGTTTTTTCAGTATTTGATTTTTATGAGTTTTTAAATTGAGGAAAATTAAAAAAAAAAAAAAAAGAAACCACAAAAAAATCTCCAAACTTACTGGTCTTTGTCCAGCACACAGAAAGAGTCCAAAAACGGGAAGTTGGCAGCTATACTTTCAAAGTCTTCCTGAGAAATATAACCATCATGGTCATGATCGTAGTTCCTAAAGACAGACTGGGGGAAAAAAAAGAGATTATTGTACCATTATCTAGCCTATCCTGAATCTACACCAACCTTTTCAACATTATAATTACATGTATCTTAATGTTCAACATCGCTAGTCAGATACTGTGCTGCATCTGTCTCATTCCTTTTATTTTTACTTGGTACTTCAATACCTATATCATTGAACTCTAGGGGGAAAATGACTAATTTTAAAGAAAACTCAACATCAGCATTTATCTAGTGATGGTCCTCCACATCTCTTCACGCATAATTATTCTTGTTTTACTTTTCTTCTTTATTGGAAATGTCACTGAAATTTTGCCTCATTCCCTTTGCTTCATCCAAGTATAATTTTTAATCATGGAAAAAAAAAAGAAATAAAACAAAAACAACAGCAGCTTTCCCATGAGTATTTCAGCTGGTTTTGGCTTCACTTCTCTGTTAGCTGGTTGCCTCTACTATGCCGCAGTACTGTTTCAATCTAATTTGTTTACTATATACTCTGACATCCCAATCACTTTGTATCTAACAACTGTTCCCTTCCATCAACCCACCCCAGCTAACTGCTGCGTAAAAACTGACATGGGATCAAATTTAAAAGGTCACATAAAGTGATGGAAGCCCTCCTTAGCTGCTAAGGAATTACTATATTGTGTCTTACTGTTTGCAGAGATGTGCAAGTGGTGTTAAAGTTCCTTGTGATGCTGGTAGGAAAAACATGAGTGTCAAAGTCAACGTGACTATCTGAGAGGCACATAGTGATGTACAGACCCCTTCAGTAGATTTAAGTTTTGTTGATAAAGACATTAAATTAATATACTGAGACCCCTGAAAGGTGTTTGTATTGCCCTTGTTTTAACAAGAACCTGATGAAGCCCATTTCTAAGTATCTATCAAATGACTGGCAGACCTCAAAAATACATCATTAAGAAGGAACCAAAATGCAAACCCAAGTAGTATTCAACACTTTTTGTATTAAAAACAACACTTAAAAGCACAGCTCAGAGCAGCTAGTAAATAACAAATATTGGCAAAGTGAAAACATCTGTACAGAGTGGTGTGAGCCTTTTAGTAAGCTGTAACCATAAAAGCCTCAAACCATGTTTTAATCCTGTCAGACTCTAGGTCATATGTCCTACACCAGGCCAAAATTGTGGAATAGGGGACTGCAACTCTCTCAACCATAGGAACAAATATAAACCCCAGCCAGCACATTCTGGAAAGATTAAGGAGTTGTGACAGACTTCCTATTTAAACAAGCAATCAAAGAGAGGTTTTGATGCGGAGTCTTTTTTATCGACACATATGACACTGACAAAAGCAATACAGGAACAGCATGTCCATTTCTGGCATCCCACATTAAAAGAAAATGAACCTTTTTATAAAAAAGGACATGTACAAAAAGCAAACTACAAGACATATTTTGAAGTCTGAGTGAGAGAACTGAAGACTTTAAGTTATCTTAACAACATAACCCCAATGAATGATCAGTAACACAGACAAGGTCAGAATTTAATAGTTCTTCCCAGACTTATATATTAATCTTTAGAAAGCAGAAAGAAATGTTCATTCTCTCCAAAGGAATCTGAAGGTGTTTGATTTTGTTTTCATTACCTAACACAACACATCACCTTCCAAACTGAAGCTAGAAGTTCCCAGCTATAATTCTGCATGATCTCATGTCCACATTTTTTAAGTGACACCAAGACAATGCTCTCTTTACTATACATAATATGCTCTGGACAGTCAAATAACAGCAAGTTGAAAACCAGAAATAGGATTTCCAGAAAAGTTCATTGGTCCTATTAATGTGTGAGATCTTGTTCCTGGGTAGTTTTCTCTTCAGCTGTCTGTTAGCAGACATGAACTGTGTGGCTAGAACTGCAAAAACTCAACTTTGCCCTCTGAATTAATATTTGCTATACAAACCTATTGAGCAGAAGCCAGGTTTTGGATGCTCCTGAAAGTCTGTTCCTTTGCACCCGGAAACCTGTTTACTAATCCCATTGCTGATTGCAGGGATAAAACAAATATTTCTGAACGTATCAGTAATGGCACAGATTTATTATCATGTGTCTGAAATTCACCCCAACCATAACAATCTCATGATAAGCTTGAAGTTAATGATAATGATGAAAATATCAAAGCTATCGTTCTTCTAGACCAGTATAATATTCCAAATACTTACATCCACCAGTTTCCGTATGTGCTTGTTAATGACTGTAGGGTCAGGTTTTGGTACCACTCCAGATGCCCACTCCAGTGGCACTACTGGCTTGTTAGGCGTTGTAGGGGAGGTAGGCTGCTGAGAGATGGATCAGAACACAAGGATTTTCAAATCTGAATTAAGAAGGTGAATTTCCAGTTAAAAGCATCTCTAAATGTCAGAACTACAACCACAAACTAATGGAGTAGCCATGCTGTAAAAACGTGCTTAGCAGAACATCAGGCAAGGTTTTAAAGTGTTGCTTGTCTTCAGTAACAGCTTCGGGTGGGCTCTCTGTGGCACCTCACAGCTATGCTGGCAGCGCCCAGTGATCTCAGAAGCAAACCCAAGCAGACTTTCCTCTCTGAGCTCTCCAGACTGTTCAGCAGACTTGGAGGAAGAGGAAAGGAAGGAGTGTTTGTGGACACAGCGGGCATCAGAAATGGGTAAGCCCAGAAAGTGCTTTTCTCCTACTCAGTAAAGCCCCTGAGGAACTCTCCACCAGGAGCCACGCACGGGACTGCCACAGCCTGAGTAAGGTGAGGCTCCTGCTCTGCATAGCATCACAAGACAGCAGGGTGCAGAAGCAGGGGCAGAATTGTGCTCAGCAATCCCGCTGGTTTCCAGCTGAGATCTGCCAGGATGCACACCTTGATTCATCTAGGCAGCTTGAGTAGAACAGGGTTAACCTTTGACTTGCTCTGCAGATAACACCAGCCAGATTATTTTATTTTAAAAACATCTTGGTCTTGGCAAAACACTATCTGACAGCTCACTTGATGCACTGAGCTCACAGCCCGACTCCTTCCACACCACTACAGTGCTTTGGGAGTAGCTCTGGCAGCTGGGAGCAGCTCAATTTCTTCAAGTGGAATATATAGGACAAACCTTAACACAGTTTCTGGTAAGGATTCAAAAATAACCAGTTAACATGAAAAATGCTGCAAGGCCTCCTGGCTTTTTCCTGCATCTGCCACTGGACATCTAGCAGGTGAAGCAGAGTCAAGAAGAAAATATTTAGCATGATTGGGTTCTGAAGGTTCCACAGTCTCACAGGCCCCTGTGTTAGCTGATGAGCAAAGAATCTAGGTCTCCTTTGTCTCCCTCTAAATTGGTGTGAATTGAGAGGGAGACAATTAAGACATGTAAAGATGTTGCAGTTATCATTATAACAATGGAATTGTAGACTTTGACATCAAGGTGAGAAATGGTCACAAGTTCATATTTTACTGTGTTTGGCTGGAAAAGAAAAAAATGATTTGTTAATGGGTTCCTTTATTAATTTGACTTTTCCTTTTTCAATTGTTAGAACAGTTATCAGTGCCTCAATGGATTTTGACCCATACAAAGGTGCACAAGTAAGTTTGGGAAGAAAACATCCCTGTATCAACAGAATTCAATTTCCATAAGAAATACAGTGAACCTGGACATCCAGCTCTATCTTCCAAAAACACTGACAGAATGTTGTAGTTCTAAAATTAATGTCACCACATGGTGATGGACCAACATGCTGGTAAGTGCTTTTACTTTGAAAATACGCAGAAATGCAGCAATCTTTTAAAGATGACATGTTACATGATGATATATAACCTGCCAATATTGTGGTAGTCTTACAGCTATGGTCAGAGAAGAAACATGAAATATGCCTTCTCTTAAAAAAGCCATCTTAGACTAAAGGGACTCAAAGCTTCCGTACCTAAAGTGTCAGTGTGATGCTAGACTACCAAGTCCTCACATAGAGCTTTTAGCACCTGCTGGTCTGAGTGCACAGTGGCAGAAAGAGACTGAATCCACTGGAGCCTTCCTCTTTCTTCTGGGCCATTTCATTTGAAGCCTCATTCAATTTTTATGTGTTTTGACAAGTTGCAATGAAAACTTCATGTTACTGCTTGCTAGCCGAAGGGAAATACTGATTCTTTCTATTTCAGTCAAATGAGCAACCATGATTTTATTTATGCATTTGAAATGCACCCTATGAGGAAAGGTGCTAACCAGATGTCCAGAGACTACCAAGCTGAATTCTTTTGAACCTTCTGAAACACTGTATCTGGTTATGCATTTTGTGATTCAGACTGTATCTCTCAGCTGTTTCACCAGCACAGGGGTAATGGTACTGTAGACTGAGAAAGCATTTTCAGATGTTTGCAAACATCTGTGTATTTTGGCGTTGAAATGAGTTCTACAAAAACAACAAAAAAAAATCTATGTGTGTCATCAGCAGCATAATTGCACCAGGCAGAGTTGTCTTCTAGACAATAGCTGTATTAGTAAAAACTCCCAAGAAGATCACTGATGGGTGTGGAAAAGCAGGCCACTGTGACAAGGAGGTGCTATACTACAGCTGGCTGTCATTCTTCAGTGTTTTTTCAGTCTCCTCCCAGTTTTAGCAGAAGGAAAGTCTTGCTCAAGTCCCTGTTGACAGCAGACTCATATGCTAACAGACGAGCTCCACTTTCACCTCAAAAATGACTGCAGCAGCATGAGGCACTTCCTCCATAGTGCACCTGCATGGGAGTGGTACCCAAATAACAATAAATTGAGGAGCAGTTGGAATGATATAACTATGCTGTCACGTTGCCTTTGACAAAATTTTCCACATACAAAAGTGCTACAGATTCTTTCCCCTCTAATACAGCTTGTGTGCTTTGGCACTCCATCAAAGAGAAGTATGCTTCAAATAGTCTGGCTTCTGTTGATTCTGCTGCAGCTTTTTACCCGTCAGGGTGCTGCAATAGCTCAATGTCACTGGTTATTCATTGATCCTTATGCAGAAGTCTCCCACAGTTGCTGGGTACTCTTAAAGTTCACAGCACTGTTTATATTACTTTTGTCCTGCTTAAAGCTTAGGCTGGAGATCAAAGCAGCAATGTGATAATTTTCTTAATTTACAGTAGCGGCCCATTAGTCCTTCCACAGCACAGGGCTGTAACAATTCAACTTTGCTGGCAGTAATGAGAGCACCAGGGACCCAGAACGACTGAAATAAATATCAGCTGTTGTGATCAAATCATATCCAACAAGGACTGGAGACTCAGTAATGAAATTCCAAATGTTCAAGCTGAGCTAGTGTTGGCTGTGGAAATATTCATAAACTTCCTTACCATTGCTCATAATACACCATTGAAAGCTCACACACATAGTCCTCAAACTGGTCTCCAAGAGTGATTAACTGTCTTAAACCCTAGAGAAGCCTTCTACTTGAAAATTAAAGGGTTCTGCTTCCTTGCTTGCTATTAGGAATTCTTCAAAACTTTAAAAAGCACTGCAGTGCATCACCTCAGACTACTGGACTCTGCTCCCACACCCTGCAAAGCATTTGCAGCCACCCTCAGCTTGTGCTGGTGTTAGACTTGAGAGGGCTAAGCCTGAGAGCATCATGGGCTGGATATGAAAGGTAATAAGAATGTTAATGCACTGAAGAAATGCTCAGAGGAAGGAGGACTTCCCAGGCTTTGGCAGCAGAAAAAAGAGTAATATTTTCAGTGAAATTCAACCATTAATTATGAAATTTATCTGTATCCTCAGACTTGCAAACAATAAATAAAAATGCATGAATGAAGCATTATATTTAGTTGCGCATAACCAAATAAAAAGTGATATCTATTCTCATCTGTTTAAACATTGCTTGAGAATCCAAGATACAGCCAAATATACCTAAGCATACAGTTTTAAAATACTACAGCTAATTATTTGCCTTACCTTAAAGAAATCTTTTAATTCAGTGTTGTTTTTTATAACTGCCCCAGCATCCAGAAAATGAACTAAGAGTCACACAATAAGTAATTGATATAAATTTACAAAGGACATCTATACCTAAAGCAGAACTCTCTTTTCCAGAACTTGCAGAGGTTTAGTTGAAAAATAATTACCAGTGAAGTCTGACGTGTGCCACTATTTACTTCTCCCAATATGCACTAAAACCTATAAATAGTGACTGTGTTTTATACGTAACACTAAAAAGCATTATGTACATATGAATAAGGAAACACATTAACTCTTATTTAAAAATTCAATTGTCTGCATGCAGACAAAATAAGCAATATGTCAAAATACAGTAAAAGATGACGTACAGATTTGGAATTTCTTGGTTCCAGCACCAGTGAGAGCTTGTAGATATCATCCTCAGTGTGGTAGAGGTCCAGGGACAGCTAGGTGTAAGAAAGAGGTGAAAACAGTAATATTTATTAGACTGGGTTGGATATGACAGGCTTGTAGGCAGAGTATACCTCCCACTGAAGGTAAACAAAACATTGTGCTCCTCAGAGTTCAGGAGATATGTCAAAGACGCGTGCAGCTGCTGGGAAAGCAGATTTCCAGAGAGCAAACGTAACCCAGGCTGGTGAGCACACGCTGCAGCTCACGTTAGGTGCTGTACTCGAGGGCAGGCACAGCCCTCATCCCAACACCACAGCCGAGAGGGGCTGCAAGCTGACCTTATGCAAAGAGGGACATTGGCTCCAAAGGCCACCCTTACGAAAAACATTTTCTTCTAGCGGCTCACTCTTCTAGCAGCCATGAGAGAGCTCAGAGAAACAGCCTTGTAAATGCAAAAACTTTAGGGAAGGTGTTGTAGATGGGCTAGGCTGGAAGGACTTCAGATTTTATTCTGGTCAAATTTTGCCTCTCAAGAAGAGTCACAGTACTGCAGTTCTTCTACAGAGATCAGCCTGGGCAGCAAACACCGCCCTGGAAGGCCCTGAGCAGACACAGGCCCAGGACAGACAAGCCTGGTGTGCCACCACTGTTGATGCAGCAAAGTGCTCCGTCAAGAGCAATCCCAGTTCTCTTAGCCCAGCTTGGCCTGCTCCTGGTTGCCTCTCAGCAAGTAAGACAAATTGCCTTTCAGCTTCTGTTTTTAGATAAATGAAAGATTTTTCTTGCATGTTCTCATTCTTTTCCCTAGAGGATTTATTGAGAAAAAAAGGAGGGACATAAATATGCTTAAAATAGGATTAATCTGTTTTACTTTGGCAGCTGGGATCTTGCACTGATGCAGTGCAGGTCTGCAGTAAATTCCTCATCTTTTGGAGTGATGAAGGAGAAGAGTAATCAACACTGTAGCTAATGTTTTTCAATGAGAGGAAACAAATGTTGCAGGTTTCCTGTGATCATGTTCCTACATTAATTGGCTTGGAGTAATTGACGTTATTTGAATTTATCATCCACCTTGCAAATCCAAATCCCTACTTAAGCGAAGATTGAGTTAAAAGGATGTTCCCGAGCAGGCAGATAGAATTACTACTGACTACATGACTGTGACAGAAGGTTATTTTTAGGGAATCAGAAGTGCCAAGTAAGTAATAAGCAGTGACACCGTGCTCTAGAACCACCTCTAGGAACTACTCTCTGTTAGGCAGAATTTTGTGTGATAAGACAGAAATTGTGCCCTTTCCCAAGATAGGTTCCCAAAGTGAACACATGGCTTTAGAGGAGTCTGGAGATTACATTATTCATTTTGTCTAGCTGAAACACAGTGCTGATTTTTGCACTTTGTAATGTGGTTTTAGGCACAGTGAAAGGCTGTGCATCCTGCAGGTTCCTTTACCCAGCTAGCATGCTGCTGTCATAGCGTTAGGAAAGGGCCTGTCCCAAAGACAACACAGAACCAGTAACTGCTGCAATAAATATTGTGCATGTGGTTAGATAGCCAGTGACTGTATTCTGAGGCATAAAATAAGCTGCACTCCATTGGAGTGCAGGGTATTATCAGGACAGGCTGGGAGAGACAGCAGAATTAGTAGTTCAAAAGGTGTTGTCTGGTTCCTATGAAAGAGCACAGTTTTCTCAGCAGGCCGGACGAATAGGGTGTGTGTTTGGGAGTGGAAATGCATTCGTATTTACTGAGTAAGCTTGTATCACCACCTCCCTGAATTATGTGATTTTATCTTAAGCAGAGCTTATAACTTCATTAGGCACAATACGTAAGCACACAGTGAACAAGGTATTGTCTAGTGCAGAAGTTTCATACATTATCAAAAAAATTACAAGCATGATGACTATGCAGTTATACAAGCACTCTTTTTATATTTTATTTAGAGTTTTACTCTGGTAGATAAAATGTAATAAGAGTTTTCCTAGGAGAAGCTTTACAG
Organism: Atrichornis clamosus; assembly: GCA_013400975.1. Classification (NCBI taxonomy): domain Eukaryota; kingdom Metazoa; phylum Chordata; class Aves; order Passeriformes; family Menuridae; genus Atrichornis; species Atrichornis clamosus. The sequence continues at coordinate 315,835 of WBMZ01007099.1, read as the reverse complement.
TGAGTGGCAGTTTTCATTCTAATTTGACCATCATTGCTGTCCTATTTTTTCCAAGCAATTTGGAGGGGGATCAAGTAGGGTAGGGGAGTGATCAGAAACACATGACTTGTTTTTTTTTTTCTAAGTGGAACTTACTGAACATAAGTTAGGGAGGGTGACTTTCAATTTGATTGTTTAGGTAGTTCTCATTCTCTTCACTAGACTGTACAAACGACTGGGACTTTCCAGTCATTTGCATACAGTCTCAGAACAGGTTAGATAAATAGATGTTGAGACCTAAATATAGTGGGAGGGAAAATGGTGGCACCAAATAAGTTCTAAACACAGCTAATATAAATACACTGTGGTCTAGTTGAAAGACTCAGATCCACTTCCAATCCACAGAAAAAGATTAAATACTTACTCAGAGACTTTTATTCACATTGTGAAATAAAACCAGTGTGGAAATACTACACAGCAAGTAAGGAAATCCCTTATGCATCTTTACCAAATGTAACCTTTCTAATGGCAAAAATGTAATTAGAGCTGTTGTTGCTCTCTGCCACACTGCCAAGCTTGTGTTTAGGTTATCTTTTACTACTTCTTAGCTCCACGTTTTGGATTCCAGGGAGTAGTACAGAACTGGGTACAAAGTCAGTGGAGGTGGGACACATGAGGCCAATAAGACAGGAAAGGAGGAATAACCACAGTCCAAGGGCAATCATGCACTAAGAAGCGAGTTCATCTTCTTGTAACACACTCTGGCTCACTGGCAGCTGTTGTGACACATTTACTTCACTTGCTCGTGTAACTCCCTTAGCTTTTGCAGTCTCCTACGCCAGTAAACCTGGCATGTGCCCCTGCTGACCATACATCAAACCTTTCCCTTATTTGTGGCATGCTAGCTTCCATACAAAATGTTGGCTTCTTTCAGCTGCTTGTTCAAAGCTACAATTCTTTGAGCTAGAAGCTGCTTTTTTATACTTACAACAAGAGGAGGTGCTGTGGAGGGGTTTGGGGATGAGGGGAGAAGCAAACTTCTAAGTTTGTGTACAGACATTTAAGGCAAGAGATCAACTTTCCAAACTGTTGATCATTCAGCAGCTACCACTGAAGTCAGAGACCTCTTGTTCCACATTTACTCTTTTGGTCTGTACTCACAATAGCATCTTTAAAATGCCTGTAAGCCCCTTGAGCAGATGGCCTGGAGTTTACTACCCACCTCTCACCCAAGCTTTTAAGCCAAGCTGTCACTTAATAGCTCTTAACAGAGTCTCCCAAAACATCACTATTTCCAAATCACTTGAAAGGTATCAGCTCCCTTAAAGCACATAGGTCTCTAGCACTGAGGAAGGGAAAAAATAGGCCTTATTCCCATGTCATGCCCATGAAATACCCATTTTATCTTTCTGTGCAAGTTGTTGGCCTAGCAAGCCAGCACCCAGTGATTTACTTGTCAAGTCAGCACAGGCCAGGCTGTTAACACTTGCTAAGTGTGGTATTAAAGCCAACACTGTAAGGGAGAAAGGCCAGGCAAGAGATTTACACATTGCTTATCAGGACACCTACTAAAAGCTTGCCCAGATAGAAGCCGCTGAACAGGAAAACAGCAGAAGTGAAGAAACAGTTGGGGCAGCCATTTCACACAGAATTGAAAGGCATTCTATGCGTTTACAAACATTTACTAGATTTGAAAGGGAGTTTCTCTAAATAAGGTAAAGATGGGAAAAATTTTTACAGTTTACATTAGAGAGAGAAGACCTAGCAATAAAAAAAAATAGTAAATTCTTCACGCTCTGAAAACTGAAGATGACTTTGGCAGCAGGGGAGACTAAATCTGCTAAAAGACCATTTGCACGTAGCAAGGTCAACTATTTTTAGTTGTCAGTTCTTGTCAGTTTTGGGTTGCAATCCTTTTCTTCTTCTCTTTCTCTGAACCCAGCCTATAATTTAAAACTTTCTTATTAACAAAAAGATAGACAAAAACATTTCATCTACTATATGTGTCCATTATTATTTAAAAGACTACTGTAAAAAAAAAAGTATTGTATTCATATGCACAGATGAGTAGAAAACCTACATACTGGAAGAAAAATGAGAATATTCATATTATGTTATGTATCAAAATTCTGATCCAGAAACTTCTTATAGAAATGTGTTGTTTTTTCCCTTTCCAGGAGTCACCATTTTAAATCCAAACTCCCACTATCAAATGTGCTTGATCCACAACTACACTTCCAGTGACTAATATGAAGACAGAATTACCCTGGAAAGGTGTTAGAAAACTACAGCTGTCTACCTCGATACCCATGGCTGTCCCCATCATTACATAAAGGTACGACCATACAATCATGCTAACAGGTAAAAAGCAGGAAAAGTTAATTGTAACCCATGATCAGGTCTGGAATCAACATTGCAGAATACAACTTCAATTTTTTTTTGCAATCAGATTGGCTCAACTGTAACAAAGTCAACAGAGTTATATTACAAATGACTACATCAGAGCATCATAAATGAGAAAGTACCCATCATGTACTCAATTACTTCTCCTGATAAATAAAATACACTAAAATAAATACAAAAATACATATAAAATCCCTGACATTTTGCTGAAAAAAACAAAACAAGGAAAATTTTTTTTTTAAAGGAAAAATAGGTACACTACATGTGCTCAGGTTGATACAATGATGAATATGAACCTGCAAGGTTTTAGAAAAATCTTTAACTTTCTGCTTCTTTTGGAAAACAGGCTGTTGCAAAGAACAGCTAATGAAAGTGGTAGCAGTAGTACAGCTTCCATCTCTCACTTCGCATTGTCTAATTTCTACCCTTTTGGACTCACTTCTTTATTGCTCAGTTCCCTAAAGCCTGAGGTTCCTCTTCCCCCTACTCACAGTCAGGCTTGTAAGAAATGACCAGGAAGGGAAGGAGTGTCACAAGAAAGTGGCTCTCAATCCCTACGAAAACAAAACAATATAATATATATCTGCCTTTATAGTCCAAAATTTAAATTAAAGGAGTTTTGCAGTGGTCAACACCTGGTCCCTTCTCTTCCCTGTCCTGATAACCAGGATTAGGACTTGTTCCTGGATTGTTTCACACAAGGTAAAACTGGAGAACATTTTCCTAATCCCCCAAACTTTCCCAGTCCTCATTACAGTGAAGCCAAGGGTATAGCCACACCAGCTTGGTAGCTCCAAGCTCAGACTCATATTTGTCAGCCTCCAGAGCGTAAAGCTCAGTACCTGATCAGTCCCAGCATAAATCCATCACAAGCTGTAACCTCGGCTTACTTTCTAGACATGCACATTTTTGAGCATTTTAGAGTAAGGCATGGAAAGAAAAAATCCAAGGCTCCTCCCAATGGGTCTCCAGTAAAGGTATTTACTTAGAATGAGTTAGGTAATGAGAGTCACCTCCAGTTGTGACATGACTGAACTAAAATGGGAATTTGGTTCCCACCTCCCCAGGAAGTGGGGGACAGTGTTGAGACATTGTCTATTCTGGGTAGAGCTATTCAGATATAGTCATATTCTTTCCCTGCCTTTTGATTTAGATTTTTTTTTTCTGCCATCCAAAAGAGAGAAAAAAATTTGGAGAAAATCATAGTCTAAAATGTTCACACTGAACAACAAAACAAACACTGGAAAAGTTCTCTAATTTGTCCTTATACACACAGACCTTGTTTAGTTCTAGGTTTATTTTAAAAGAATTATAATGATTTAAGCAAAACAAAGAGATTCTCTTGTCCAGATTAGAGATCTGAAAGACAAAGCTAAATAACAAGAACAGAAACACCATGAACTGATTGGATATTAAGAGTCCTCTATCTAACATGACATGTTTCAGACTACTCTCAGGTGAGCAGGTGACTTTTATTTGCTTGGAAGATCAACTATTTTAAAAGAAACCATATGACTTTTTCTTCAAGATTCACAGGTCCTATCTTTAATTCCAAGATACTGGGTTTTGTCCATGACCTGAACAAACTGTAGTGCTGGGTCAAACACTTCTGCAGTTGAGACAAGTGCTAAAATAACCGCATTTCAATAGGAATAGGATTTGGCCTGATGGTTCACGCTCCACACTTCAGCATGTTCTGAAATAAAGTGCTATATTTTTCAAAATGACATTCAGTTATTTTAAAATCTTTCTTTCCTTTGGTTTGAAATGGGACATTCAAATCCCTATCTGTAATTTGTGAGTGCAAGTTTCAAACCTCCTCAAATGTAGCCACTGACAAGAGGGAAGGAGAGGGGAAAGGAGCAGGGGTTGCAGGGGCCATTTAAGAGCATTTAAGAACATTTTTATTTACTGGATAGGAAGGGTACTGTGTCTCATGAAAAGCACAGGGGAGCAAGAATGGAGTGATGCTCAAATTGGAATGTGACTTGTGTGTCCATGCCAGCATGTCACCCAATCCTTGCTCAGGAGACATAAGCCTCCATTCTAAGTAGTCACAACTTACTTTTTACTTCTCCTAACAAAAATACAGCCCTCCTTCTATCATTCTTAAAATAGTTAATTTATAACAATCCTGTTGCTGCTTCCAGCCATCACATACTACAATAATAAAACTCTTTTTGGTTTTATTAACTGACTCTCAACACTTGAATAACAGCAATTAATTGAAACATGCTCAATACTTACGGTTAGCAGGTTAATTAAGTCCAAATTAGGCTCCAAATGATGAGAAGCAGTTTGCAGGGAAACAAGTTCACTCAAGGTGATAGAAAGCTGCTGCATTTTCACTATGTTAACTTTGTTTTCATCTATCCAATCAGGAAAAATGACATGGACAGCAATCAAGTCTTTCAAATGGACTCCTAAAATAGGAATTTTGAAGCCAACACAGTCAGCAAAAGCCTTGCGGTAGTTGCAGTAGTTTCCATTGGAAGAGACCAGCTCTGTCATTTCGTTCCAGTCCTACAAATAGCCAGAGAAGCAAGTCTCTGTGAAAGCATTCACAGCATTTCCTTAACCTGTTTTAAATGAGCACAACTCTTGTCAGGGTGTCCACAGTGTTAATTTCCTCCCTGGTTCAGGCAGTCAACCAGAGGATCTCTGTGACCTAATCCTGCTCCACTGAGAGGAATGCAACCAAGTGCCTTTCAGGATGTCCTGCCATGATCCAGGTATTGTGCTGGTGAGACACCTGCACTGCAGAACCCATCAGACCTCAAAGAGGTGATGTTCAGCTCAATATATCTATATTCTGGAGTCCACCATACCTTTGTGACTTCTGAAGACAGATGAGAATGAGTTTCTTTCAGGCGAGAAATAGAGCTGTGGCTTAGACCTCCCACAACTGCCATGAGTGTGTTGAAGTTCTGGAGGTGAAGGAGCTTCTGCAGGAGATATTAATCATGCATAATTAAAAATTAATGAAATACATGTAGGAGGTACTCACTGTCACACACAACAAGCTAAAGGAAACAACCTATCACGGCTAAAGTAGAAATTGCTAAACCAGGGCACATAACAGATTGGTTCAGCATTTGGTTTTTTAATTGTCTTAGCTCCACAAGAAACACACAGTAGTAACAGTTGCCAACTAGAATATAACAAAGAAAAATTATTGTACATTTATGTCTGCTAGTTAAGTAACTCAGGCATACCACACCTGAACAAATAACCTTCAGTGATGTTGAATAGGCTATTCACAGAGCAAACATCACAAAGAGCATCAGCTAATTTGTTTGCTGCAATCTCAATTTAATTACTGCTTTATACTGAAAGAATCTGCAAAATTTACCTGTGCAACATTGATAAACTTTGTGATTACTTCTGCTCTTTGCTGGGGTGTTGGTTTGCTGAGAACCATGAGCTGGACCCATTTAGAGATACCATTAAATAAAGCAATAGATCTCTCCAAAGTAGGATTGTTCTCCAAGCAGCCATGGATCACATAGCTTTGGTAGTCTGTGAACTAACAGAAACAACACGTTTTCAGTAAACAGCAAACACCCTAAGAATCAAGTTGAAACTATGATAATTTTTTTTCTTTTTAAAGCTCCTCTTGTTTAGAAAGAGACCATGACTCAGGGTCAGCAGACCCTGCTGTACAACAGCTCTCTCTTAAAAGCTTTTTGCTGTTGTTTTGTTTTGGTTTTTCCTTAAATGTCAATTTACAACTTGTTTTTGTGTCAGGAAATTTAGAAGCCTGCAGGATGAGCATTATTGCTACTTCCACCTTGCCTGTAATTTACTCAACACATTTTATTCTGTGTAGTTTTTTTGACATCCTCAAGGCATGATACTCTATAGGATCCCAAAAATTAAATTTCCCTAAATGTTTGAAAAACATTTTCGGCTTTAAAGGGAAACTTTCGGTGGCTAATGACATAACTTTATCTTGTGTAGGGAATTGCTAGCAATGAGCCAAGATTGGCTTCTTGGTCTTAGCTGATAAAACCAACCTGCTAGAAAAACATACAAGGGCATATGCTTCAACACAGCAGATGCTTGTCTCATAGCTGCAGATAAACAGTATTTCAGTGTTCAGATAATTTTAAATGTCTTCTGTTAGAGTTAACACTGCCCTTCCTTCTTCTCCATAATTTTTCAAACAGATAAAACCAAAGACAGAATTCAGGCTAAACATATTCTACAATTACATATCTTTGAGACAACAAGTAGTACAAGAATAACTCTCATTGGCTTCAGAGAATCATCTATGATAGCAAAATTCAAGCTGAAGAATTAACAGACAAACTAGAAACAGCAAGGGAAAAAAGAAAATTCATTGCAGGTTTGTGTTTTCTTTCTGGAATTCCCAAAGAAATTAAAATGCATCTTAAGTCTAATTGGAAATTCATGCGGTTTTTTTGTCCCTCCCTCCTTCTTTGAGGTTAGCATTGCACAGATCACAGTAGGATGTTTTCCCATTACTTGAAGTCTAGAGTAATTAACCTTTGAACATTATTGAATGACATCAAAAGTGATTCTATTTAGACTGGTCTCAGCTCCTCATTGATCTCTTTTTCCTTCCTCTCTTGAAACAAAAAAACCCTCATATATTTTTCTTAGTTTGGGAGTTTGGTTTCTCTCATGCTCCTAAACACTTTTTAAAAAGTCTAGTTTGTCATCCTGAGAACTTACTGCTTCCTCTTGCCACCAGATATGGTGACATCATGTGACTCTTTCATATGGATATTTGCCAGCAGAAATCAGCATTTCTTTTGGCATTTGGCTTACTCATTTGTTTTGTTTTAGCTTCAACTTTAATTTTCATCCACTTTTGCCTCTTGTCCATGTAGAATTCTCTGTGAAAAGAAGCAACTGTACCTGAATTTCCCTCGGTGCCAATATGGTAGGAGGAGAAAAGAGAAGTTGTACGGTCTCTGTTCTTGCAGGTTTTCAAGACCCAACTGCCTAAGTCCCTGAGGAGCATGATGTGTCTTGGAGCTGACCCTGCCTAGAGCCCTCCTGAGATCCCTTCCAACCTGAAGTTGGCAGATGGAAGGACAGTTTCTGAAGAACTAGTTGGGAGTGAACAGAGACTACACAAGGACGATGTATATTCCAGTCTCTTAAAATATTGATTGCAAAGACTTTGATGTTTACTGAAAAATAATTAGCTATTTTCTTCAGAGGGAAAAAGAAAACACCTGAAGATTTTGGATAATAATATTATTTTAATCAATTGCTGAGATACATGACTGGAGTACCTTTTGTAACTTTTTTTTTTAAAAAACTTTTTTCCCAGAATTTCTACACAAAATTAATTTCTGCCACTAAAATCATCAGTCATGAAAAAGATCAAGGAAGTGCTTGTGCAGCCATGGCTATTTACATCATATGAGAGATCATAAGGATTTACTACACTGAAATGTTGAGGAAAAAAGTAATAGATGTGAAACCATGTGAACACATTGTAAAGACAGACTCCGAATTGCAAATGACAAAGTTGTAGGCTTCTTACAGAAATTCTCCTAAAAGATTTATGCTCCAGAAAAGTGAGATGTTCAGCTAGCTCAATGGGCTCCAGATGGTCAAACAGCAGGCAGGCTTTTCCTTTCTTGGAAATCCTCTTCCTCTGTGTAACTCTTCTCATCCAGTCATAGGAAGGACTGCAACAAAATAGGTATAAGTCTCAGTTCATGTGGGTATATGTGAGTTGTTCCACAGCTGGAATATATCACATAGAATTGACAATAGAAGGACCATGAGCCTTCTGGTCTGTGACACCCAGCACATAGCAAACACTCAGAAGAAGATCTGTTCAAGAGCATACCAGAGTTTTGGATGCACTACTGCAAGTGAAGATTAATAGCAGGTTTCTATTGCAACCGTATTCTTCCCCATGATACAGGAAGCCATAATTAAAGATGCTTTGGAAATACAAGAACAGTTCACAACAAATTCTGATACAGAATAAAAATATACTAAAGTAACATCAAGGATTAATTTTTCCTCTGTAATACCACCGGCCTCTGAAATAACAAAGACCACATGTCCCTGAAATAACAGAACAACAGAAGCAGCCAAACACCTACCAAAAGAGTTAGAAGTGGGTGGAAAAAGACAAATCATTTACTTGCTAGCCATGGAATCATTCCTACACAATAAAAGCACTCCAGAGAGCAGAAAGAGGTTATACTTTAAAATGGTTAATATTTTAACTTTAAATAGGTTAATATTTTAAAATGAAGATTTAAGAGGCAATATTAATGTGATTTCACTGGTACTGTTCTTGAAGGAAGTCTTGCAACCCTCATTGACACTAGTAGTGCTGTCCTTCCTGGTTATTGTGACACTTAATAAAAAAAGGAAAAAACACTATACATATGCCATTTTGTGAAAGAAAATCTACAATGTCATATGAGAAACAAGAGCCTGTCTGGTGATGTTTAATAAGTAACTTTCATTTCAACTTGTCAAGGAAATAGTAGTTGTATTCATTTCAATGCAGTGCAAATACGAATGTGAATGCTAAAGATCGTCCAGTTAAAAAATAGAAAATATTGCAAAAAACTGACATTACTGATGAGGGAACAAAAAGCTTCCTCAAGAGAATCCAAGATTTATACAGCATGCCAGTCACTACATTGCTTGTTACTATGTATGAAAACTCATAGAAAAAAAAAGTAATATTAATCAGTTTACTGGCACTAGCTTTATCAGGAAAATAATTTATTTCCTGTTTATATGAAACATTTACATACAGATAGGAATTTTCTCTTTACTGTGCAACCATAACTTCAAATTTTTAGTAGCTTCAAATTTAAACACAATAGATTTTACAAGTGCTTTTTTTGCTCTCTCAAGATCAAGATGGTCCTTAATATTTTTATGTTTTGTACAGAACTAGAATTCTGCTGTTACAGACACAAAGATGTTGCAGCTCATTACATCCTTACATGCTGGAGATATCAATAAGATGGATGTGATCCTCATATCCAAGCTGGCTGGCTACTTCTCGAAACTCTTCAGTCAAACGGATCAGCCCAAGATCCAAGTTAAACTCTGCAGGAAATTCCAAAATCCAGTATCTGAAATCCACAGACAGCAGTTAAGAGATGCCCAGAGACACAGTGGCTTGATCAGTCCTGCTTTCAGTAACTCTCTTCACTTTTCTTAGTGATATTCATCCAGAGGAAGTAGGAAAACACATTTGTTTGAGTGAAGCAGGTTGTATCATGTTTACTTAAAAATTCATGCTTTCTCTTTTACAGGGAAATGCTCCTACATAAGAACAGCCTAACACATGAAAGCTATCCCATAGAAACAAGGTCAGAGCAGTCCGTGTGAGGTTTGGAACACACCCGACCTGTAATAGCTGTGGCATCACTAACACACTCCAGTCAGCATGAATTATGTAGGGATTGCATGAACTGAAGTTGTCAGCCCAGAGACAATCTCCCTCTCCCACACTAAGTTACACCTGGAAGCAAAATGTGTCTCTCCTCGGTGTGGCACTGAACGAGTCTCCCTCTAAGAGGCATCACACTCATGAGCCAGAAAAATCATAGCACAAGTTTCCAGTCAGTTTTTTAGTTCAGTGCAGTTAAGTGTCTTAAAAGCTGGATGGCTCAACTTAATTGTTTTCAACACACAGAAATTCACTCTTCACTGTAGACTGGAGACCAATTAAAAAAACCCAAACAAACCAAATTACATTTATGGTATTAACAGAACCATGAAACCAAAATGGTAGAGGACCAGAAGTACATTTACCTCATGAAGTAGCAGATTTTCAATCTGAATTCATTGCAGTTATCGCCGTCGGCATCTCTATATGTATGCCAGCTAAAGAAAGCTTTGTGTGCCTTGATTCAGCAATGTTGTTTTTATCCACTGGAGACTGATACCAGACCAGCTGAATTAAAAACAGTATAAAACTTTTCTTCTAACCACAGCATGCCTCTGATATTTCATTCACTTTCACAGCATCTCAGGGGACAAAGACTGTTTCCTGGCTGCCACTTTTCCCCCCCTCCTATCAAAAATGCCTCTATTCTACTATTCTGAATATTCTGCTGAGAGGTTTCTTGCCAACTCTGGGTAACTAAATTTGGTAATACTTATGATTACTTAAATAAGAGGTATAAATGACATGTAGGTGCTTAGATATCACTGAAAATTCATAGCATTCAAAGGCCAACCTTCTGTGATGCATTTGAAAAGTTATTTTGGCCTCATATTTGCAGTTATTCAAAGGTAATGCAAACTCAGTGTTCTTGTGCATATGGAAAAAGTCCACAAGCAGTAGCATAAAGAAGCTCACAAACTTCCACCTTTTTGGTTGAAAAAAAATTCACCTCTAAACTTAGTTTGTTCCTAATTAATTGGCACATTTTTACAAGCAGTCAGAAAATCTGCTTTTGACACTGTAATGCCAATTTGCAGCACTTTGTGAAAGGATATGTGGACAGAAGCTTGCCAGCCAGCTCTGTGGAAGGCAGATACCACCTATGCATCAAAAGAAAGGTTCTTGGCAAATGGCTGGAGCACTGGTTTCCTTTGTCATCTGCAAAAGAGAAACAATGAGTTAACCCCATTATAACAGAGAGGAGTTTTTATTCTTCAAGCAGTCAGACAGAAAGGATCAAAAGTGGAAATGTTGGCTCGTTATCTACCAAAGAGTTAGGAAAGAAAACCAGAGCACAAAAATGCTCCTTTAACTATTGCTAGAATGCAGTGATGGTTACTTAAATAGAGGAAAAAACCCAAACCAGTGTAGATAACTGGCCATAGCTGGAAAAACAGGGCGTGGACAGCACTATGCTAAATGTTATATAAAGACAGTGCCAGTAATTCAAAGAACAAACCCAAAATTAGATCATCTAAAGGGTGGGGAGATGATTTATGTACAACCACTTCCAGTATTTATTTTATTGCAGGTTTATAGCGTTAACAATTAAATTATTAAAAAAATTAACCACTTCAAGGAACTCTGTGTCAAAGCAGCACCTCACATCTGTGCTCAAGGTGCCATCTCCAGCTGCCTCACAGGGACCCTTGTGGCTTTGCAATGTAGCCATTGAAACTACACGAAGAGTTGTTCCCTGGCAGGCTGGCTGGCCATCAGTCTTCCCCAACATCTGCAGTGTTAGTTTTTTCTCTGTCACTTTTTCAGGAGAAAGTAGATGATATGATGTATGAAACAGGAGCCACACATGGACTACAATTCTCAAGAGAGTGTGAATATAAAAAGAGACACTATTTCCAATAGACAACAAGTGTATGAGCTCTGCTAAGCTCTTTCATTAAGTCCTAGAACAACAAGTTTGATGGTGGTCTGCAGAAATGGATATATGGGATTTGCTGCAGCTGGTAGCAAGATCTGTCCATCCATCAATTATTCAATCTCTCTCACCTTTAGATTCTTGTTTCTCTCCACACGGAAAAAAAAATTAGTGCTTCGTTCCAATCAAAAGCTGTCCTGCATCTCAAGAGAATCTAAATGTAGCTTTGTGAAGCCCCATTTGAAAACATTTGAGCCCATCCATGGACTCATTTGACTGCAATGTGATATATGTCATGATTAATGATGTTATGGATCAAGGTCTTTTTCATCACCTCTTTCCTTCAGACCTGGTACATCACATTTTAATATGAGGAAAAAGGTTGCATGAGCCTTAGGTCATATTCTTGCCAATTATTTCATGATGATTTGGAAAGCCTTTAAAAAAATGACTGGTCAAAACCACAGCTGTGTAACCACTCAAGACAAAGATAAATGCCAGAAATAACTACTTGAATAATTTGTCTAAACATTTCTCTTGGTAAAGGCCAGCATTTTATAAACCACCATACTCACAACTGTGCATTATCTGTATTAAGAAAATTTAATACAGTATGCATATGATTAAAATTCTGGCTTGCATGATTCTGGGCCAAATTGAAACATGGAAAATTTTACATAACAGAGGTGTTGTTAGCCAAGAGAAAGACTGGCTAAACCAGAGAACAGCAGGACTTATATCAAAAGATTAATTTCAATAACAACGAAATAAAATACTGAAAAAGCATACCAAACATTTCAATACAAGTGTTCAAAAGCTCATCTAATGTTGCAGCCTTCCCAAGAGTGTTTGACCCCATTGTCTTTTAATCGTTGTCAAAAAATAAGGGACATTTTCACCAAGTAGAAGGATGCTTCTTCAGATGCCCAGCTTTTTCTCTTTATTTTGTTGGTTGCATTCTTAGCTGGACTTCAATGAAAATCTGAAGAAAGTAAAAGAAAACATAATTATATGACTATATGGAAGAATTATCAGGATGCAATGTTTACAGTTCAACTCATCTTTTCTATAAACTGCTTTTCCCCCACATGATACAGAATATGTGAAAGATTGCCATAAGCTTCCCTCCATTCCAGCTTGTATTTCTAAGCGTTGTTCAATTGTTTGTCCACTAGCACAAAATAAATCCATAGCTAGGGTCACAAAACAGAAACCAGATGGTAAATGAGGGCCTGCATGTACAATGACGCACATTTTGTTCAAGTCATTCTATTTACACTTGATAAGTCACTTTTTGTTAATAACCCTGCTTTTATGTTTTTAAGCATAACCATATTTTCCCCCTAAGGTTACTGATTCATGATAATGCTAATGGTCTTAATTGGCACAGATCACATAAAGTGTTTAATGAAATTCATAACAAACATTAAACCAGGAGGCAATTTTTCAAAGGACCTTAAGATCAGCCTCTACAGCTTTTAAAAATAAAATAAATCTTCCCACAGTAGCTGGGCAGTCACAGAAAGCTGAACACATACAGAAACTTCTAAATTTTATTTTACATCTACCACGCATTTAAACATCAAATATCCATTTACCTGAAGATGCACAGAATACTCTATTACAAGTTTTCAGGAGTAATTTTACAGATTATATTAAAAGAAGAGATCAGTATTTTATTATCTGTCTGTTACTAAGCCCCACTACTGCCTGATCATACCAAGTGTTTGAAATCTGACAAACAATAGCAAAGTACATCCAGCAACTTCTCTAGGAAAAAAAAGCCAAGACTAGAACTAAAAGAGTTCTTGAAGTGATACAATACAGGAATTTGGGAAATTCGTTTTCAGAAGTCATTACCTGTAATATTAACTTTTTAATGTTTGTCATGCAAAGCACTAATGAACTATATACTTGCTTTAATTCACCCACAAATATTAAGTTTTTCAAACCCATCATATCACATACCTCCTACTGCAAACCCAGTCCTGGTAGGACCGGCATCCTTCACCCTTTTCACTAACCCACCCTGACCGCCCTCCCACAGGCCACGGCTATGATGAGCACAGAGTGCTCTGAGCTGGGTCTCTGCCTGCTTGCAGCCCTGCAAGCGTCGCTGTGGTCCAGCCACCCAAGGGACGTCAGGCAGTGGCAACTTTACTGGCCCTGCTGATGCCACTTCAGGAGCCAGCTCACACCCATGGCACAGGCAAGCATGCTCCTTCTTCAGCAAAAGGCAGAACCAACACATCCTGGCACAACGCTCACCTCCCAGAAAGAGGAGAGATTTCTGCTCGTCCTGAGTAGGTCTGCATTACTGAGCTGACCATGCCCAGGCTACCAGGTGCTGAGGCCTGTAGCCCCCTCGGTGAAGTCTCTCAACCTCCTGAGCAGAGCTGGCATGTGTAAGCAGCTCATTGCTGGCCTATGCTAACTCTCACCTGCACCTCAGATCCCCTTAGGAGTCAGAAGAAAGCACCATCCTCTGAATTTGGTGGTGCAGAACCCCCTCTTAAAGGAACACATCTGTTTTTCTAGGAATCCCACAGAGCTCCTACTTGCAACAAATTGAGGGGAAATGAATACTTTCACACAACAGCGAAGAGTCAGAGCAGACACCTAAGGAAAAGGGGCAGGTGGGTACCCAGTGGTCCTTGGCTTTGAGCACATGCTTAGCACTGTAGCAGAAGGTGTCCTAAGGGTTGGCTCTGGGGCTGGACTGGGCAGCCTCAACCCTTCCTGATAGAGCTGGGCTACCACCAAAACTCCAAGTCGTCCGAAGTGAACCAGAGAGATATATGGCTCTCTAACCTGCTGATCAGGCCACAGGAGCCATGATTACCCTAGGTTCACTCTTTCTTCCCAAGACTGTTTATGTATCTCAAGTGCAAAAAAAAAAGTAAATAGAGCATTTGCTTGGTTTACTTACTTTCAGAGTTAGTCAGCAGCTACACAGTGTTTTTCAAGAACACAACTTTTTGTACACCTAACTTTTGCTAGAATCCCACTTTGAGCATGTTTGTCCTCTTTGACCATCCCCAAATCTAAATCACTGGTGTGATTTTCACAGAGTCAGTTATCTAGCTCTTCCAGCTTCATCTGACTTAGGCTTTTTTGAAGAGGAGAAAAAGAAAATAATTCGCCATTTCAAAATATTTCTTAGTCAACTCTCCGAAAAATAAAATGGAGAAAAGCTATTGCATTTTCAGTCTATCCCTTGAAAATTGCTGAGAATGAAACGTAAGAGAGGAAGAGATTTGATCTGACTTTTCAGTTTTGTTGGTATTCCCATCCTCCATAATGTATAGCATAGGAGAGTACCATCTCTGTCTTCTGCTGACAACAGCATAAAGGCAGCCATATAGTGATTAATAAGTAATGCCCTGTGAAAAATGGAGGTTTGGGGTTTTTCTTCATTTATACAACAACTGCTTAAGTAGCAGATACCTAGATCCTGATGTTACAGTGCTATCCTCCCAAACAGCCTATCTGACCCCTAAAGATCAGAGCATTATTCTAACAATCCTTCTAAATGAAGAATAAAACTTTTCCACTAGATGACGAACTGGCTGACTGTGACTGAGCCAAAATCTGATATCACTTCTCTTGACTGCAGACTCCAACATCCACAACTATTACATCATTATTTGTGTGATTAAGCACTGCTGTTCTACTAAAACAATACATGACTTGTCTGTATCATGCCACAGTGGTATCCAACCACACCAGCACTTGTAGAGATAAATGAGTAAAATACAACTATAAATTTCATCTACATAAATTAAATAAACGCTATTCTGTCAAAGATTCAATGCAAGAAAGGCATGAAAACAAAAATAAAATAAAATCATAGCAGAGTTTTTCTACATATAAATAATTAAAATTTTTTGAAATATGTGGCTTTTATTAAAAAATGGATCGCCAAAAGTTCAGTTGGACTTCCAGATAAAGATATCCTTGAGAATCTCTGCCTCCATCTGCTTTCCAGTGTAACTCTGAATCATCTCATTGCCATCTAGCTGTTTCAGGAGGTTTCACTAAAGCTGGATAAGGAAATTGGAGCTCCCTCAATGAGTCAGGGAATTATTGCATACTATAATGAAACTAATAAATACATTTTTGCCTTATAATGGAATTATAAATCCTACTGGGTTTACAGTGGTTAACAGAGGTTATTCAGGACACAGGAGGCACACAATCCTCCATAGCCACCCATTCTCATTTCTTTATCAGGCCACTTGGAATTACAGTCTCCACTGCAAACCTTGCTGGTAACCTGCCACATGCTGGGAAGCGGTTTCAGGACGATAATCAGGAAAGGGTGAGGACTGCAACAGCAGGAAAACCATCGAAATAGACCTTAGCACTTCCTCAAAGCCAATGACTTTGTCCAAGTCACCTCCTTCATTTGGGCAATTGAAATAACCATAGTATCCCTATGAACCAAGTCATGGTATCAGGCATGTCATGCTTTATGACATATTTTTATTATGAGATGCACACTTCCTCCTTAGAGGGAAAGCAGAAACATCTGCAGTGATGTGCTCAGAGATTAGAAGTTTGCCATGGACTAAACTACAAACATACAGTCCCTTCCAAGTCCTGCCATCACCCTGACTGCCACATGCATGTAGTTAATTTGAATAGATGGCTTTCTTTAGTGCTCTTGTGCAGTGTAATTGCATTTTGTGTTCCACATATTGAAAGTCTTGAGATGGTGCTATTGTGGACTGTCTTGATAAATTACTGTGAGCTCTTGAGACAGATGTGGTCAGGTGTAATACATTAGGTTTTAGGAGAAACAGGATGCCCTGCCAGCAAATTTGTGATCTTATGCAAAAGCCCCAAATGGTGTGAAGAGGGTGGCCAAGTTTGGCAATGAAGCCAAGTTTTAAATGTTGTCTACTGTTGTTAGTAAAACCAAAAGACATCACTTTTAATGCTGGAAGCTACTAAGGGGAGGTCCACACCTACAACCTAGGGCAGAGAACTAATATTAGTATGTCAAGCCAGTAAAAATCCCTGTGTGGGCACTCCCACGTGGATTTCAAGAAAGTTACAGTTACAGGTGCAAGCTAAATCAATAAGTCAGTTTTAAATAGACTTGAATTTGACCCTTGAATATACAGGGTAATATTTATTCAGCTAAATTAAATTTAAGCAGCTTTTAAACCAGGCCAAAGTTAATGTACATGTAGCATGTACCCCATTTATTAAAAGTGGGCTATTTTCCTTCTACTTAGGGACAATAAATAGAGACACGTGCAAACAGCCCAACTTTGACACAGAAGAACCTCTATGGGTCTCAGTTTATCCATAAACCTACCAGAGGGCTGCACACAGGAGACTCATATTCTTTACAAGATTAGGACATTCTTGGGGTTTTATGTAAGCCAGACCTCCCCTCATCTCTCCGTCCTCCAAGCCTAAAAAACACATCACTGAATGCTTGCATTAAACAGCTTCCACTTGGCTGCTGGTGAAGTGCTAAGTGTGAGCAGCTGAACAGGGAAATCCAACCAGTAGCAGCTTGCAGAAAAAGAAGCTGGGAAGAAACCAAGTCTCATGACAAAATTTAAGGGTAACTTCCCTTGCTACACCTTTTTCCTTTATTCTGTCTTAATCATATCCAGGGCAAGCTCTTCAGGACAGAGTTCATCTGCTACCCTGTGGGTGTAGTGGAGGCTCCTGCAGTAAGACCCTTTCTTGTTAGTAGTCTCCACACACATTATTGTATGTACCATAATAAGAATTCCAGCTGCTACACATAAGGGCTGCACCTTCGCCTACACAGATGCAATCAAGACATCTGCTTGGGCTCAAGTCAACACAGATCTTGCCTACTGTATGGTTCCTGGAGTTTACTCTCTCCCAGCAGTTACGTATTTCTTGCAGCTGGTCAATACCAGTTTATTTATCACAGTACACACAAGTCTGTTTCGAGAAAACTCTGAGAAAGCAACACAGGGGTCAGGTTTCTCCAGCATCTGACACATGCAGGAGTTGTGCTAGGCAGGACAGGGCAGTGATGCTGGGCTGTCAGGCAGCCTCATGATATTGCTTCTGCCCAGCCCATGATCTCAGCCATCACATGCAGCTGGCTGCAGGATGGCACATCTGGCTACCAAAGATGTTTGTCATGTGGAGCAAGGACACCGAACAATGGAGAGATTGTGGCACTGCTCCATGAATGCAAGACACAAGTCGTGCTGGGGGCAGGAGAGGAATGAAAATGAAATATGAGAGTATTGGGTTCATCTGATGTGACTTCCTGGTAGTTGTTCACCTTTGCTACACACCTTCAGATAGCAGTTGCACAATAAACCACAGCAACTGTCTGCACCGTATTGCTTTGATTCACTCTTTTTCTGGATCAAAGGGGAGCTTCAAAAGAAACTAAACAACAGACATTTGTGTCTGGAAAGAGGATAGGGTGGGGGGATGGATAAGCGTATGCTGTTGGTAACTGGCTGAAACCAAACCTCCTCTTAACAACAGACACTGCACAAGGAATGTTGGTGACTGCACAGGGAATGTTGGCGGCTCCACAGCTCTACAGACTCCACAGGGTAAAGTTGCACTTATTCTATTTCATTTGCCTAAGCCAAGCCAGTGCAATCTCTGTAAAACTTAATTCATTGTCAATTAACATAAGTATTGTTTTTGTTTTGGAAAACAAAGAAGACAAATGTTAAGACACTGTTCCTTCCACTTTCCCAGGTTAAGCTTCCCTCCAGGCACCTGTCCTTCTCCCTTGCTATTGCTGCAAGTTGCACCCAGTCCTTTCAGTGAGACAACGAGCAGTGCAGGAGGTCAGGGTCAGTGCTCAGCAGTTTCTCTCCACTGCCCCTCCCTTCTAACTCTGTCCTGTGCTCCAGCATGGGTCATCTGTGAGCCACAGTCACTTCATGGGCTCTGGAATCAGCTTATCAATGAGCCAGAGGCTCGTCAGTGATGTACCTGCTCTGCCAAAGAGCACCTCCTTGTCTTCTGACTTTATTATTCCCTCTGTTCTTCCCTCCTCCTATCCATTCCCTTGTTCTCTCCATGTGTCCTCCCCATTAGAATTTTCTGCCTTTTCCTAAATATGTTTTTACAGAGGTGACACCAGCCTGGCTGATGGGCTCAGCTGCCCTGGGTCCCTTGCAAAGACATCTGGAAGCAGCAGTGCCCTGACACAGGACATCACCTGGCTTCCTCCCACAGAGACTGTGCCTGCAGACTCCCTGCTGCAAAAACATTGCTATTTACATCCAATATAGCCTCTAAGGGATGGGCATTTGTGCCTTAGCACAAAAGTATTCAAGTTACAAATTCTCAAAATATGTTTTATTATGCTTAATTTTGAAAGAAGGCTCCACTGAGTTAAATATTTACTTTCAAGTCATCACAGATCATCCAATTAACCTAGAAGGATATAATATACCATTGCAGGACCTAGACATCAACTCTTCTGTGGGAACAAAAGTTAAATTCATAGGGCCATAGGTAAGAAACTGAGTGGATGTATGGATCCACTCATACGGACTACCAAACTGTTAGCTCAGAGCCATATGGTGTCTTGTACAAATTCATAAATCAGCACATGGAGTACAATACATGCTGACCTAACATAAAAGAGAAGCTTACAGAAATCATGAGGAATGCTAGTGGACAGCCACATGACCACATATTTTCAGTAATCAGAAAGTCACTTGATTAAGGCTTGAACTGCTTATATAGCATTTTTTAAAGCATTCTTTCTGTGAAATGTAACCAAGATGATTTCAGAGATAACAGAAAAAACCACCTCCAGGTTTCCTCACTTATAACTCCCCTAAAATAATGGATCGTTTGATAACTTAATTTGTAAAAACAAGAAAGGTTTCATTCTCATTTGCAATTCTAGCATTTTATGGAACTAGTTATCTACCATGTTTTAGGGTTGTCCCATCCACTTCTGTATTTTTTCCTGTATTTACTTTGTTGGCACTTACCTCTGTAACTGTAACTCCAGCTAATAATGGCAATAAAATCTGAACACACATCCTTGAGTTGTTCCATATATTATGCTGATGACATCTTCCACTTTCCATGTGTCAAGGTAGTACTGTTGCCCAGAATTCATCAGGTTAAAAGGGAGAGCTAAGGAAGACTTTAGTTTGTTTCCAAAGAAGAAAACTTCCAGTCATACCTCTCAGTAGATTTGTCACAAAAAATATTTTGCTATTCCCAGTAAAGTAAAATAAAATTACTCATATCAGACATTTGATTAACCTGTGTGACACCAGGGGATGTGGCTCTTCTGAGAATCTTTGCCCTTCAGATGCATTAGAGATCTCCAGCACCGAGGGAGAGGACAGCAACAGCAGTAAAAGTTTTGCATACTCTAACTCGATCTTTTTTCAGAAGCCAATCAAGACGCCACCAATACCTCTTACAAGTTATACTACTGCCTGTAAGCCTTCAGAGGAACTCTTGGCTATTACATCTGCTATTCACAGACTTGCGTACAGCATCTTTCAAGAGTAAGTCTGCTGTGTCAGCCTAGTCAATTCAGGGGAAAAATACAGTTATCAGCATATATTCACAACCGGCTACACTGTTACATGCCTATAATGAGGCTGGACCAGCCCAAGTAAAAACCAATTTTTTTTAGTTATTTTAAAAAACTTATGGGGAAGTTCTGAAAGACAAACTCCAAGAATATTTATTACCATATATCTGTTACAAAGTATTTAAAATTTTATTTTTTTTACCTTAGCCAGCTATATTCTCTTAAAGACAAGCTAGAAAAATCACACTTATTTGTTAATTAGGTTACTAAGAAATCATAGGCCCTATTTGCCTAGACTTTCTGATATGTTCAGCTTGAAGACCTACCACAAAGCTTGTTATGTCTTATTTTTAACAAAGTCAAAATTTTTCAGTAGTAGCATAGTCCTTGCATAGTGACTTCTTTCAAGCTGTTAAATATTCCAAGAGTTATGACAGATTTAAAAGATAACACTGCTTTCAGTTTCACACAACTTTTCAATCGATTTTAAGGCAAAGAGGAATCAGAAGGACATGTAACTTGTATTTAAATTCAGTAAGTTGGGTATCAAGTTCCTGCCTGATAAATCCATAGCTTCCAAATAGATTTTTCCCTTGGAAGAAGCTTTTTCACTCCATATCATTCTGTAATTTCCAGCTATTTCCCACTGTGGAATAACTACTAATGGCACAGTATTTTCTAGGCCCACGCTGGCAGACAGCTGCATTGCAAACATCTGTGCCACCCTTGATAATGCTGCCACAGGAATGACAGACTCATATGGAGCTTCTCAAGCCCACCAAGCTCTACAGGCTTGTGCTGGTCACCCAGACTGTAGAGGTTATATCCAAGTGTCCCAAAAAGCAATATGTTAAAACACTCCCCCTCTTCCTTTGACCATCTCTGCAGCTAATGTTGTTTCAAGGTATAACAAAACCATTATCTGCAGTCACAGATACCAGTAGGGAGAATTCGACACCTCCTACTTACCTGATGTCATTTCCAGCAATGATGACCATATTTGCTTTCTCACTCTTTCTGGTTTCTGGCCTTTCCCAAACTGAAGAACCACTGCAGTTACTTTACTAAAAACAAGGGTATCACCTTGTGAAAAGGGGAGGGTTAAGTGCATGTTTATGTTTTCTTCTTCAGCCCTGTTTTTCCTATATTCCCTCACACCTCTCCCCATGAATTCACAATCTATACCTACCCTGGTGTGAGGAGTGGACTCCCTGTGCAGTGAGAGCGGTTTTGCTGCTGACTTTTCTTCCTGTGACTACAATCAAAACATAGCTCGGCTTCAGAAATATCTCAGCCACACATTTACAGCCTGGGAAGTACTTATCAGAGCAGTAAATTGAAGGCAGCAACTGGCAAAACAATAAAGTCAGGAAGAGGCTTTCAGAGACTTAAGTGATGGGAAACTGGATGTCTGAGATGGAGCAAGACAGAGTTAAAAGGACAGGGCTTTGGCTCCTTTCTCTCATTTGGCTGTTATGGTGCATTTCTAATTGGATAATCCTTTGTTTTCCCTTTGAGGAATGTAGAAAATGGTTCACATGTAACTGTGATTTCCCCACAGACCTGTTAATAGGTCCCAGACAAGGAGGGAGGCTGGACCAGTTGCTAATGGCCAACAACCCTTCTCTCTCCGTAGTGGCAGCTGCCCATTCATTTGAGAGTCGTTGCTCTTTGAAGAGAGGATGCAAATTAAAACGGTACACTAGAAAACACTGACAGACATGCATGGCAGCAGACAGACCTGCTGCGTGGTCCTTGAAGCTCATGCAAATTGCTGTCTCCTGCACACTCACGCGGATCAGGAATGCCTGTCCTGGGCGGTGCTACGGTTTTGCAGCTGCACAAGTCACCAGGACTCAGGACTCTCAGGCAAGCAGGCGTGCAAGAAGGCTGGTGGAGTGAAAACACAGCCTGGAGGTCAGGAGAGACCCACTATCTTTCCTTTTGAAATTCTGTCACCAGGTGCTGGACATCAAAATACATAAGCAGTTTCTCACCTCTAGTTATTTTTTATGAGTTATCTTTAGGAATATTGGAGAAACAATGGCAGCTTCAGATTTCTTAATGATGCAAAGAGAGTATTTTGAACATACGCATACAGTGTTTCTTGGGCCAGTTCGGAGCTTTTTGAAATACTAAGCCTCCAACAGAGAAGAGCAGTAAAGAGATTATTTGCTGAGTTTAGTGTGTCTGACTAGATTTTGTACTTTTTTTCAGAGGTACCAAAGCAACCATCAGTGAGCTGACTGAACATTGTTTCCTGACTAAGCAATCTACTAAGAAACATACACTGGTTAGTACAAACCTGTGAAGACACAGCAAACCTCTAAAACTGTTTATGATACAAGAAGTCTACAGAGTACAGGATATGAGAACAGTGTCACCACACTTTCTATATTCTTATAACCAAGTTCTTGGAACAGAGTGAGTTTTAGTAATAACCACATACCTTCCTAACAATAAGACAGCTTGCAGCCAACAACTTAAATACTTTCTTTAAAAAAAGAGTAATATAAGAAGGTGCTATATATAAAGATATACAGAACAGCAAGACAACTTGGAATAGGGGAAGTAGCAGTGTAAAAAAAACTCAAAGAAAAAAGAGGAAAAGCATCTTACAGTTCCTACTTTAATAAGTAATACATCAAACAAGTAACTTTGATCTTTATTTTGCTAATATTATTTTGGAGTTATATATTTGTTGTATGAAAGAATATTTAACGGAGGATTGCAGCAACACAAATACCCTACTTCCACAGCCACAGAAAACTTTGCTACAATAGGACTTCAGAAAAACAAACCTTACCAAAACCCATGGGTTAAGTTTGCAATGCTCACGTCTTAAGTACAACACTGTAATTCCCTAAAAATGTGTATGTCAAAGATTCACCATTATTTGGAGCAGTTGCTGTGGCTGTAACATTTGAGAATCACTGCACCAAGTGCACTTTTGGCTTTGTAGAGAAAATCCTTTCAGATAATTGGTAGTATAACACCTTTGCAGTGGCAAGTTCAGACCACCACAAGCAACCTGAAATACACTTATTAAATTCATCCAAACCTGTTTGTTTTGTATTTATAGAGGACACTCATAACTCTTTACTCCTTAGCATATATTTATCAAGTTTAAGGACCTTATCAGAATTTCTTGAGGGATCTGCTACATTCCAGTAAATGTAAAAGAAATAATTCTGTATAGAATTCTGTAGGTTATGTAGTAAAGCTAACATGAGGTGAAAAACCTGGTCAAGTAAGGGGAGGAAATTAAAGGGTGGGAAGTGTTGGGACGATCTTGATTTAAAGCTGACAGAGGCTTAGGGACTTGTTTTCCTTCCCCCGGTATTTAGCATTGAAAGACTGGCTGCTATTGCAATCAGGTTTTCAAAACAGCTCAATCCTTTTCAAGCTTACTTACAGGAGGAAATTGTACTTCTATAAGCACTAGTGTACCAGATAACCATGCTCAGTCAAAGTTTACACCAATTTCTGATTCAATATAGTTTAATCAGTTCAAGAATTCAAAAAACGAGAAGGTTTTGAGACACAGATATGAAGAAAATTGCAAAAGGGCCTTTACTTAAGATACATTAGGCTGTAAACCACCTCTCTTATTTTAGTTCTGCAACATGAGCTGAGAACTAGATCCAAAATAAGGATTAAGAGCCCAAATCCTGGGTCCCCTTTGCTTCTATGGCCTGACTCCAGGGGTATGTTTCCCAGCCTGGTCTCTCACTTCTCCCCTCCTCTCCTCAGAAAGTGACTGCCTAGAACTTGTAACCTCTTTCTGCAATTTCAGTATGAAAGTCCAAGTCAGTAACATCAAGAAGATCCCTGCTTAGGTCAGTCTTAAATCCTTTAAGGATCTGTACACACAAAAGTCCTCTGCCTAGTCTGTGTTAAGTATCCTTTAGTCACACCTGGCATGTCAATCCCGTACCAGGTATGTGCAGCTGTGATGCCAAAGTTCTTTTTCCAAGACCTCTCACCACTCCTTAAAGCTATGAGAGATACATGATCAAGTCTTCCAGTTAATGGAAGGATTGCAGATCTCCCACTATCTTGGCTGAGAATACAGAGCAGATTTACCATCCTCAGAACCTTGGTGTAATTCCATATCACATGAAATAATGAAGTTTCTTTGGGCTGCAGGGAGCAAGCAAGCAAGACCATGACTGTGTAATTTAAGGGGAAGAGCACTCAATTAAGAAGAGGGGATAAAAAGTGAATTCTAGTTCCTGCCCCAATGCCTACTTAAAATAAAAATATACAGACAGTCATTAGGGAAGGTCCTGGAAACCAAGAGTTTTAGGAAGGGTGGCAGCTATTCCAGGAAGTATGTGTTCATTAATTCAGTAAAGCAGAATATAAGTAAGCAAGCCAAAGTAGGCAAGACATCTTTAGGAGAAGAGATTATTATTAGTCTTTTAAGGAAGCTATTTCATGAACAGTGTGATAAGGCTGGAATGTCATGGCTATTCTGATTTGGATGACAAAAATCCCTATACATCCAGTCAGTGAGTTGACTCAAGCCCTAATTCAGCAAACTTTTTCTGATGTAATTTTCCCCACTGATAATGAATTATGTAGTTGCATAAGTTGTTGGGGGTTTTTTTTACTTCACACTAGCAATACCAGAAATTTCCAAACAAGCCCTGGGTTCAAACACTGGGTCGCTGCAAAACAAACAGAACTTTCCAATGGGTGCCACATGAACCAGCACCAAGATTATGGATTGGGTGGACCTAAGTGAATTACAGGTTATGAATGGAAGACTATTTGTAATAATGTTACTTCAGATTAAGGAAATTCAACTTGTTGAGACTGGAGTTTAGGCTGTTTAAGTGTTATATCTTTTTAAAACCTTTAACAAGAGTATAGCATTAAAACAGGGAATATTTACAACTGTTAACCATGTGTCAAAGGCAGCCTTATCAACATGTTTAGCAAGCATGCAAATACACACAATTCAAGTCATGGTCAATCTGTTTGACCGTATCACGTCTTACTTACTTAAATTCTAGTCTTTAAGAGTGATTTCTACATCGAAAACCGTCAGCCTGTTTCAGGCATGGGGAGCAAAATATACTTCAAAAATAATGGAAAACCCTTGTTCATCTCAGAGATCCTGTTCCTGCACATGCTTGCTGCACTCCAGACCCTCTTGCACAAGTCCACCACTGCTCTGAGTGGAAAAGGTTTCCATAGAAGGGGTGGAAAAGAGAGGCAGTTATAACAGTAGCGGAAGGAGTTGTGCATGTAAATGTATCAATACATATAAAACATGTAATATCAATATATGCATCTCAGCTACTCTATACTAATCTTGGTAAGACTTTTGTAGTAGTCCAAAGCAGACGTACTGCTGAATCACTAATATTAACTTGGTGTTAATTTAAGACAACACAGTTATTTTCACTTTGCAGGAACTAAATATATGAAGTATCTGAACAAGAATAGCTCAGATTTCACTAATTTTGCACATATTATTATGCCTGGCAGGTTCTTGAGATGCTGAAACCTACTCCCCTTGCCTGAGAAACTCCAAATCATTAGTAAAGAGCATATGCATAAATCACAGGTGGGAGAATACTCTGTAGAGAGAGTCATTTCACCTATTTGAATGTGGCCAAGGGGAGCAGTTATTCAGAGAAATGAGAGAGCAGATGGCCACCAAAACAACCAGAGTAGTTCTCAGGGGTAATTGCATTTTCTGCTGAGCTGTAAACATCAGTCCTGTGGGTATTTCCACACACCCACACATTGAACCCGACCTCATATACACTTAGAAGTTAGCTGAACTTTTTGATGGAATGTCTCATGAATTCCACTCAGCAAATACCTATGTGTTTTCAGGATTAGCCTGCATTTGAACTGGATCTGAACTGGACGCACCAAATCTGTTTTGTTGATATTGCCAGTGCTTGTAGCTGATATTCTTTTACATTCATTACAAGAGAAAAGTTCTCCCCTGTGGCAATACCTCTAATGTGGTGGTCAGGTGGGTTTTAGGTATGTTATACCAATGAAAAAACATATTAATGAAAAAGTACTAGTGCACTGGCTATTCAAATTGAATAGGAAAAACACAAAGAAAAGCAATGAAGAGCAAAATCCCGAAGACCTGAGAATTTGTTTCAGGTTTTTTATTCAAACACTCAGTTATAAAACATTACTATTCCTGACTTGTAAGAAAGGGCCAACATGAAAACACATTTATCAACTTTGGTGGTGAAAAGTGAATATATTATAAATATGTTAACAGAAAACAGTGCAAGTTTTTTAGAGTACCTGTACAAATGTACTGTAGCCAGGCCTAGACAGCTTAGGAAAAAAAGAAAACCACACAAGTACCCCTACAGTACTTTTAAGAGTAGTTTCCTCTCTTTATTCAGGAACATCCTGGGAGGGGCTCTTCGATAAAATGGCATTTTCAACTACAGAAAGGGGCTACCACCACTGCAGTTGCTCTTCAGCTAGATGTTTTGATATAGAGCAGAAATATACCCACTCAGAGAATGGCAAGGAAACCCTGATCATTTCCTCAGAGTAAAGGGAAAAGATTGAACAGGAACCTTACGATGCTGTCAGTGACAAGGGTATGCACTGAGCTTCCGCACAGGGACGGCTATCGCCCCACTGTTACCCAATCTCCTGCACCACGTAATAAAAAATAATTCAGGGTGAACACTTTTGGCTACATATTGGACTTTATAGAGATGCATCAATGGGAAATGCAAGGGCAGAGCACTTCCCTGAACAAAGCATGCTGAAATTTAATTAATATGCTTCATGCCTATGCAGACCTGCCTTGACTTATGTGAACATAATGAGGGTGTGTATTCAAAAAGCTGAGCATGTGTGTTTATGAGATCAGGATATTATAAACTAATATAAAAGAGTGGTGGTACAGAGGTTGTGTTTTCTGCTCAAAAGCAAAATCAGTTTGTGTGCCCCAGTGGTGTTCCATGACTGGTGCTGCAGATGTTGCAGTTGGAATTCATGAGAAAAGCCAAAAAGTGAGGAGAGCCTGAAGTCTGCTCTCATTTCTCACACTGTCTGTGTTTAACAGTAAGTATTCTTACCAAAGTGGATTGGTGATAAGGATTGAAACAATTACACTCTTGAGAATCTTGTGATGTTGATCAAGTTTTCTTCATTTTGTGGTTAGAGGATTTAAGTCTAGTCATGAGCCTTGAATATAATTCAGAATTAGATACAGTAATGACAGCTGGAAGCTGTAAATAAAGCTGGGGTTTTTATCTTAAACTTTGCAGATACAAGTGATGAGTTATTCTCCTTGATTGTAAATGACCTTAATAATCAATAGTATGGAGGCACAAAACTGAGCTCTCCCACCACATTTCTTTGAGACAATTCAGTTACCGCTGTGACATGTTTTCAGATATTATTACCTGAAGCTAAGCTCAGCATTGCAGTTATCTAATGTATACTTTATAATCATCATTTTGTCCCTTTTAAACTATGCTTAATTCCCAGGGTTTTCTGAGAATAAAATCAGCTGCATGAGAGGCACATACAGCCTGCTCATAATCCAGCTGGTGCAGAACCATATGGCTTTACACCAACCTTCTGCATCAACTCTGGCACAGCAGTTGTGCCAGAAGCAGGGAAGAGGAAGTTACAGAAGAAATGGACTGAGCTCACATCTACTTTCTGGTGGATTTGGGGTTTATCTTAGGTTTAAAACATGGTCCTTCTACAGTCCTGGACAGTTTGCTTAACAGGGAACACTCATTACAAGTACAAAATTCAGTGTCTGGAAACCAGCACACTGTGGCATAGTCTTACTCAAAATGCAGAATTCCTACAATTCTGAAGAAGAAGAAACTTATTCTGGGATCAGAATGAAAAGCAACAGCAGACCAGCTATTCTCCCTGCCCCACATGGAATGGAGATGGGGACAGGTTGGAGGGGCCCAACTGCAGCCAAAGTTCCCAGGGAATCTGGGCTCCTGAGTACAAAGCCAAGCACCTCAGAACCTGTAGGTCTGCTCCATACATGGTGTTCCATGGTATCCATGTGGGAGAGCTGCAGTGTTCTGACAGTACTTCAGTTCTTGTTTCAAAGAGAGTCTAGCTTGGAGACACAAGGCAGGAAGCCACACAGACTTCTGGTTTTGTGAACAGTTTAAACTGATTGACATTTTCCTATAACATTTTCAATTAACTGCCAAAGCCATAAACTATGGTGTAAAATAAAAATAAAAGTCTTCAGGGAGAAATAATGTTTCACTTTCTTGTGTAAGAAGCCTTTGAATAGTTTATTCCCCCCACCTTTAAAGGAGGGACTGCTTGCAATCTGTCAGTGTTTATTCTTGAACCTTCCTCAACAGGACCCCATTGCTCTCCATCTCTGCCCCTCTTTAATCTTCCCCAAAGCACCTGGCATCCCTTAGTCTTATCACTTATCAAGATCCATCACTCATTCATCTGTTCCCATTCTTCCTAAGTCTTCCTCCAAAGAAAACGAATTCCTCTCTATGTAAATAATTGATCAAAAGTGCCTTTTTATGTATCCTATACTCTAGTTTTAAAAGAAAACTTCAGATCTTAAGAGTAAAAAATTATCAGACAGGGAAATCAATCATTCATGAAGCAAAACCATGAAACATGCAAGTATCCAAAAATAAATTGAATTAAGGACTTAGAGATATTTAAAAGACTCAATGCCTGTTTTTTAGGGAGGATTTTTTCAATCTTCACTATCTAATTATGAATTATTATCCAGAATGGCTCAATAATATCTTAATCAGTACGTCTTCACTGTCTTCCTGTATTTCTCTGCTTCTACATTTTTCTTTTAAAAAACCCCTTTGCATTCACCCCCAGAAAGTAACCAGTCATAAGCAACCTTGTTCAGATTGATCACACTATTTTGAGGGAGTACCTCTGTCAATTCCTTACATTAGTACCTTTAAGCCAAACACTAAAATTGTTCTATACTCAAGTTGCATCACTACCTATTGACTAGATCTACAGAGAAAAGAAAATACAGTAATCATAAACAGCCTCCTCACTCCATCATCTGAGTAAATAAGCAGCATATTCCCTTCCTGGCTAGCATAAGAACAAAACACTGTACCTGCCTTGCTCCCACAAGAGCAAAAACAATGCTGTTGCTAATCGCAGGTCAGAAAAATATAGACATTCTGACCGTGAATGACGGCTTATCAATGATGTTTCAAAAATACACCTCACCCTTTTAAGTGTTTTTACGAAAGGTCTAGGATGAAGATAGGAAAGCAGTGGCAATTTAGGAAAAAAAATCAAAAACAGGGAAAATCACTTACTGTACTCGGTTCTGCAGAGGTATTCAACACAAACATCACCCTTCCTTGTCCAGCTGCCAAGTGCTAAAGCATGAAATGAGCAGCTGTTTCCTTCAAGCTGGGGCTGTGTGTCTTAACTAGTCACATGCCCCTCCTGATAAATCTCACTGCCGTGCCAGGAGGTTAGAATCTGAAGATCATTATTCCCCCTACTAGAAAATCCTTTTCATAACAGCAGCCTTTGCTAAAGTATTTGACTGGAACGCGGCATTATGTGCTCCATAACTTCTGGGTTTTGGTTGGTTTTTTTTTTTAATGACTAACACCAAACAGTAGATAAGCCTTAATTGACAGTAGGGGCAGCACAAATGGAAAGTTAAACACAAACCCGTTGATTGCTTCAGGTTTGTTTCTGACTTCATACTTCGCTGTGTTTAAATATAGGAATTTAAACAGGAACAGGGCAATTTAAAATATTGTGGTCTTCATAGTGTCTTTAACACCAGACCACTCAACTGATCATGCAAAATACATGAACAATCCCACTTTTGGGAATTAGTTGTACTTAAGGGGCAACATTGCTATCTTTAGTGTTTAGACAGTAGAGTGACGAGTACCTTATTAATACTGAAGGTCATTTTAATTTTGCTATCTGGCATTTTTACATCATGGATTATGGATCTGCATTGTGCCAGACATTGTATAGTCAGACTGTGATAGACCCTTTGAGGTGACTATCAGTCTAAACAGAGACAGCAAAAAAAAGCGTTCTTATCCCCAGGTTTCCAGATGTAGGACAAGTGAAGGACAAACACTGAAGTCAAGAAAGGAAGAGATTTTGATGGAATTTTCCAGGGTGATATGTAGTCATACATTACTGAAACTCAACTGAGACTTTACACTTAATTCCCTTTAGCTTTGGCACGTATGTAAAGACATTTAGGTATTTAAGGACAAAAACATAGAGTCAATGGGATTTTGAGGGTGAGGTGCTAAACATGATTTTCTGAATTTCTTAAATTCCCATCCCACATATAAGATACACTGTGCTGAAACTCCGTCAGGACCTTAAATTGGAAAGACACAGGCAATTGCCATACCTCAGTATAGGATGTGGTAATGGTATTTTATTGTTTGGTAAGCGATCCAGATCTTGCAAGATTGCACGGTCTCATTAGATTACATTATAGGGTATTTTTCTGAAATACAAAATGCACCAATAGATAGTGCCACAACTGAGATCTGAACAAATTCAAGAAATTGCTCACAGCCAGGTGTCTGCTTTTAAAATTGTTAAAATATAATAACATATCTAGCTGGCACTTTTGTCAGAATCTAGTGAAAGCTGCAAATTCCTGAAGATGAGGGCTTCAGCCACAAAGGGTAACCTGGGTTGCTTCCTTTGACCTTACCCAGATCTTCATATTATATAAACCAGCACATGGTTGCAAAATCCATGGATGCTCCAGCATCGCCTGGAGCAGGGAAGAAGTCCTCGTGCTAGTTACCCATGCCTGCCTTTGTGAGCATCTCCTGTTTCTTGGTACCCCAGGGAAACAAGTTTTCACTGAACAAACTTCCCGCGTTGAATGGGTCGCTGCAGCCTGGGAGGCAAAGGAGCCCCGAGGTGGGGGTTCCTGCTTGAAGGGCTTGAGCTTTGCCTGATGCCCGGCCTCTGCTCGGCATGGGTAAGGGGACGTGTGAGGGAGGAGAAAGGCCTGGGAAAGTGTGGGAAGTCTATGTTTGCTGCAGGTGTGTCCTGGTGCAAAATCAGGCTGGGCAACAACTCAACACTCTGCTCCTCATGGCATCCTGGGAGGCTTCCAAGAGAGCATCCCAGGACATGGGGTGCTTTGACCCAGGGGCCTGCACAGCTGCTGAGGAGGCTTTAAAAGAGGAGGTTGTAAAAAAGATGAATTTAAAAATTAGAAATAAGCCCATGAGGGATGAGTTCATATAAGTTTAGGTCATTGGAGGGATGACAATTTCAAAGAGGCACCGAGAACTGCCCCGGCAGAACTGAGTTGGAAGCTCCAGCAGACCCTGGCCATGGATGGTTGCCCACAGAGATGAGTGTAAACATCCGGCCTTGCTCAGGGAAAAGAGAAAGTCCTTATTGTGCTTCAGGGCATGGCCCAATGACCAAATGAGTTATCCTTGATAAATGACATTTCATTGCCCCTAAAACGCATTGAGATCAAAGGTAACAGAACTTTACATGCAGCTTTAAAATTACTCCTAAATTTGTTTACAAACCTTGTTACAAAAGTGCTCCCTGTTGATATGGAAGAAAACATTGAAATGTATTCCACAATAATCTACTCATCCACAAAAACCATTTCTATTACTTTGTCCATTTCTCTGATTATGCAATATCAACTGCACACTTTTTCATTTAACAGGACCCTTTAATATAATTGATTAAGTACTGGTAGTACCTGGGCCATTTGAAACAGCAGACAGTACAATGTCATCACTCTGCACTGAATAGCTGTCTTTATTTGGCAGTCATGCTCCACATAGGAACATAATTTGATGATAATGACTGAATGACAATATTCCACAAACAGCTTGAGATACACTCCCTAAAAATAAAAAGAGCCTTTGTACTTTCTGAAATGAGTAGACAAATAATTTTTTATGGCTCAGTAAAAAATGCCATAAACTGATTGTGGTTTATGTGGGGAAAAGTTTATCTATCCTCATGCTAGACAGATAGTTTTAAGTCATCATGAAACAGAACACAGAAAAAAATTGGGTGTAATTCCTGAAAATAAAGGTCTTAAAAAATTTGTGGAGATTTTTCCTTTTTTTCTGTTCTTTCCTGTTTTTTGAAGAAATACCAACATATGAAAGAAGATAAGGTAAGTTAATGTACATGCAATAAATTCAGTGCCATGTCCTTACACCTATCAGATGGCATCTTCTGTATGACAAAAGTTTTGCTGTTTGATACACAACAGTATTCTGCCTTCTCCTTCTGTTGAGAAAATAACTGAAGACTGGGTTGAAAAGGGTACATTTTTTTCTCTATGGATATTCACTTAAGAGTTGGACCCAGTGATCTCTGTGGGTCCCTTCCAGTTCTGAACATTCTGTGATTCTGTGATTAATGCCCTAAATAAAAAATAAGAGATGAACATAGATTTCTCAGACATGCTGAAATGAGACGTGAGACATGAGAAATTCTGAAAAGGAACTACAAAATATGAGTACATTTAGCACCGAATTTTGGTAGGGATGTGTGCATGTAAGGTAAAATTTTAAATGTCAAATAGTATAGATAGCTTTTAGAATAGTCTCAAGGAACTAAAGAATGGAACAGTTGCCCATTTTGGTTCAGGTTGAGATCAGGAAGATTTTTGCTTTTATTGATGCTGGATAAATGGATCCAGATCCTCTCCTTACTGTAGGAGAGGCTTTTCTTCATGGCTTCTTTTTTACTGTTGTTTCTCTTATGGGTTTTTTAAGATATACTTGGCTATGTCTTGCTTATGTGTCATTTAATTAACTGTATTTGTTTTAATTTATAAATTGATCACGGACAGAGAGCTTATCTCAACATCAGTGCTTTGATACAGTGCAGAATTTTGAACTATAGAGTTGTTTTCTGCATATGGCAGTCATGGACATCTGTTTAGTGGGCTGCCTGAAATGGTCTCTCTTCTGGAGTTTATGTAACAGGAGGCAAGACTCTCAGTGGACATAAATGTCAGGTTATACTAACTGCAAGTCTGTGTTACTACATTTGTTTCCTAAATGGCTGCACTACAGTTTGGCTTCAGCCTTTTAGAATACATGGAACTCATAACTAACAGGCAAACTGTCTGGTTGGCTGGTCTACCTCACTGCCCCAGATATTATATAGCCTTCAGTATCAGCTAAAGTGAATAAAAGCAGACCATGGAAGCCTGCACTAGACAGGATGTTTTATAAATACCTACGTGCGATTAAAGGGGCTGCTATAAATAGTCCAACAGCTCTTACACAAAGCTGCCAGCTAAAGGACGTATGAGGGGCATAACAGATAGGAAATTTTGCTGAAAATACTGTACATAAGGCTGTCAACCTTACATTACATTAAATCAGTTTTAAACACCTATAGGCTATGTTACATCCCTAGCAATCTAAGTCAATTACAGGTTCTTCAATATATTGCTCTAGGGGGCACAGGAGTACTGCAAATGCCCAGCTCACCTCCCCTTCTGTGCCCAAGGGGACACCCAATAGTCATCTTATCTCTATGAAAGTAAGAGTTGAGAAGATGTTATCAATTAGGTCATCCCTAAGTATGACCCTCAAAATCAGTCCTTCCTTTATATCAGCAATTTTATGTCATAAGTGAAGCCCATAGCAATGCCTAGAGTCAAGGCTGCTGGTTGCTGTCCATTGGAAAACAATGCCCTTCAGTGATTTAAGTATATGAGAAAATAGTAATTTAAATGGAAATTTGATATGCTGTGTACCCATGTGAAATTTGGAGTGTGTGAATTAAGATAAAATATCTGATAATTCTATTCTCAGAGAAAATGGATGGAAAAAAGTTGTGCTCTGTTAAACATTTTTTCTAAGTTGAAAAACAGTAACACTTCTGGCTAGGAGGCACTGACCTGCCTTTTCATAGATCACTTGCATCATGGAAGGCAGGGAGAGTTTTTTTTCTTGACCTAGTAAACGTTCAGCCCAGATACAAGCTTCTGAAAACTGTTTTCACTTGTTACTGAGGCTACTAAATTGTCTGGGAATTAAGCCATTCTGCCAGTGTCTGTGCCCTCAGTGCTTCTCACGCCATGTTCCAGAGGGGCTCCTGCTTGTCCTCTAGGCTGTCTTCCCACCACTTTTGGATGGCTCTTTGTTTTCTCCTAAGCACTTGGTGTGCATAGTGGAAAACCCAGAAGCGGTATGACTGGAATGGAAGGGATAGGAGAAACAATAGAATAGGATAGAATAGAATGGAATAGAGTAGAATACTTCAGTTTGAAGGGACCTACGACAATCATCTGGTTGGACAAACATCATCCAACTGTGAAATGCAGACCTACAGGAGTAAAACAGAGAGGATCCAGAAGTTAGAGATGGGAAGTGGAAGGATGAAGCTTGCAGATGAGAGTGAGTTATGTCAGAGTGGTGGAAATAGCATGACTTAAGGTAGCCTTTTCACTCATATATATTATTAGTGGATCACCTCTCCTTTTCCTTCTCTCCTTTTGATGTCCACCTTGGAATCTATACTCTGGTTTGTGGAAATGCTGTGCACTCACATCTACAAGTTAATGGTAATTGTGTCTTAACTAATGTAACATTTTCTTTGAAGAATTATAGGGAAATATTAGATTTTAAGGATTAAAACTTTGACATGAAAAATAGGGAATGGTCTTTTTCGTTTTTCTGTATCTTCAGTTCTCAGATTTAGAAAGAGGATGACAATGACTGATGGGATGACTGAAAACCTCAAACCTACTCAAACAAAAAAACCCCATCCACGAGACTAACCTTTCTTCACATTTATTCCCTTCTTCCCAAAGTCCACAGTATTCACAGAGAAGCGGAAAATTTATAGTTTCTTCCTTACATCGACATGTGTAAGAAATTTTAATTATTAAAATTGTTACTATTATTGTAAGAACACTGTTCTTTGTTTTCAGTTCATTTTACTTGGTTCTGTTTCACCTCGAAGTACAGAGGTGGGATGACAAATATAAGTTGTTCTACTCTGTTAATGCTAAAGGGTGATGGCATCTCCTTCGCTAAGAGAAAGAGTGAAATTGTGCCATGCAGTCAAAGCAGGTGTTAAGGACACGTTGTGTAGCACTGGCAATAGATTAATGAGTGTTTACCAAAAAACAGAGCAACAAAACCTCTTCATTTTCTATTACCAACGAAACTGAATACTTTTATTCCACAGAGTGGGTACACTAATTTCAGAAACAGAGCTTGGAGTGTGTTCCTGTAATTCTAGACTTGGATACAGCAGCATCCCTAAGCACAAAACCAAATCTGTCATAAAGGGGTTTTTACCAATACTATCTTTGACTGAATTTGAAGATTTCTAAAAAGACTTGAGCATTTAGAAGAAATTTGTTCTCTAGGTTTCTCCAGCCATCCTCATTGTGAGTGTTGTGCTGAACAAGGATGGGGCATTGCTGTAATGTTGAATGTACAGCGACTCTCAGTTTTCATTGTCTTTTCTGCATCTGGTAAGTTTGAGATCATCAGTAGTTCCTCTACCATTTAAAAATCTCCAGCAAGTATGTTTTTGTTTCCACGGTTGGTGAAAATGCATACTAGTGACCAAGAGTATGACATTAGGGTGTTTTTTCAGAGTTCTTCATTACATCCTCTCTCAGACATTAAGTGAAATGATAGTTGCACAGAAAGTTTTCAAGTCAGTGAATATATGTTTTGAAATGCATTTTTTTCTGTTTTACAGAAAATACCTAGCTTTCTGTATTTCACCTGTCTCTTCTATTGTAAGTTCAACTGCTTTCTGCTTTGTCTTGTGTAAATCATCTCTGAGTATGCTTTTCACTCAAATTTTACATCAGAGCGAATGTTATTCTGCCAACTTTGTGTTATACAGAGATAGTGAAAAATGTTTTTTCCACTTTATTATTTTTGATGAATATGTTGTCACACTGATGTCACAGTGGTTCTAGGTTTGGTATGTCAGTCTCTTCTCAGTGAGGCAGTGCAAGCTGGTACTGAGTATCTAAGTATCAACTTGGAGCAATACATTCCACGTTGCAGCTTGACACAGTCCATTTGCACTGACATTACAAGAGTGAAAACAATGGAGTCTCATAACAGACCCAGAAAAAAGCAAAAAACCAAGCCTATTTCCTTCCTCTCCCTAGAAAAAAATTTGATCTTTTAAAACAGTTTCTGTCAAAATATTAAAAATTAATGTGCCTCTCCCTTGTAAATAGTAGCACTTCAAGTTTGTGTTTGCACTGTAAAATGAGTGCACATTTGCACTCATTTCACAGTGCAAATGCCTACGCTGATAGAACTGTCAGGTGGGATCTTCACTTAGCCCAACACACAACATGTTTATCAGTCAGACTATATTATCCAGCAGCCTTCCTGAGGTCTGCTGCAAACATCTCAGGGTTCACGGTTCCAAGCTTACTCTGAGATGAGTGAATTTGTATCCATCTGTGCCTTCTAGGTGCTCTATGGCATATTCAGTGCAAAGACAAGGGAGGCTATTTCTTCCATGCTCATTAGTTGCCAGGAGATTTGCTTGTTATACTCACAACACTTAATATTTTTATATGACAGAGCCCCTTGGGTCCAAGGTGTCTGTATATAACTGCTGGATTTATTACACTTGCTTAACTCTGGGCCTTTCTCTGTTAGTTCCAGTTCTGTTTCTCTTAGTGGTATGAGGATACAGTTATCCTCTTCCTCTAATAGAATAGATATGAATGAATAGAACTATATTATGTGCTGTGTCCAGAATTTCATGTAGGCTGTGTTCCAGTATAAAACCACAGCATTATATGAAGGCAGTATGAAGGTTTCTAGTTTTGAGAAAGAAAGAAGAGACTAGCCATGACCGAGAGGAAGGTCAAGCAGCTTGGAAGAATTCAGCATTAATCCACTCCTCTCCCTTGCCTCTTCCCATTTCTGAAGTTATGAAGTATATTTTGTGGTTCAGTTGAGATTGAGTGCTATTTGGGTTTTTCCTTTTCCCTATAGAAATGAGCTGACCTTTGAAGATTTATCTTTGTCTCCAGCCTCCCAAGATAATTGTGGTATGGTAATAAGCCAAAATAAAAATGGAACACCATGCTGGAAAAGTAAGGTATGTTAGAATAGAAAGGATTCTAGGAATGCTGAGCTGTTTAAACAGAGATGTTGGTACACATTAGTGTTTGTTCTTTCTAACTAAAGTGACCCAAAGCTTTATAATGTAAACTGTCATTAATTAATTAGCACAACAATACCAAACCTGTTGGTTTGACTTTAAATCCTTCCCCAGGCCCCATCAGTGGAGGTATTTGGCATATGATTGAAACGTTGGCAGAGCAGACTGGCTGCAATGTTTTGTGTCACACCATAATTGCTCTGGCTGTTCACTGCATTTGTGCTGCCTGGACAAGTGGCACAACTTCATGGCAGTACTGGCAACAGACTGGCCGCTTTGTGTTTTCATTTTCCTGGAGGTGTGTGTTCCTGCACTACGGAACTGTTACAGCAGGGCTGTCTTTTGCCTTGTGCAGTTGCTTGGGTCCTCAGAGTCTGTTTGGGCACCATTGTGATAAATGGGTCTGCAACCACTCCTAAACTGGTGAGTGAGAGCAAATTGCTGCAGTGAGTTTAGAAAAGAGCTGAGGACTGAGTCTACCTCTACATAAGGTAGAGTGTTTGTCATTTTCCCCTGCTGTCACAAGCTGGGATAGGCTTCTCCTTCCCCTAGGATATACCCCACTACTTCCCAGGAAGCATGATATTACGTAACAAGGACATTACCAATTCTGAAACTCAGTGTAAATAGGAAGAAGATAAAGAAAAAAACACTTCTCAAAGCCAACATGTCTTCTTTTTTTTGTGCTAACCGAAGACGTGGAGATACCTGAATGGTTACTGACAAGGTGGACTTATATTCCAAGACAGTCTTTTTCCCCCTCTTTGTTTTTTGTTATCACCATGTATTGTACATCTCCTTCAAAAGCACTGTTCTACTGCTGTGTGTTCATGCAATATAAACCCACTGTTACTGATCCTTGGAAAGGAGGCCCCAGGTCAAGTTTCCCACTTTTTCTCGTCTGTTGTTCAGATAATAAGTCTTTTTAAATTCCCTTGATGTGACCAAGTAAGAGATTTGACAAATTCATTTTAGCTGTATGTCTCTATTTGGTTAATATATCTATGTTTCATCTGCTTCTGAACAATGGCTCCTTCTTTTGTGCCGCAATTTGCACAGAGTCTGTGGGGAATGAGAGAACTGAAGGTAAAAAAAAATATAGCTGCATTTTGCCATAAAGATTGATTTTAAAGCAGCTTTTTTATTCATCCTTGCTTATACAAGAGTACTTTTCTAGTTCACTAGAAGCGTAAGAAAGCAATTAAAGTTAATGGCTTTTTCTGATAGCACAGAGACTTCTGGGAGAAACAGTCCATCGTCCGTACACACACTGACCTTCACCCTTGTGCAGTAAGCAGGTACAAAGCCTGCACAACACCTAATTCCCATTTGAGCTAAGGGATTTGTGTCAACCTGAACAATTCTAACTGTTGTGGGTTGGTCCTCATGTGTGCAGAACATCATGATCTTCCCTTTAAGCTTTTATCTTGAACATACTACATCTGTATTGTACTGTTGTAAGCAGGCAAGATTTTGGGTTTAGGATAAGAGAAATGGTAAGATTAACATGCTGTGTTTGAAGTCAGACTAGATGATCTAATGACTCTGCCAGGCTTTAAATTTTATCAGCCTGTTTAAATAGTTTTGCTTGAAATCAATGGGACTACTCATATGCTTAAATTTAAGCACCTGCATAAACATTTGCACAAGTCAGGATGTTATTCAGCACATAGTTATGACCTGGGTGTTTTAAACATTATCAAAGAAATTATTTTTTAGCACTAACATTTCTGTTGTGTTGAGCAGCTGCTTTTCTTTGTAGAACTATTTTGATGCTATTCAATATTGAATGTTGATTTTTTAATGTGTTTTAACTGGTTTTCTTTTTATGTTGCCTCTCCCCCAGTTCTGCATTTTGAGTGAAACTACTGTAGACTGTACATGTGTCCTCAAAAAATCTTGCTTTGACTGCTCCCAACGCTTGTAATTCTCTGTTCTTTTTTTTCCCTGTAATGTCAGTGGGCCTGACTGTGACTTGGAGCACAA
Organism: Atrichornis clamosus; assembly: GCA_013400975.1. Classification (NCBI taxonomy): domain Eukaryota; kingdom Metazoa; phylum Chordata; class Aves; order Passeriformes; family Menuridae; genus Atrichornis; species Atrichornis clamosus. The sequence goes on along the minus strand of WBMZ01007099.1, from coordinate 276,484 downwards.
AGCTTCCTTGTAAGAGTCTCTGGTGTAGCAGAATAGGGGCTTAGGGAGAAATTAAGATACTTATACTGGAGCAATTGCATGAGGAATAATAAATCTTACTAAACCTGAGCTAGCTTTGCATGAAAGCATGGCATGACTTGTCACCCAAAGTGCATTATTTTTTAAGTCATGTGATTTTTTTTTAAGTCAGTCAGCTTCCCTGGAACCAGAAACCCACACTGCCCACACAGCAGAGACAGCTGACTGAAACATTTATTTGACAACCCTAAACGTCTTTAATTACCTGGCAAAATAATGTCAGGGTAGAAAGCATGTGAACCTCAACTTCCTTCTTGTATATAAAATGCTTGTATTCAATTTTTAGCTTGGAGCTTTAATAATTGCAATCCTGTTAGCACTTGTGAACACTCAGAAGTGTTTATGTAGACAGAATCTCCTGCAGAGTAGTTATACCCTAGCAGGTGGTAAGATTTTATGAGGTGCAGGGGTGTGAATTTCATTCTAAGGCCTTCTGAAATGTTTGTATCTTCAGGATAAAACTCTCAGTCTGCAAACTTTGAACTCATGAACACGTGAACTCTTGCAGTTTAGTAACAAATCTTTTTATGTATGTGTATCTCAAGAGTATTAATTAGGCAATTTCTAAACACTGTCTGTGGTGTCTTTTCCAAATGCAAATGTGAAAGTGATTTGATCACCTCTTCCTGTACAATTACAACACAACTGGCTGATTTGTAAGTGATCTTCTCCTTACAGCTAAGGAATGGTCTCTGCTTTGCTACATTCATGCAGTGGTACCAAGCTTTAAAATAACATGGTGAGTGCTGCTGACCTGAATAAATCCGAATGATACAGTGTGTACTGTTTGTTTGTATTGCAGTCACTGTGCAACTGACATCTCATGGAAATGATTGTATTTAACACCAGAAGTTGCAATGCTTCTTACATTTTTAAATTAAAACACTTTTTTTCTGTTTCTGCTCAGTGCAGGGGAGTCAGTTACTGAAACTGAAAGCAAGGAATGTTACCTGCATGAGATCATGCTATGATAGTTTCTCAAATTGCAGTCTAAAGGGCCTTCTCTTACAAGAAAGAGGTCTGTACAAGCTTCGAGTTTTACTGCCATTACAGGTGTTCTGCTCTTCACAAGACTGGGCTTATACCCCCTAGCATTGAGAATTACTGTAAATAATTCAGTACCTTGAATTAGACAAAGAAAGGCATGATCCTTTCTATGAGCATTGACTAACATCTGCTTCATTGGAATTGCTACTTGGCACCTCCCTGGATCAGATTTTCAGCTGACTGCTGCTGTTTACAATTGTCCTATCACAGCTTTTCACCTACATGGATGACATCCTGCCTTGCTATCTTCACAATAGCAGACTCTAAACATAATAGCATCCTGCGTGGATACAGGGGAATAACAACACATCACACTTCCTCTTTACTCACCAGCAACTTTTTACCATAAATCGCTAATCCTAAACAACACCCGAATAACAAATGAATAATCTGAATGGCATATACTTAGAAGTAAAGTGTTAACACAAATGAGACCAACACAAAGGTTATTCTCATAGATCTTCCAAAGAAGATAAAACTTGCATGATGACAACCTGAATCCAGTATTCTACAGCTTATATTCCCCTGCCTTCAGATCACAACAGCATTTCCTTTGTTAGCAGTGCAAAGGACATTTGGAAATCAAATAAATCAAACACAATCTTAAAAAACTTCATTTTTCAGTCTTAAAGGTCTGTCTTGTTGATGATAACTCAGTGAATTAATATGATCTGAATACTGATCTGTCTTAAAGTGGAGTTTTTTACCCAGGTAGTCATGATAATATAATTCAGTGTATAGTATCTGAAAAGAAGCAGATTAAAAATTTCCACTTACATTCTACTCTCAGTTTAAATTAGACCTCAGAATGGCAACATGTAGTATTGCAATGCAAGCAACAATAAATAATATATCTTGATTTGATATCTATATATAGTATACTTTTATGTATACACATGCACATACACACACACACACAAATTACCTCTCAAATTCTAAAACTCTAGAAACTTTCAGGTGCTTTAATTCTGGCTAAGTTCCTGCCTTCAAATGCACCTCATAAGACTAAATTATCACAAAACTTCCATTATAAATTATATACATTTTGATATGTTTATATATTCCATATTAGCACATCTTGTATAAATATATGTTACATATACTTCTCCCTCCCTATGTCTGCCTCTAAATCTATATTTTTAACCTAATGTAGAGTTGACATCATATTTTCCTTTTACCATAACATTTCTCTAGTACTTAATCACAGATTATAAAATGAACATGGCACAAGTGAAGAAAACAGTGAAGTTATGTTATGGATTTATGGCAAAGGCTTCTTTTGCTTAAGAAAAGTTCTGAGGAATCCATAAGTGAATTCAGATTTCTTTCTCTAAAAATCAGACATCCTGCCAAATCTTTATCTAAAAGTTAGATGCCATTCCTTCTCCAAAGCTCATTCCTTTTTCATTTGCCAGGCTGGCCGCATCTGAAAGACATGGAGCATGCAGCAAAGACAAATGCCAGAAGGAGGCATTTACCTTAATTTGGTAGGTATCTAACCTTCAGCACACTCCTTTTTTCGGAGGGGTTCTCCTCAGGGTGTTGAGATGCTGAGGTTATTTGCTCCCAACAATGTCCTGTACATGCCTCTCCCGCTCGGCAGCCCCGGCAGGGCCCTGGAGAGAGCAGCGGGATCGTGCTCTGTTCACTCCCAGCAGCTTCACTGAGGCTGGGGCTCCTCTGAGCTCGATTAGTTCTAGATTGTTTGGCTAAATGGCAGCCACACTTCCTTCTATTCTTTCCCAACTTAGTTTTCCTGCCTCCAGTGGTGCTTTTTCCTTTCTTTGGCCTATAAATAGGCCTGTCACAACAGTCTCTAGCAGTAAGGAAGGCAGGAAATGCATTTAAACAAAGGAAAGATCTTAGGGGCTTTTGCCCTCCCCCGACAATATAAGTAACAGAATTTGATAAAGATTGCTCTGCAGACACAGTTCTCTTTGCACGAGGAAAACACTTGTTCAGAAACATGCTAGGATGTAATCTTTTGTACTCTACAAAAAAAATGAGGAGAGACAGTAGCAATAGGCCTTAGTCTCTTGAGTAATTATTACTTCTTTTAAGTATTTAATTTTGATTAAATATTTGAATTTCTTTGAGACTAGAGAGTTGGAACAATGATCTTCTTTGGCTTGGAAAAGAGGATAAAGGTGGCGATCATGTTTTAAGAGGACAAAGTATGTCTTACAGGAGGTACAAATCTTCCATGGGAAGAATGACATTTAAAGTCTATGAATCATCACTCCATCTGAGTACTTTCTTCCTCAATGAAAATTATCCTGCTGTCTTGAAGCGTTTAAGCAAACTGTGTTTACATGCAAGGAAACAGAATTGATGTGCATGTATTCAATGAAAATTGCTGTGCAGTTATAGCTCTTGAATAACAACTATGTTGAATTCCTCAAATATATGTTATGAATTAATTTGAGAAAAAGACTTATGTTGGTGTGCTTTTTTCCAATTTAATTATTTTCAGCTTAGTGATTTTAAAAATACATATCAAGCTTCCAAGGCTCTGTCAAGCTTGAAAAAAGAAGTTAATAATTTTCACATTATATTCAGTTAAGGTGAGAATATAGTACGGTACTTACCTGTCTCTTTATCTCTTTGCCCTATCCCTACATTGTCTAATGTCTGAGGTACGTGACTTCACTTTATACAAATCAAGTAAATTGCTGTAAAAAACCTTTCTGTTGCTCTTTACAGTGGTACTTTCATGTTAGAATAGCAGTGAATGCTTACTGCAGACTCTAATGCATGGTTTGGGATTGGTGATTATTTTGGTGGGAAGATAGAGACTTAAGAGATAGTTGTTGCTATGTGAATGAATAATTTTTCCTCTGTTTAAGATTTGTATCTGAAATATACACATTAGGGGTCATGCTGAAAGTGGTGAGAGTTAAGGACCTGTGACACTTAATGAATTTGGAGAACATTAAACCTTTTGTTTCAGTCATATTGTGTTGGCAATGATCATGATTATTAGCTAGCATGGTGTTTTATGTGTGAATTAGAAAATCTGTGTTGATCTTAGGTAGACTACACGAAGCCAGAGTAGTGTATAGAAAAATCATCTTCAAGAAAGTGTCTGCCTTGTTGAGAACTTTGCAAAGATCCTGTCTGCCATGACAAGAATATGATTGTTTATGAAAAAAATAAGAGGCATACAAGTGGTGTGTGAATAAACAATGTTGTTGATTTTTTGAGAATTAATAATAACTCAAGAAAAAAGTTTTCCTTTAAAGTGTTTTTTAAATAAAGTTAAACCAAAATGGAATGCTCCAAGCAAAGCTCCTTTCAAAATAAATAATTTGGTTTCTAGAAGGACCTGAAAGTTATTATATGTATGGTATTTTTCTGGTGTTAATAATAATAATTGTGAGACAGGTATAAAGCCTTAGGAAGAGGTTGATCTTTGCAGATCACGTACTACAAATCTGACAAAGAGAAATATAATTCTTTGTAGTGAACAGTGATCAAATACTGACTTCAGCTGAAACATGGAACCAGATTTTGCTTAAAAGATTCTGTCATGGAGATGACTGAAGGCAAGCTACAGGCTTTCTGGCTCTTTCAGACCTTAGACAAGGCCAAAGGAATGGTAATGTGTAAAAGTCGATTGAATTATTACAGAACAGCTGTGGAATAGCCCTTACTAACCCTGTTTCTGCAAAGTTCATCTCCACAGTATAACAGCACCGAAATGCAAAGCTGCTTAACAGAAATTCGCTTGTACATACCTTTATTCAAATGTAGTTTAGTTGAAATCTTAAATCCTCTCAATGAGTTACTAGTGGTTACAGACTTGAATTTGCATCACACATTCTCTGTGTGCTGTTAGCACCAAGCACTGCCAGAACCCTGGAGAGGCTTAGTCTTGAATAGCTACTTGCCTTGGGTCAGCACCGTGCCAGTCGAGCCCTTGTGCTGGTAGCCTTTCTTTCAAACACTCAAACATTTTCTCAATGTCATTCAAAACCTCTCTAAGCATTAAAAATAGAACACAAGGTTAAAGCAGAATTACTCTCCTCGGTCATTCTGACTTTGCACACTGGAAGAAATTCTCACCTGCTGAGCAAACATTTTCACTTCCACTTTACCCTTTCAATCTTGAGGAGAGTCTATTGAAAGAGACCTTCAGAGTTTTCACTACAGGCTTTCCTCTGGGGATCGATCAGGTGGTTGGTGGAGCCACAAGGCAGCTTGGAGCAGGGCGAGAAATTGTTGCTGAGGGCAACATGTATGCTTGTAAGGTGCAGTTAATTCTTTTTCCTATGTCAAAGGAGGAGATGCATTTTCTCTTAGAGTCTCATTTTTACTCGTCCTTCTTGTGCATTAGCCCCTCGGACAAACAGTGACTGCAGGAGCAGATGCAGGGTAACACTGTGGTGCCCAGAACTCATGGGGCTGTGCTTAGTCCCCTGGAATTCAAAGCATCTTGTGTTCACAGTTCATTTACATTCTGTGCCCTGGTAATACATGCAGGTGTGCATCTGGTACAGACATAAACAAATTCTTTCTTTTCAGTGAGTTCCTGAGTGCAGAGTCAGCTTGTTCAAAGTAAAGAGGATCATGAATTCTTCACCACAGAAAACTTAACTCTGAGCTATAACATGGCGGCATGACAAAAGCACTGCTTTTTGCTGGACACCTCCGAGGAGCTTTGCGCAAATAATATTGAATTCTACCACTGAGCCACAAAATGTGAGTTTAGATGCTTTTACATGCTTCCTCCCCTAGTGCTGATTACTGTGCTAATTCTAGCGCTGTGTCTGTCTTTTCACAATTTGAATGGTAAAAATGGTATCCAAATTCCCATGAAATATAAATACGGAAGTTTTCCAGAACAACTTGCAAAATAAAAAGCTGAACTACCTGAGCCTTCTCCTCTGCTTTTATGCTGCCCCTCCCTTGTGCTTCTTAGCAGCATTGTGTAATGCCACTCTTTCCACTGACATCAATGGGAATGGGTTTGACATAAAGTCAGCATGAGCAGGGCAGCACAATTTAATGCCTGTAATTCATTAAGTAGCTTGGATTCCTTATCGTGTTATTCCTGTCCCTCTTCTCTCCTAAGTTGTCTGCTTCTTGCCTTTACGTTTCATTGCCTCGTGGAATATGTTGTAAGAAATTACTTAACTTTTCCTGGTAAAACTATACTGAGGAAGAAACAAAAATCTAGTTTTTATCTTCTACAGCTCTTGTTTAGTCTACCTGACTTAACACCATGGAAATCACTTGTCTCAGTAGTACTGAGTAAATTAGTAGTACTGAGACTTTCCTTTTGATTTCCAATCCTGTTAAACACAGATGGTTTTTCTGGATTGCAGTGCAGTGGGCCAGATCCCTACCTTCTACAAATTGGGATTGCTTCATCACCTTCAATGGAGCTACACACATTGGAGCTGTCTGGGGAATCTTGCGCATTGGTTTTAATGTATCTGTGCCAGTTTATAGCAGCTGAGGAATTGTGAGTTTAAGGGTCTAATTGTATCTTACGTCCACTGTATAGAAGATGTGTTGGCTTCCTTCCCTCTGCCACTCTAGCAAATCATCAAAACAGACACATCCCAACAAATCTGCCACTGACAGCCACAGGCAAGCTGAAGAACAGTTCATTGTGATCTTAAAACCAAAAAAGTCAGGGAAGATAACAGGTCAGACTCAGGCTGTGGGTCAACATACCTGTAGAAGACTGATTGTCTGCTGACTGTGCTTGTGGTCTCATGAGTTTAGCACAGTTAGGGTCTGTTATCCCTTATGCCATAACCTACCTCTGTGTGCTTCTGATCGGTTGTGTGGTCATGAAGAGAGACCATGAACAGAAGTCTGATTTGTTTTTCACCTTGCTTACCAGAACAGAATGCATATTTTTTTATTCTGCACCTTAAAGAACATGACTAAAATCGGATGGCAGCATAATAGCAAAGATTAAAGTTAAAGCTTCATTTACAAAATGTTAAAGTTCTTAAGGCCCAAGCCTTCTGTACATCCCCATCACCTTTTTCTGTGATTGATTTCTCTACAAACAAGCAGGAGTTTAAAGCTTTTAGAGGGGTGGTGACAGCAGGAAACATTACCTTCATGGTATTGATGAAGAAATAGAGTAACTTGCCAAAGGTCTCACAAGAAGTAATATTTTTATTAGAAAAGCTTATGATGTTTGTTGTTTCTGCTTTTAATATTTTTTTAAATTGTAGTTTATGTTTCTCCTGTTCCCTATGCAGTCACATCTTGATATTCAAGGTTCTTTGTGTGCTACTTCTGTCCTGCTCAGGGTGTGTGTAATTTGGTCTGCTTCCAGCCAGCTCACAATTTCATCTTATGTTTCCACTTGTAAAGTTTTCATGTAAACTCCCATATGTTTTCTTTCCCCCTTGTGAGAAGCTGCTGCAAACAACTGCGACATTACCACATTGTTTGGCAAAATTCTCCTTTGTGTCACTGCCCTCCAAAAATATCAACACTGTTGCTGCAGGGCAGCAGGTGGTGTTTTGTTCCAAGAAGGTAAAAGGGGCTACAGTTCTTGCACTGTCAGAAATTGTGTCCAACAGGTTCTTCTGGTGATGCCCATCTTTGTGGGTGGTGTCTCTGCTCTCTTGACTGCTCAGGATGCCATGCCAGAAATCCCTATTCCTGATGGCATTCCATATTTGTAGAGCATGGGCAGCTTCTCTCACTGTTACTAGCATTATCTCATTATTTATTTGTATACTTTCCCCCCTATATCCATTGTATTTTCTCATTTTATACCTCTGTTGAGAGAAAGTCTTTTTTACAGCACTTGGCTCAACAAGGTTGCCAGTTTTGACTCCCATGCACTATGACTCAAAGGTATTAAGTAATGGATAGATGACCTCAGGCAATATAGTCCTGCACTTCAGCCTTTAGAAGTTTTATCTTTTCTACTCTTGCATTTATTTTAATGCATGTCTTTTAGAATTGAAATTTCCAAGGGAAAAAGTGAGAAAACACACAGCAGTGATAATTTTTTACCTCCTTTGTATATAATGTACTAAAAGAGCAATAATGTGTTTTACAGTAATGCATCCCTAGCAAAAGTACTTCCTACAGGAATCTATTACTTTTTCTTGGTTGCTAGAAGTTGTGTACACACCGTTTTACTGATCCTCATAGTCAGGTATAGATTAGGGAAGAAAATATTTCAAAATGGCTAAAATCTTTCTGCTTTCTGTTTGGGTTGTGGAATTAGGTTCTTATTTACACTAGTTTCACTTTGTTATAACTCATTGACCAATATGAGTTACTTCCCCCATATGTCAGTGTGAATTTATTCTTCTGTGGCTTCCTTTGCCACTATGCCAAGGGGCTTCCATTTGCTAACCAAACTCTTCTGGATTTCAAGATGTTGATTTCCTGTAACTGCCAGAACAGGGAAGACAGGTTAGGTCAAGTTGTTCTAAATGTCATTGTGTCAGTTTATGGAAGGCATTGCAGCCCAAGCCTCTTTGCTGCCATTTGAGGTGGGGCAGCCTGTTCTAAAAGGCTTTTTGGGGTCCAGCTATGCAGTTATTTGTTGGAGTCTGAGTCATGCTGACAAACGTGCTCTTCTGCTAGAGTGGTGGGTTGCACACCATAAATCCTACCGGAACATGCGCTAGGAGGGACGGTGACTAATTTGCCCTGACATTTCTTCACTGCCAAATCTCTCTTGCTTACACCTGTCTTGAGAGCAGCTGATTGCTGCAGTCTCCTTGTCTAACAGGAAGAGGAAGAGCTGCTCCGTTACAATTCCTGTCAAGTGCTGTGATAGCTGTCACCTCCTGGCTGGTCCTGGCTGACCATAATCGGGCCCTTGAGAGCTCCGGAGGACAGGCAGGGCACACAGTCCTGAATCATGAGGTTTCTTCAGTGACATCAAGGATCACAGTGGATATCTGTTTTGTTATGTTGAGAAGACAAGTGTCTGTTTCTTCCCCTCCTCGCATTCTTAGGAATTGTTCCAGAGCAGTTAATGCTTTCCCTGTCTGCTTGACCTGCATGTATGAGCTAGCTTGACATGAGCTAGACCAGCTGTTCACAGCCTGGGGTAGGAATTTTGTTATGTAGGGAGATTAAATAGTTTCTTTTTCATGCATCAGGAAGAGTCCTCGGAGTGTTAGTTCTATCTTAGGTTAATGGCTGTTTTAAAAATAGCCATTGTTCCAGTTAATGGCTCTGCGGGAAACTTTGGACTTCCAGCGTGCTTTTATTTTGATTTTGGGCTCAGGCTTTTCGGTTCCAGCTGTGTTCTTCTTTTTTGAGGCTTCACGTTTCCCCCGTTGCAGAAACACAGATTCTATCTTCTTGGTGCTCTTTCTTAAGACCACTGTTTCCCTCTAGGAGTTGTGGACTCCTTAAAGAAGGGTAGTGTGGCACTGCAGGTGCTGCGCTGACCTCTAGTGACAAGTCAGGAGGACAGAAAGTATCTTTGCTGTTCAAACCCGCGAACGGCAGCCTCCCGGAGCATCCCACTTTCCTGCAGTGTTCAGCCCAAACAAATTGTAAGGGCTTAATCTCTCCTACCGTACATCTAAGCCTTTATAATATTTGCTTAAATTTCTGTCCCATTGTGGAGCTGCTGGTGTCAGACTCAGATCTTCTGCTGGTTGTGTGATGGCAGAATTCTATTAACTTTTATTAATACTTATTAATTATAAAAGTAATACATTTTGCAAGCTGATGATATTCCATTCCATTCATGATCCTACAACAAAATGATTTATATGACAACAACTTCAACCTCGAAACCCAGAGTTTAAAAAGTTTGGTTTGACTCTTACAATTTTCCTTTCCATTACATTTCAGTTCATGTTTCTTGTTGCCAGCAGGGGAGCTGGAAGGGTTCAGTGAGATACTACTTGTTTTAAAACACCGAAGAAAAGTTTATAATTAGCAAATGCCTTCAGATCTCTTTCAAAAGGTTTTAGACACTTCATTCCTCACAGTTTTGAATTGTTTTAATTTTTTAAATTTTGAAGTGTTAGAAAATCTCTGTGCTTCTTTGTATATAAACTGGGACAGTTAGTCCCTGTGTGAGTCACTGAAGTCAGCTGAGTGCATGAAAAATTGAGTTGCACCAAAATTAGGTGGGAAAATGTTCATATTAACAGATACTGTCAATTGTACAGAAGAATGAAGAGATGACAGTGGAAATCACCGGGAACTAAACCAGAGACATTAGAAGTATAAGGGAATCACAGTGTGAGAGAGCTGTGGCAGAGGCTTTTCTTTTGGCCTGCCCTGGAGGCTGGTAGACCATGCGCAAGAGGCTCTTGCTCGAGGTCCTTGCCCTTGAGCCCTGGATGCTCCCGAATCTCTAGGAGCTGCTTTGAGTTAGGGGTTTAAACAGGGAGAATACCCATAACGTTACACTCTCCTAGACTATCTTCCTTGTGGTACACATTTGCAAGTGTTTTGTTAGGTCTAATATGTGGTAGATGTAATGTTTTTAGCAAACATAAACCAAATTTAACTGGATGAGGTAAGGGCCAGCTTGGCTAAAAATAGTTATTGCTGCCTTCTGGTGGAATAACCCAATACCAGAATTATTACCAGATGTGAAATTAAAATACATGTCTGAATGCACTATGTATTGTTTCACTCCATAGTGAAACCCTCAAAAGCTCCCTATCATCTGCTTTGGTTTATATTCAACGTGCTGAAATGAACCAACATCACAATCTGTAATATAGTTAATGTAGTTCCTATTTTTTTTTTCTTTGCAGCTTAAGGGACTGCAAAAATAATAATTTTTTTTTAATGATGTCTAATCATGAGCGAATGTGAATGAAAGTTTCATGTTCATTCAGCTCACTGTTGTGCAAAGCAAAGGATTTCCCTTTCCTGTCTTATTTTTGAAACTTCCTTATTCCATGTTTGCTATTCAACTCAGTTTGGTGATGCTGCAGGCCAAAGAACACATTCATTGCTAAAGACATATTGGAAATTTCTTGCTTAGGGTAAAAGAAGGACAAAGGACATGTTACATCTCTCCGGGTAGTTTTCTTGACTTGGTGGTGGTAGCTTCTATTCCTGTGAGGAGAGGAATCACTGTGAGGGAAATGATCAGTTTACCTTGGTGGAAGATTTTCCCGAGTAGCGGATAGCAGCTATCAATTTCGCCACATGCCAAATCTTTATTTAGAGACTGAAAACTGCTTTGTGGCATCCAGTGCCAATGAACAGGAAGGATGGGGTGTCTGGGATGCTGAGGCTTTGGATCATGAGCAAATGACAGGATGTGCTGGAGGCAAAATAGCAAAAGTGGGACTTCAGTGAGAACTGGTCCTGGACAGGAGTATCAAATGGAACAGAAAGTGGGGAATGCCCTTGTGGCCAGAGCCAAGCTGGATGGCTGCCTGCAGTGAGGACAGGTGTGGATCCTGAGAATGGTGCCCAGTCACAAAGTTGCAGGGACTACTTAGATGACAGTAAAGTTTCATTCAGTTTTGGGTGAAAACAGAAAATATCCTGCTGGGGGATCTTGGAACAGGTCTTGTCCACTTTTCTGGGCAGCTACTGCCTGAATGAGAAGTGGCAGAAATTGAACTTTTAATAAGAAAGAAATAAAAAATCTGCTTAGCTGCACTCAAAACTTTTCTGCCAGAGACATTCCTCATTAAACACACATGGTGGGATTTTTTTCAAAAGAGCTTGGCACAGCCTTTTCCCTGCTCCCACTGGAATCCATGTAGGTGCCACAGGTTTCAGTGGGAGGAGAGCTAAATCAATATGGAGTGCTTTGGAAAAATGCAGCTCAGAATGGATCCTGGCAGCGTGAGTAGATAGGGATTGGAGGTGATGCTGAAATTGTCACGTAGAAATTTTCCATGCTGGCTAGCAGTATCCTCTCCATCCTCCTTAGTTCAGAGCTAATGGAAAGCAGTGTGTGGCAAAGCATGACTTGAGGGGAAAGGAAAGTCAGTGTACAATGAAATAAGAATATCCTAATTTCCTCTCTCCTCCGTGTCTTTTGCCAGGACAAAAACTTTATTGCAGAACTTCCCTTCTACCTGAGGTTGCCACTTAATCCTTCAAGAACATATGAGTTAACTGCAAGCAACAGTGCACATTGTGCATAATGCTCCTTCTGGATGGGATTCTCCTGAGCTGGGCTGAGCAGATGAGTGCTCTGTTTTCTCCAAAGTGTACCTGGCACGTACTCAAGTGTGGAAGAAGAAGGGGAGGTGTCATGTTTTCTCTGTTCTCTTCCCTATCTCATGTAAGAATAGGTAGCAGAAGCTGCTGTGTCAGGTCACAGCCTGGCCTCATGGAAAAATGTAGCTTGGAAGGGACCTCTGGAGGCCCCTAATGCAATCTCCTGCTTTGGGCAGGGCAATCTTCAGAGTTCAGTGAGATTGCTCAGCTGCTGAGGCACAGTAGTACATTCCCAGCTCTAGAGCTTGAGGGAAAAGAGCAAAGCACTCACAGGCCTCAGAACAGCTGGGACAAAACATGCAATCTGAAGACTTCCATTAGTGTCAAAATACCTATCTGGTGATTCAGGGGTCTTGAAGGAAACCTGACATGGCTGACATCCTGCATTTCTTTAGTTTATGTCATTCTTTCTCCACCAGGTAGTAAAATCACTTATTAATGCAGGTTGTCACAGGATAATCCTGTTTCATTACATGTTCTCTTATTGGTACATGGGCACGGAAATGGTAAAGGTTGGTGAGACGTGGGGCAGTGTTTGGGTTCAAGATCTTGCACAGCTGTGTCAGCTGTGGAGGTGGTGCCCCAGGTGGGTCCACATTTTCTAGTCCTCCTGTTGAGTTTATTCTTGCAGCTGAATGTAGAGACTGCAGCCCAGTCCTGTAGCAGTGGCTGTTATTCTCACAGGATTACATTGTCACTCACTGAAAAGCCTTCAGCAAGTGGCTGATTTTCCTCTTTCACTCAGTCATTCTGCTTCTCTTTTGGACACATCACATTTAGCTTCCCTAGGTAAATTTCAGATCTTCTGATAGAAAAAGCTATACAAGTACCAAACAATCACAGACTCAATCAGGTTTAAAAAGACCTCTGAAATCATTGAGCCCAACCTATGATCAAACACCACCATGTGAACTACAACATGGCACTGAGTGCCACTTCCAGTCTTTCCTTAAACACCTCCAGAGACAGTGACTCCACCAGCTGTGATCTCAGAAGTGAACACACAGCAATCCACCCCTTCTTTGTTTGAATGGCTCCTTAATAACACCCTTGGCCTACTTGGTGTTAAAAGAGGCCCCAGCAAGTACAAACAGCCCTTCGAAGTGGGTGGCATTGTTAAAAGAACAATACTGTAGTGTCTTCTAGAAGCAGCAGTGGGGGTTTCTAAGCTTGTTGTGCACTTTGAAGGAAAGCACTGTGGTTTAATTGATGCCCAGATCAGGCCCATGACATGCTCTAATTGGGTCTGTCACCTTCCTTTTTGAGGAATTAGGAAAGAGTGCCAAAGCCAGGAGCCTGTCTCCTGCCAAACTCAGATTCAACCCGTAGGAGAGTAAGGATCACTGTGAGCTAATAGGTCATGACAAAACACTTGGTGCCTTTAGCATTTTTGGACTTCTCTTAGTCAGGAATGTACTTGTGTGTGTCAGTTGCCACTGACTAGCTGAGTATTTGTCATGACTGTCTCTTGGATTCAAATGATCTGTCCAGCTGTGACTGTTTTTTCCCAAGGAATGTCAGTGTTCACTCTGAATAGTTTTAACACTGGCTAATTTTTTCACTGAATAGCATCCCAACATGAAAGTATCTGTTCATATCAAATGTCTTTCTAGCTGAATTGTGAGTAACTCTCGGTCCATAGTAACTTCTTTCTCATTAACACAGCAGCATTATAAGGGAACTAGCAGAATTCAGTTCTACCACGTCAGCAATTTTATTTTTTGTAGCAAGGAAATATCTGCCTGAAAAAGGACTGATTATTTTTTTTTTAAAGGATCCATATGGATGTATAAAGTATTGGTGCCATTTGGTATAAATTGTAATCAGTTCCAGACTTTCCTGTACTCTGAAACTTGAATCATGGAATTGTATGTGGTGGTTTCTGTATTTTGAGGGCTCTCACCTAAACCACAGCTCTTGTAACAACTAAATGGCTATATCCATGGTGTCCAATCCCTTGTCTTAATCATGTTAAGAAAACATTTGTTTAACTATGAATCAAAATTGTATTCCTAAGCCCTGCAGCTTTTCAGGTGAAATGACAGAACCAGCCTTGCTACACTGGGGCAAAGTAGGTGGGCTCCAGAGGCTGAATTCCACTTAATTCCTTCAATTGTGGTTCCTTTGTTAAGCATTTCTGAAGGCCTGGAGCCAGGCAACGTGGAATACTAAGCACTGGGATGTAAGTGGAATTTAGGCCGTTTGGTCTGCTTTTGGCTCCCTGTGTGTGTTTTAAGGGATATTAGAGGTACAAAGAGGTAAAGGGGAAAGGCACAAGCACGCACAAAGTCTGCTGTTTGCTTATACAGTGTCTGTGATTGATAGAAGAGTGTGGCTGTGATGAGGACACGGCTATTGAACCAGCAGAATGTTTCAAGCTTCATTCAGGGCTTGAGCCAACTGCTGCCTGCTTGAATTAGGCAGGGTAGATGGAAGATGGCTGGACACACCAAAATATTTTTTTGGTGAATTGCTAGGAACAGAAACTGATAGGCCAAGAGGTGGCTTAGGTTTGCTGGGGGTTTGCTTTCTATGGAATCTGAGCCAGTGTGTGCTGTCTCTCTGGTAGCTTTTAACACTGTGACCAATTTCACCCATGTCTGTAAAGCAAACTAGAGAAAAAGGCCCGGACAATCTGAGGTCTGTGAGCTTTGATGAACAGCTAGAGACAAATGACCCAACTAATCCTCCCTGTTGAGAGCATGGACAACATTTAGTTTGACAGCAGTTGTGTCAATGGATTTGCATCTGTGACCCTGTCCTGGCACCCACAGCTGCAGACGGGTGCTACCTGTGTTGGATTGATGGAGTACTGGGATGCTGAAAATCTGAGGCTGCGGTGCCAGCTGCAGTGGCAGCTTGGGGCCTAGGCTGTCTTTCAGAGGTGAACACAGCTGCTTTCTGGAACAGGAGGACGTGGGAGTCAGGAAAGCACTGTCTTGTCTATGAATTTTCATGGTGGCTGAAAGCAGCCCAGGGTTCATCTTGAACCCAGTGAAAGGTTGCAACCCTGACTTTGTCCTTTATTAAGATCATAGCACTAACCTTAAGAAGGACAACTAAGAGCTCTTCAGTTACAGCATTCACTAGCAAGACTAGATCTGCCTTCCTTCTTCCTTAACAGCAGATGGTAAGCAAGAATTAATTTCTTTTTGGTTTTTTGGTATAATTGTAGACCAGCTCTAGTGTTTGTAGTCTACCTCTCTTTGACCAGAAGAGTGACTGGCCTCCACTCCCTCCTGCCTAAGTCTAGAAAAGTCAAGAGAGCTGGGCACTTTGCAAAGAGTCTCTTCCTTAAAGATCCTGCTTCCCAGAGTTTTATTCAGAATTTTTAATTGCATTTTAACATATAATCAAATCTTAAATGTACAGTATCTCCACTAGTCCTAGTGTCAGATTCCAACTGACAGAGAGAAGGGTCCCAGAAAGGAGAGATGCTTCTGCACACCCACAGTCACACGGACTATAAGATGTAGATCTTCTGTTGTGCAGTAGTGAAAGGGATACAACTTACGATATTTTTGGTTCAGTGGCTAATCTGATTATTGCAAAAGAAATTTTATTCAGAATCAAAACAAGTAATTATTTTTTTTGGTGAAAAAAGAAATAATCTAATTTTCAGACAATCTGACCAAATTTGACTCATTTTTAAAAACTCATGCTATCCTGGTTTTAATGCAGGGCTGTTCTAAAACACACAGTGTAAACATTTCATTTGAAAAATATCAAAAGGACCTGTTTCAAGATTTCTGAAAGAAACTTTTTCACTCTGGAGAAGGTCAAAGTGAAACATCCATTAGTCTCCTAATCTCTTTCTCTCCTTCCACTGAAAAATAAGAGTTGATGGGAAGGTACAGTTCATCAAGAAAAGGAAATTCTCCCCCTTCTCTTCAGTATTTCTGAAAACCAGGCCATCATACTGCAAAGTCTTATTTGCAGATTTAGTGGGAAACATGCCTAGACCAGGAAAGAAGAAAAATTCCATGGGAATCAGCTTCCAAGTTAAACAGTTTCTGTAGGTCTGTGTTTGAAATCTTCCCTCTGGAAGTCTTACTGCAGGCATTAACTGATTCAGATTCTGGTCTTATTAAAACAGCATGAGAAGGAAAAACCAGCCAGACAATTCCCTACGACCATTGTACTGTAAATTAAATCTAGTTCTGTAAATACCTGAGGGGTGATTCTTGTAACACAAGCACCCAAAAAAAAGGGAAAAAAAGCCACAATTAGTAAATAGTGCTGGGTTTTTTTTCTAAAAAAAGGTGATTTTATTGAGTTTTAATATACAGCTTTAATATGTTAGGGTAATCATACAAGATCTCTCTTGTGTTCAATTTATACATTACAATACAGACGTGAGCTAAAATCTTTTGTTTTAATGTACAAAAGGAATCCAATGTTGTCCACTAGCAGCTTTGAACTTGGCAAGAAAGGTTCTAAAGACTTTAAGTGCGGTAAAAACCATACAGGATACAAAATGAATATAAGGACTTTTCGCCAAGGTATATAAACATTTGAAAACAAATGGTGCCTGCTCCACAGGGCAGACAACTAGCACATTAAAAAAAAGTCACTGACCAATGTTCCAGAGGAGGAGGAGCATCACCCTGTGTAACAGTTCTTATTAAATGGTTTAAGAATATCTGTATCATAGAATTTGTACTGATCAGAAAAAAAGGTCTGAAAAGAAACAGTAGGCAAGGAACTGAACAATCAAAAAAATGACAGAGTAATATAAAATATTTCCATCACTATTTAAATGCCAAATTAATCAAGCAATAGTAAAAAAATCCAAAATAAAACACCAAAAAAACCAAAGCTCTTCTGTTTAAAATAACAGCACTGTTTTTGATTATTTTCAAAGATTTTTTTATGAACACACTATATACTTGATTGTTTCTTTCATACAGAGCAATGTGTCCATTTGGTCTGTCACTTCAGTGAAGCTGATAAAAAACCAACCCATCATGTCTCACCTTTGACACATTTTAATGCTTTTCTCCCCATTCGTTTGCTACTCTGGTGCCTTCTCTTCTCAAGTTAAATACTTTTCTTCCTTTCCTTTCTACAGTGCAGAGTATATGGGCTTAGGATATGGAGATTTTCCTTACTCCAGTTCACTCTCTAGTTCTGAGTTCAGTGGTGTGCAGTAGTTTGGCTTGTCTGAAGGCACGTACCCAGGGAGACACAAACACTTGTACGACCCTTCTGTGTTAATGCATTTGGCATTCTTGCAGAGGGACATCCTGTTGTTCAGCTCGTTGCACTCATTCACATCTGCAAGGAGGAGACATCAAAGACACATACTTAAGTCTGGTGCGTAGGTAATAGTCATTACTATTACCAGTCATATTCCCAGCATTTTCAGGAGTAGAACAATTTGTATGAATGCCCTGAGAACTTTATTTTTGGTTTCCACTGGGTGGAATTAGGCTGAGTCAAAAGCTCTAATAGATGAATTGGGAAGAGGAAATAATAGGAAATCAATAGGGTATTAAAGGACCTTAAACTGTTAGATTACCAAGTCCAAACTCAGCCTAGCGGCACAACACAATTAAATAAGCACTTACAGGTGTTTATCTCATGACTGAAAAGTGATTTCCAAGAAAGAAGCTCAAAGTTCTTAGCATAACATCTGTACTTTACACAACTGAATACTTTAGGAGCTGCTGATGTTGTCAACTAAATAGTTGTGAAGAGCAAACATCATGCAGCATTGGCCTGACATACACATGAGCTACATCTTTTCTTGCTAAGGAGGCCAGCTTGCCATGAAGTCCTGAAGATTACAAGGCACATAGGCAGCTTCTCATCACCGAGCTGGGAGATCTCAGCTGTGGGTTACAAAGCATAATGCTAAGCAAGGTTAGTGCAGACCTTAAACTGAAATAGCCACGCTACCTCTGCTAGGCTTCTACACTGAGGGGTGGGTGTTTTGCTTCGTCTTCTCACTGACACTTGCTGTTCCCACGTTTCATTGCTTTAATTGAAGATATAGATGTCTTGGCTAGCAAACATGCAGATTTACTAGCTTGAGAGTGAGAAGAAGAGCTGAGTCTGTTGACTGTTGAAATCAGTGAGAATCAGGGGCTGAACTTCACCAGGTGGTTATCTGCATATTTAGGCAATTCAATCACTCTAGAAATCCAATCCTAAAATCATTCTTCTGCTCTGGATCCAATTCCACCCTCCTAGCTTACTAAAGCCTATGGAAAACATTTGGTCTGTATATCAGAGTTAAATTCTTGATATAAGTTTAAGCTTCATTCCACAAATGTGTGTCTGCTCACTTCTACTCTCATAACTGAACACAGCTGCAACGGCCAAGATGAACTAAGGAACACCAAGATAGTTATTTTTGTAACAATAATTACTGGCCTTTGCAGTAAATAAAACAAAGCTAGCATCTTTAATACAATTCAGGTGATCATCTCTAACCCCTTTGTTCCAGGATCCTTAGGTCAAGTGACTGAGTAAAGTGACAGACTAACATGAAGTATGAAATGCTATCCTCACCAACACAAGTCATTTTGGCCATGTCCAGGTGATAACCATCAAAGCAGTCACAGGTGTAGCCTTCCTGGACTCTTACACATCGGCCATTTTCACATCCATTCAGAATGCCACATTCCTCTGCTTGTAGCTCCTCAAAGCTGTTCAGGAAACCTGGGTGGAGAAAGAATTGCAAACAAGTATGTTACAAAGCTATTGAATCAGTATAACCAAATATATAGCAAGAGTCTGAAATTCTCTCAGAAGTGTACAGGAATGTGACTTGACTATGAAGAAAATAGGTCAGCTTTAGCAGAGCTGCACCATCTGGAGTTTTAAATGCACCAGAAGAGTGCTGTGATACGTTTCAAGATGGAAACTGTTCAACTTTGTTAACTCTTAAGTTTTACTTTGTGTTAAAAATATGTGATTTTTTTTTTGTAGTAAGAGAAACTGCATCATTTCATAGTATATTTTTTAAAGGATAAGTAGTCAGTGTTTTCTAAATAGGACCTTTTATTTCAATTTTTACGTGTATCAACCTTTAAGGAAACAAGTAGTAGTCAAGTTTGGGATAAGAATTTCTTAAAACAATATTCTAGAAAAATAAGGTGTGTGTAGAGGGGTAAGAGATGCATTATAATTTATCTAGAAGAAAACATATTAAAAAAAAAATCAATCCCAGCTGTCATAAGGAAAATAAGAAGAAATCAGAGACTGCTTTCCTGTTGTGGTTTTGGTTAACAACCCTTTGGCTTGTGCTTCAGTGGCTGGTGCCAGTACAAATACCTATAATCTACCAATTGCTCCTTGTCATAATTCTAGATGGTGAGCAGTCAAAGCTCAAAGAATTGAGCTTTTATTTTTTTTTCTTCCACCTCTTATACAAAGAGCTGTCTTTGTATTCAGTGGTTTGTACAATGCTTTTTGTGCTCCCTGCATTAGGACTTTAGTGACAGTTATGCTTTTATGTATAAGGAAGGATTTATACTTACAAAATTATTTTATATTTTTACATGTTCAGAGATTATCTCTAGGACTGAATTGCTCCTGTATGTCCTAAAGTTTTTTTTCACTAGCTTTCTGCTCTTGGAGCAGTGATGTAACAGAACTGCAGATGGCAGCCCATCACATCAAAAAGACTTCTGTGGTAAAAGCTGAGAATACTTGAGTTATAGGTTTAACAGCATAATGAATATATAGAGGTGAAATGGGAGCTGGAGTGGAATAGAGTAGGATATCTCTCTCCATCTGTCCCATAACATGGCTCTACCAAGAAGCCATCAATTTATTGAAGTCCAGTTTATAGATTCATATTGCAAGAGTTGTGATATGTACATTTGCTAAGCTGGGTAGGAATATGAATTTCTCCCTTTCCTTGTGTTTTTACTCCTGTCCTTTCATATTTACTCCACCCTGTCTTAGTCCTTAAGGCCCTCATTTCTACTGGCCTGCTTTTGCCTTTCCTACTCTGCCCCTTCCATATTTATTATTCTCCATTTAACTTCCATACTGCCATTTCTACTCCCCCTCTCTCTGACTACATATGTTGTTCATATCCTGTATTTTTTAGAATGGTGGGATTCTTTATAAGGATCATGTCTGTCAGTCACACACTGAGTGGATTCTGGAGACACTGAACACATACCACATGTGATGTAAGTCCTTGCAACATATGTCACATGTCAAGAACATACATAATACACAGGATGTATACAAGAGTACATTAAGTGGGAAACATTGCAGTCTTTTTCATGAACCTAGTAAATCACTGCTCAGTGCAACAGTGTTGAGGATATTGAGCACTGTCATGATGTAGGTATTCAAGTTTCATTACTTGCTGGAGTCTTCTAACAGAGCTTGCAGAGGGCTCAGGAGAGACCTTTAAAGTGAAGACCTTTGCTAAATTAGAAAACAGTGCAAAGAAAGGGAAAGATATCTCCAAATACAGAGATATTTTTTAAATAAAGGCATAATTTATTAGACATATAGTTTATATGTAGGTAGATATGTGTGTACATAAACATATGTACACACATATATACATTTTTTTCTCTCCCTCTCTCATAAATACAGAGTGTTGTAATTTTAACTAGCTAAAACTAAAATATTTATCACTCATAGCAAGTTCTACTTCACAAAATACTCTACTTCAAAACAGCTGGATGGGACCTGTATTATAACTCTAAAGTATGCATTTCCTTCTGTAGAAACTGATTGCACCATGATAAATATTACACTGAAGTACATGGCCCTGCCGTGGGATGGGAGATATTGTTGTACTCCTCACACAGCTTGTAGCAGGACGGTGATCTTGAAGTCTCTGATGCCCTCAACAGGCTGGCCCATCTGATTCAGTGATAGGATAGGAGCAAGAGCCACGAGCTTTTAAACCTCTGTCTCCAAGAGATTGGAACTAGATGATCTTAAAGGTCCCTTCCAACCAAAGCCATTTTATGAAGATAGTGGTCTCAACCGTGGATTCAATTCATAATATTTTATAATATACATTTTATAATATTTATTTACCACTGCTGATACCTTGTGAAATGCTTCTTTCCCACTCAGTATTTTATCTGATTAATGGATATTTTATCAGATTAACAATATATTAACATATATAACAAGCCCAGTCATCATTCTGGGCTTTTCATTGTGTTATTGGTAGTTTTCAACTCTGTGACATTTCAATTAAACATTAACACTCAGTAACACTGACTGGAGAAGAGCATAATAGCGACTTGTAAGCCAGATATATAAAAAAAGCATGAGGAGTTACCAGTTCCTTCTGATACTTCCACTTTTCTTCTCTAAAACTGTGATAAACTATACTGGACTTGTACCGGGTGCCTGATTTTGAGGAAGATGCTGGAATCTGTAAGCATTCCTCTCCTACAAGTCTGAACAGTGAGCTGGGCCAGACCCAACATAAAGAACCCTCGTTTTCCTCCAGTACAACCGAGATGCCACGTACAACCCCTCACACCCTGCTTGGCAGGCCATACCATCTAGCCTGAAGGCTCTATGTGTGTGTACTCTCTGATCATACTGTGCTGTACATTTTCACTGTTGAGCAAGAATGACTTGCATTTCACCCCCACAAATTCTGCTGGGAAATCATGGAAAGATGAAGGGTTCGTGTTTTTTTTTCTTTTAAATTAAATGTACTCTGGAGAAATCTGTCCTGTGTTCCAAAGGAAAATTAATTTGTGACAAGGAGAACTGGCAATCCTTTTAACCCTGAGCTGTAAAACTGTTGGTAAACAAAAATTTAGTACACTTGGCATGAAGTACTTTACTAGATTAAAAATTAATTGTACTCTGAGCCCAACTGAACTCATACAAACCTGGCTCTTGAACTGGAACACCTGACTGAAAGTTTGTGTCATAGGAATAACTAAAACATAAATAGGCCACATTACTCAGAAGTGAAGAGAAGAATGAAGCTGGCTACAGGGAAACAACTGAAGTTACAACCTCGTTTCAAGTCTTTTACATAACAGAGAAACTTCCTTACGGTCTTCAACAAAGTATGGATTAGTTTCTGGAGTGTAGTGCTCCTCAAAGTCAACTAAAGCGTCCTGTCCATATGGCCGTCGAGATCCTGGAACTGGAATGTTGCACAGCTGGGCGTAATCCTCTGAGGGGAGAAAGAAAATAGGATATAAAAGTAAACACACTTGTAACACAGGCTGCATTACATTAGTCCCAGTGAGTTGTGGTTCATATTTGCTGGAAATAAACTTTTTTTTCCTAGAAACACCATAAATCTGCAATTTCCACAAAGCATTCTCTCTTCAAGAAGAATGTCATTAAAATGTTAATGAGCCAAAAATACACTATTAAGTCATAATAGGGATAACACCAGGGATAAATTTGAGTCAACAACTGTACAAAAAGTTACAGGTCAGGTTCTTCTGGCCTGCATAGGAAGCAAGAGCAGAGGGATGCTGTGTATTCCGCTGCTAATGCACTTTTCTCTAGGGCTATCTGTGTTTACACTCCTGATTCTACGGAACAAAGGCTATCCCAGACCATCCTGGCTACTAGTGGAAGCCACCCCAAAGGAAGTAAATTTAGGCAGGTACAGCCATATTTTTGGCACTGACAGCCAATCTGCAGAAATCAGAGCGAAAAACACTTCCAAAATAGCCTACACTTATCTACAAACTGTATCTTCAACCCACAGCCTTAACTATGAGTGCTGTTCAAAGTCTCCTTGCTGTGAACCTCAAAGGGCATGGGGAAATGCACAGAAGAAATAGTTACACTCTGATTTTTTGTCCCTCTCTAATAACTAGATTACACAAGTCGAAGCAGACCAAAGCAACTCTTCATTTCAGGTGTCAGAGTCCATATCTGAAATGCTTATGCAGAGTTTGATTTTTTTATAAATCAAATAAAAACTGTGTCAACTCTGTTTCCATTACCTTTTACTAAAACACATACAATACAATTTCTTTGAAAATCAAAAGATTGTTAAAATACAGCAACCTAGGTGCTTCTTTACTGTTGTTACAGTCTATGTAGCATCTGGTTCTGTGAAGATTGCGTGGTGTTCTGAGAATCAGGCAGAGAAAGGACGGGAAAGAAAAACCACCAAAAGAGAGGAAGGAAAAAAAGCCCTAAGCAGATACAAAATCCAAGAACTTCAGATGGTTACAGAGCCAGAAACCTCATGCTGTGTAGAACTGTCCCAGACAGCAAATAGCTGGATAAATCCAGACTGCCTCTAGACAATGCCGAGCACAGCCCCACTTGCTGCCCAGCACTGTAATTTTATTTTCACAGGTAGTATCTCCTCCACCTGGAACAATTTTATTTTGTACTGAAAAAACCAAAGTGTTCAAAAAGCCTGTTTGAATTCTGTGGTCAACAACTTGGCCTTTGGAGAGCACAAGACGGTACAGCACAGGCAAAGCTTGTCTGTGCACATCCAGAGCTGCCATAGGTACCAGTCCAAGTCTGCCGAATGAACTACCCAGAGAACTTACAAATCACTGTAAATCTCACCACATTCTGCTACAAGAGCGAGGTGGTTTTCTTTGAGGTGTGTCCTCCAGAATATACAGTAACAATATTCAAACAACTCTCCTCTCCCCGATGACAAAGTACACTGCCCAAGAGTGACATCCCAGGGCACAGGAAACAAAGCCATCATGGGAAAATAAATGGCATATAGCAAATGTTGCTTGCATCCCTGACTGCATGGCTTCTCACTGAGATACTGTGATAATGAGCATAGTTTTAAGAGCTGCCATAGGATAGAAACCCCCATTCTTCCTTCCCCACATCTAACCCCAGACAGCATTCATACATGGGGACAGCCATGTTTTTGTCTCAGAGTGACTCCTTCGTTCCTATGTACACAGAGGAAAGCTGTGCAGAATAGTAAAAGCCCTTTCTCACTGATGCCCACAAATGTTCTTGGCAAAGGAAATCTGTGTTCTACCACAAAATACTAATTCATCTGGCTTGTGTGGAAGAAACCACCACATAAAAACAGTCAGAGAAAGGCAAAGGGACAAGACAAGCAGGTCTTAGGGATCACTGCTTCTTCCACATGAATGTAATCTGACGGGAAGGACTGAACAGAACCTGGACACTGGCTTCCCAGATTACTCAATGTTAGTTTTCCCATTAGTGATACCGGTAATAGAAACCATGTTTTAGTTCTGAAAGAAGCAGTTGAAACATTTGAAAATCCGTAGAGCTGAAGCTCTCATGTACATAAGAGTTGGGTAGTTTGAAGATTGTGCAAGATTATTTTATATTGCGTATTTGCCAATGCGAAGTTGTTTATTATCTAAAGAAGAAAAAAAAAAATGTTGACAGTAGAAACTTGTTTCCTGCCCCACTGGTCCCTCGAAAATCAAGTTCTGAATGTCTGCATTTTTAGGTCTCATACCTGTAATTACCTATAATACTCTCTTAATACTGTATGCTCTATTTGGCTGTCCAAGTAGCATAGTCTAAATCTCTTGTCTCTCATAATGTGTTGAGTCGGTCACTAGGTGCTCAGGAAATAAACCCAAGGAAAGCAACAGCAACTTACCTAAGAGACCAACAACAGAAATTCAGGACCAATAACAATGGCAAGTTACCTGTTCCACCTTCCTCAGCGTGTCCTTTCCTTTCTCTTTCTTCCTTTTTTTTTTTTTCACAGGGAAGAAAAGGGTAGGCAGAGAGGAGAATACAAAGATTGAAAGGTATAGAGGGGGCCACATTCTGAAAAGATCTGCTGTTTTGAAATACGGTAGACTTGAGACTTGGATGCCTGACAGAAATGAACCCATCAGAGAGCCCCAGTGGAGGATAGAACAAGTTACAGCAACGACACTTGCTGTTGTTTTAAACTTTTCCCCTTGCTATGCAATGTTCCTACAGTTCCAATTAAATAGAATGTATTTCGGGTCACTGTTCTGTGTGCTGGTCACAATTTTCCAGGGGAGGAAAATAAATGAACAGAGTGCTGAAAGATTTGTAGGTAAAACCATGACTGGTGCACAGAAAGTTGCAGCAAATATACAAATGGGAGAACAGCATGACATTGCCCCAAGGAGATGACAACAGGAGACCAAGATCAAGAAGGAGATAAGGGGGCAGAGACCTAGAGAGAACGTGTAACTACCCCTGAATGACAGAAACATTTTAGTTGTCCCAAACACTAATGCTCACTTTGAAAAGAATCTTTCAAGTAATATTAAGAAAAATATTCTCTAAGTCATAATCAACAAAGAAACCTTTTTCTACACAGGTTTATTTTTTCTGCTCACTCATCTCCTTACTGTGATCAGGGACAATACAACAGCAGTTCAAGAGGAAAAAAAAGACTTTGTTTTTAATATAGTTTAGTCTACATTGGTCCACGTGTTTCTAAGTTTTTCTCATAATTTGCAAACGAAGCATAGAGACAGCATGTTGTATAACTTAGGGTGGCTATTATAAAAGGAAGCTGATGTATGCTTCCAAAAATGTAAAGGACATTTTTTAAGTCAGATGTATTGCATATTAAACAAGTGTTAGGGGATTACATCTAGACACACATGTGTACTGGCACAGATGTTAGCTGTAATTGGTGATGAAAGCTTGGCTGACAGAGACAATGCAACATAAATTGGATGGACTGACTGGCTTTTAGGTGCTTGTTAGCACAAATGCAGCTGTGCAAAAGTGCATCTAATTTGCACATATAATTGTAACTGAGCAAGCCTGTGTGGGCCTTACTTGTATCCAGAGGCCTAAAAATCCTAAATTCTCCAGTCAGAAAAATTATTCCATATTTCATGCAGTTAAAGCAAAATATTATATAAAAAAGCTTTTCCTGACACAACCACGAAACAACTACACGACAGCCAGTCCAGCTCCTGCCTATAAAGAAAGCTTTATTTCTGTTCCAGCTCCTCAGAATTGTCACCATCACACACACACACAAAAGAAGTCAAAACTATCACCAAGGCAGATCCTTCACATTATTTAAGAATGCAGCAGTTTCAGCAGAGGTTCTGAACACCAGTTTAAATTGGTGACGTTTATGCTGTTTTAGGAGATGGCATGAACTAAAGCTAAACATATTTCTGCTCTATATTTAGACTGTGCTACATTTGACAATTTAGGTAATTTCACTGACATTGCCCATGGACAAATGCTGAGGTTTGCAGTGAACAACATTCATATATATTCTACAACTGAAGGAAAAAGTAAGGGTATCACTCTTAAAGGATATTTTTCATGAGTTAAGAAGGATATTCATATCCTCACATGAACACACTCTAAATGAAATCTCTGAAAAAGAGCTCACAGTGCATGTAAAGCTCTTGCTAAACTGAAATAATTACCAAATTGATTATTTCAAAACCTCTGGGTAGTCAGCTTTTGTTCCTCTACTAATGCTGCTCAAATTTCCTAAAATGATCTTCCTTCTCCTTTTGCTCCAAGTCGATAGTTACAAGTTATAGTAAGAGTCAGGTTGTTTCTGCCACAATTTTGCACATGGCTTTCTGACTCCTTGCTGACTTCCATGTACACTTAGAATGTGAGGTTCCATGAGAAAAACCTTTAGCCAAAGCCGTTCTGCATGTCTCTCCTAAACTTCAGAAAAAGCACTGAAAATCTTTATTAACAGAAATGAAATTAGCCAAAAATCTGCACAACTGAGCACAAGACTTTAAATATTCAAGGCCAAATCACTGCAATATTTTAAGCCCAGAGGATATAATCCATTTAACCAGAGTCCTTACCACAAAGGAAGGAGGCACAATGCCATCCTAAATGGAAAGATGAACAATGGTCTCCAGAAATGAATCCAGTGCCTCCCTGTTGATCTTTACCATCTCAGAAGAGGACAGATGAAAAACTCATCCTTCACACACATTGATTTTCCTTGTACTTCCAGATCTTCATGAGTGACATTAGCCAGAACTTGAAGAGAACACTATGTTCTCATAATATGGAAGCTCAGCCCAGAACTAACTCATAATGTTTACAAAGGATACACAGAGTTCCTTTGCAACAAAAATGCAATCCAAGCAATCTGTTCTGCCAGAAATGGGTAGAATTCAACTACACGTAGGCATCTCCGAGGGTCTGCATCTGAATTAGTAATCCAGGGTCCACTTTTAGTCCATGAAAAGACAAAACCACCTTTAGGATAGCAACTTATTGTAAAGTATGTGTCCAGAACAGGCCACAGGAATATATTGCTCAGAGAGCTGATTTCTCTTTCCTGATGGAAGGCAAAACTGGCAGGACCATCACTGATGTGGAGTTTTGTATAAAAAACACCATGTGAAATTGTCCAAGAGAAATCCTACATTATACATCTCAGGTGATTCACATTACCCACCTACTCTTAGTGTTCTCCTACTGTGGGCTTTGCAAATGCTAAGGTGGAGATAAAGAGGCATTTCAAATACAACATCAATAGCAGTTCTTTATGTGACTTCTAATCCCACAGAACATCTGAAACATCTACTGACCAGAGATCTACCACTGTCTTTTCTGCAGGTCTTCTAAACATGAAATGGTTCCACAAAAACCCACAAAGTAATATCATTTAGAACTTAGAGTAGAAAAAAGTAAGTATACACAAATAAGCAGGCTGATAAACTGAATGCTGGTGCCCTTTACAGTTGACTAAGAATGTGTTCATAACATTATTTTAGCACTCACACCAACAAAATGTCTAAATTATAGATGTCGTAATGTACCCCACTCTCAATAGTTATTAAAACACCTGCTAAAGCTGCAGAATCCCAGCCCTGCCTTACCCTGTTTTTCTACATGAAAACTTCTCCAGGCAGACAGCTGCAGAAGAGAAAGCACCCTCCTTAGCTGACTGACATCTCTTTGGTTCAGGGGCTCCCAATTCCACCTTACCAGCATCTTAAGGTGCTACTGAAGCAAAGGTGGCACTGCACTGCACTGCAATAACCTCAAAAAGATAATTTTACAAATATAAAAATAGGCAGTGTCTGTAAATTAAATGCTGACCCCAGCACACCACCTTACTCAACATTTTCTAGTTGTTAGTTCTATCTCCTCCCTTCAAATCTCTGGTAACCTCTAACAATACACCTTGTCTAAAATCCACTCCAGTCCCTTAAGGGTCTCACAGGAGCTTCCGGAGCCTCAGAAGATTCATAGTTCAGGTCCTACATATTCAGGTTAACTTGGGGTGTATATGGCTTTATTTTAGATTTCAGATTTTTTCAGTCTGGGCCAGTTGCTCTGCTTTCTGGCTCTGTTTTCTAGGCTTTGACACAGGTGCTAAACCTGTTGGTGCCTGTCCTGTCAGACTACAGACTCTGGATGGAGAGAGTTGGGTTGTTAGGTACTAACAGTAAATTGACCAGGGAAGCAGAACTTCCAAAGGCAGGTCATCCAACAGGTATTTTCTTGGGGTGGGTGCAATGAAGAAAGGATGTTTTGCTATTGTTATATAAATCAAATGTATCCAATATTCTAATTTTCCTCAATTAGTCAGTTACTACAGATTGCAAATGACAAACCTCAAGTAACACAGAAGTTTCTTAAGAGTAATTACCAAATGTCCTTTGGGCAAGTACAGACCAATGCCACCATGAGCTCAGAGAGAATATATCTCAGTAGTTAACATTTTGGTATTGGATGCAATCTGTGAAAGTCTTTATCTGCAATATGATGATATCATAAGATCATAATGTTAGAATCAATGTAATTGAAAACAATCTGTCTTTACATCCCTTGTTTGCACCAGTAAGATGTGTTCAATCACAGCACTACAGTTCATGTTTGCAGTATTTTGATCAGGACTTTGAACTAAAATTTAAGTTTGTTTCTCAACGTTGTCATCAAAATGCTTACCAGGTTTACTGTTGTTAAGATGTTGCTGTTCAGTTGCAATACTTCAACAATGCCACTTATTTTTGACTCAGTCTCTGAATGTTTGGAGTAATTTCATTGGGGTTTGTTTGGCTAAACACTGATTAGTAGTTTTTAGAAATTGTAGCAATCATGTAAATTCTGTTTTCATGCTGATTTAAGATTGTATTTCTTTTTGCTTAATATGGATAAATTCTGTAGAAGTGCTCTATCTTCCCACTGGTTTTATGCTGGATCCTACTTGAACAGGACATTTAAATCTTGTCACGAAAAATGGAAGCACTTTAAAGACAAGATAGGTTATAAAAGTTAGTGTTATTTATATTAATGCATTAATATCTTTAGAAGGGACTTGCCAAAGTATCACTTATAGTGGTAGGCCTGTATTTCCTTCTAAGGGTGGTGACTAGATCCTCAAATACAAGGGGAGTAAAAACAAGGTAAAAGGAAACCATAGATCTGTACTATGAACCAACCCATTTCATGGTGAAAGTCTTCTGGTGATAATGCTTTTCACATCACCAGGTCTTCTTTAACATGTGTTACAAATCTTCAGAAAGCCCCTAACTGGCTAAATAAGCAAACACCTTTAGTAGTAAACCCAGCCAACACAATACCTAAGTATTTAAAAATGGAGAAATTCCAGGTTCCCCAGCCAGGACTTGAACCTGTGACCTACTGGCCTAGAGGTGTGAAAGCACTCTCTTGAGCCAATGATATCACTTTAAGTGCTACAGACTGAAGACATGTCAAATGAATCATTTATTCAGCTCAGTCAGCTTTAAATTTTTCTTGGTAAATGTTCCTGAAAACAGAGAAGGGCTTCCAGGTTTCTGTGTGGGTGAGTGCACATGTGTGTGAGGACAAATGAGCACATACCATCTCCACTAAGAAATGTAAGCTTGTATGTTTATTTTGACATACTAAAGACTCAATATGCTTTTAACTATGCTCCAATATATGAGGATGATTTAAAGTATTTGGGATCAAAGTATGCCTCAGAATTTCAGTTAAAGCAGATACTTCTCAGTGCAAATGAAATATCACGTAAAAGTTATTTTATGTCTGGAGGGAGAAGGATTTTATGACCCAATAATGCTCTTCAGCTTTGACTGAGGATCATCCAACTGATGTTTAGGATGTTATCCACTGGGAACTTCCATGTAATTTTAAAAATTAATTTCTCAAGTTTCTTCATAGCGGTAGTGAGGATCTGCATCCCACTGTTGGCACAGGATTGCTGCTCCAGAATCCTGTGGTCCTAATGATCAAAACACATCTAATATTTTCATGAACGACTGAAATTGTTCTAATTTTTTCCTCATATCAGCACTTTAATTAAAAAGCTTGTGGGAATCCTCCGTGATTGTGCTGTAGCAGAGAGTCTTAGAATTTGCAGCCTTTGTTCTGCATCTATGTTTGGAATATTTAATCTTCCCATGTGAGACAGGTTCTCTTTCCCTGAGCATCTTGGTAGTCCTTCTCTCTTCCTTTTCACATTTATCCTGCTTTAAATGTAACTAGCTAGAAATCTCCAGAAGTAAATCTCCTACCCACCTGAACTCTCTCTACCAGGAACAGCTTTTCTTCCTTCTCTCAGGATTGCATGCTTCCATGACACAGATGTGTCACTCTCACCATATGATGAACTTTGTACAAAGAAAGACTCTTTTAAACTGCTCAATTTTTCCACCTGAGGAGTTCCAGGTCATAGTAACAATTCTAGCTATTAGCTATTGCCCTGTATTTTTGTTACTATTACATTTCTTTCTATTGCAATTGTTATTCTAGCAGGTATAGTAATTTGATGTCCTCCTACAGGATTTGCTCTGACAAAGACATTTCAGAGATTTCCATATCTTATAACTCAAGCTGCTGTCATGCCCTGTTTTTCTTCTTTAGTCTCTTTCTGGGGTAAGCATAAGCCAGCAGTTACTAGAGCCAACATCATCAAAATCAGGTGCTTTTTTTTTTTCAGTTGTTTTGCTTCCAAAGCAAACTCAAACAAGTAAAGATATCTAAGAACAGATTCAAGGACTTGCAAGTAAATTATAAAAGTATAAAACCCAAGCAGACAGAAACAACAACAGTAATGATTCACTGAGATTCATTATGTAGTATTTTAACTCCAGGGTTTTTGCTACAAGTAAAACAAGTATTGCTTTAGCCACAACATTATCATTAGAGTAACACAGGCTCAAGTAAAACTTCAGGTATATTCACAATAAAATGCTTTACTAGTGCAGGATGGTATTCCTACGTGGAAAGATACGTTATCAAAAGCTTATAGCTTGTAGTAAGAAAGCTGCATCCAAACCGGACCTTGGAATAGTTTACACAGGGAGGAAGAAGTTAATATTATACCAGTTGTGTATATACCAGGGCTGACCTTTCTCAGGCACAGCATGACATATACCTATGCTGCTTCCACTAGTCCCTTCTTCAGTCCCCAGAAATAAATCTGAGTGTCAATGACATTTCTCTCTATATCCTCTTAGCTTTTGTAGTCTCCACAAGCAGCCACTTCTACCTGAAATAGCATGGAACAATATCTGATTTCTAAATGTGTAAACAAAATACAGTCTTTTAAAAATACGACTGACAGCTTTCTTTAAGTTATATTCCCTGGAAATTCTTCAGTCCTTATTGGTAACCGACTTCCCTTAACTTGAGGGGTCAGGATTTTTTGTTCTTTCTTATGTTATTAGTGCAGGTGTAAATGCAAGGGATTAAACTGATTAAGTACTTCAGATTTCATTCCAAGAAGTGACAGGGGCGTTTCCTTACCTGACTCCTTCATAGGACACAGTGCGCACTGCATGCCCCAGGCTTCACCGTACAGGCAACAGCACTCAGTGTACGTGGTCTGCTTTCCAACCAGTGGTCGACTACAAACAAAATCGTCACTTAGGTGCTGCCAGCAAAGGTCCTGGTAGACCTCAGCTTCTTCAGTTTGTTCTGATGGAGAAGACAGGATTAGATCATCATTGTGGCACTTAAAGCACAGTTATTTAAGACACTGGCATAGTGAAAAATTTTGTAAATTTAGATTAGAAAAATAACCTAGCTTTACAGACTTTGCTGAATATAAATTTGAGCTTAGAAGTCATGACCATTTTTAAGTGCCTGAGGTGGCTCATCCCTTGAATGTCCAGCTTTGCAAAAATCTTAAAAGGTTCTGAGTTGTCACATAGGTCAATTTAAAAGCACATTGGGTTGAACATCCAAGAAATAAATCTTCCTAAATCGTAGTCATTGCTGAACACTTAACACTGATTCAGCTCAGCTCTCCTGGAAGTTAACAGAACTTGACAAAAACCAGCATTGGGACAGAGGTGAATGTTTGGGGAATTCCATCCACATAACAAATCTTTAAAAGTTGTTATTTTGTTTTTCTTATATTGCTGTCAAAGGCATCTGAAAGAATTTACAGCTTAGGGCAGAGCTGAACAAGAATTTTACATGGGCTCAATGGGAGTCTGGACAAATACTTGGAAGAGAGAGTCCCATTAACTAAACAGACAAACTACATCAGTCTCAGGAAATCCCACCCCCCCCAGCTGAAAATAGCTGGAGGCTGTGCTAGTGCTGGGGAGGGTGAAGAGAAGTATTGTTTATCTGCCCTCTTGGTATCTAATCTCCCACTTACAGCTATTGTTAGAGACAGAATACTGCTGTGAACTACTGTCACATTCTTATGAACATTAACAAAAATCGGTGTTTTTGTCAAGCCTGGAATATTTCAAAGGCACAATAGTTTTGACACAGATCTCAGTAGGAACTGTTCCTAGTTCCAGAAAGCTCTGATCACGGCTGATCGGAAGGAGAGGAACTGTAAACTTAATCTTCCACTTGGAATGTAAAAACCTCAGCACAATTGTTTTGTGAACACATCTGCAAGGTTCTCGTTTTGTTCCAACACAGAGTGAAAAATAAGTGTTGTCACAAACCAAGGCTCTGTTTTGACTGTACATGTCTCTTTACTGCGTTTTTACATTATGCAAGGGTGACTACAGAACAGAAACCTTGCTCAAGAGTAAAGCTGAGTTCTGGAAGCACAACGGCAGTCACCACTTAGATACCTATTCTAAGAGCTTGCCAAAACACACAGTGAAGAGCAGCAGTGGGTCTCTGTAACCAACTCCAAGTTCTGCCGGCAGCAAAGGAACCAGCCTGCCCCTCACCCCGCATGAGGGAGGACATTGCCAGGAGCGATACAAGGCTTTAGTGCTTTGTGCTGGCTGAGACGATCATTGCTGTGTCAGCCCGAATGTCGAATGTCGTATGACAGAAGACCCTTTGGGCCCTTGCATTCTCTTCACATCCTAGGTGCCCAAAGGACAATCCTGCTCTTGGTTTGTTTAAATGAAGATTGAACAACAGAAATGCTGTAGTTCCTTCATAGTTCCAGGCAACAGGATGACCACATTACTCCTCAAAAGTATCAGCCTTATAATTTGGAGTGACTGAAGCAGGCATTCAGTCTGTATTCCCATTTTCTTTCACAGAAGCATCTCAGGAAAATGCACTGCAATTTGCAGGAAGCAGAGGTCTGGATTTAGAGCCATACCAGTATTAATCAAATCCATTGTAACATTTCTTTCGAAGACATGTGTGACGTAGACAAAGCAGTGCAGACTGCATAATGATCTGGATTTCTAAGATGTTTCTAAGAATCTTACAGTATCTAACAATTTTTTCTGAAATCAGTGTCTACCGAAATTAAAAGAACACGCAAAAACATTACTTTAACAGTGATGTTGCAGGCCACAGCTTGAGAATGTGAGCTCAGTGTACCTTCAACGTTAATCAATTGAAAGCACACATACAATTTTAGCTATTTCCTCCTATATTCTGTCATTCCTGTTTTTATTTTGCTTTGGTAGAACTGAATCTCCAGACTTAGCCCGCAGCCAAACCCCAGCCTTACTGAGACAGCAAGCAGGCTGTGCCTCATTACCTACAAGGCTGGACAAGGCAGACGCAGAGCTGGTGAACTGGCTGAAGACTCCTCAGCCCGAGCCTAATCTCATAACACTTCCAGCAATGTCCTGTCTGCACTGGCAAAGTGGAGCACTGTGGAGTCCTACATCACGATGCCTTCTGGATCAACAGACGATGGTCCAAGCATTGCCTTCCAAAATCCTCCAGAAGAGCAGGCTCATCCAAGGATGACCCAGTCTAAGCTTAGACTTAGGGTCTGTAGCCATGTCAGCACCACCTCGTAGAGGTGTACTCACTTCAGTAATATGTATAATGGATCATACCACTCGAATCTGCTGGTCTGATGCACCGCTTTTCTGTTGCGTCCAAAACCATTGGGTGTGTACAGAAACAGTTGTAAGATCCTTCTGTGTTAATGCACTGGCCATCAATACAGCTGTTTGGGTCCTGACATTCATCCGTGTCTTTAAAATGGAAGGAAATGTATCAAGGAGAGCCAGCACAAAGTAGTAGCATTATGTTAAATCTATGTTTATATTTTCCCAAATTAGGAGAAGATTTCCCTGCATGCCTTCTGTTAATTACAACAAATATCAATTACTGGCAACAAAATTCCACCTATGCCCTTGGAGAAGGACAGACAAATCAGCAGGATGCTGACTTCTGATCCTCAAGTGTTAGGGAGCTAGCAGGGAGCAGTACCAGGGAGGATGAGGAGGCTTGTTGCAGGGGTTGGAGTGCCAGGCATACCCTGCATAGCTGCAACTGCTTCCCACATTCCTATCCCTTTAGGACAGTACCAGTAGGCATTAGAGGTGGGCGCACTCTTAGAGATTCTTCATGAACTTGTGATAAGAAAGGATTGCCTTACCTAGCCATGGTAGCTATTTCTTAGTTTGTCTTGGAGAGGAAAAAGCTGAAATTTTAGCTCAAAGGGAAGAGCAGGCCACTTCATATAAATGACATTTAATCAGCAAAAATCCCACCCTTTGTAAAGAACAATCATTGAATTCCAAGGTGAAAGGCTCTCTTATTGCAGTTGCAAAATTTACTTCCTTTCATTATGCTATTCTGCACATTATACATGATTTTGTGCTTACAAATCAAAAGCCAGGGTCATGGTTATGAGTAGTTTTCAGTTGAATACCAGAACCAAAGGAGTACAAGGTTGTGCACACTAAAATGGGCTTATCAATGACCTCAACTGTAATTTCACATTGCATATTAACTCCTTGTGGAAAATGTCTGTCCTTGAAACAAAAATAAAATCTGTGCTAAGTCAGTATAGTACACCCAGAACACTTACCAAATGAGAGGTGAGCTTCAACATACAGGCTT
Organism: Atrichornis clamosus; assembly: GCA_013400975.1. Classification (NCBI taxonomy): domain Eukaryota; kingdom Metazoa; phylum Chordata; class Aves; order Passeriformes; family Menuridae; genus Atrichornis; species Atrichornis clamosus. The sequence continues at coordinate 241,066 of WBMZ01007099.1, read as the reverse complement.
TCACTGCTCACCCCACGCACAAGGAACAGAAGGCTGAATTGTACCTTGGCAGAGTGAAGCAGCAGTGTGCGTGTAAGGAGGGAGCCTCGTGCGATCACTTTGTGCAGCCTGCATTCAGGCTGGCACCAGCTCTTGATTATGCACTCAAAGGAGCACAAAGGGCTGTTCTGGAGATGCAAACTCCTGGGAGTAATTTGCTGAAAAAGGAGGCAAATAAAGCAAACCCTGCTCTACATGCCACAGCTATGTCATCCAGAACTGCTGCCCAGCCAAGTAGAAGGAAGGGAAATGACCCAATGCATCTTACAAAGCTGCTACAGGAGTTCAGAGGTCCAGTGTTTCTCCTCTTACTGGGAATACCACAGTTCTGATGGGAATCCTGCTGTAAGTCAGCTTGTTTTGTCCATCTGCATACCATTACAGTGACAAGACCACTTTAAATAAACTTACCAAAGCACTGGAGCTTAACAGGGTCATAGTATGTGCCTTGTTTGCAGTAGCACTCATAACCTGGCTGTGTATTCAAACAGAAGCCATTTTTACATATTTCTTGTCCAAAAAGTTGGCATTCATCAGCATCTGGGGAGAAAACAATAAAGGCTGTGTTACCATTGTTATTATGATACCCCATAGAGGAGCAAGATGGAATAAATCCTATACACTTCTCTCTTCAAGCAAATGTCGGTTTAAACAGAAAGTCCCAGGAGCACAGATATCCACAGGAAAAAACCAAACCTTTAAAGAACTAGTGTGGAAGAGGCTATGTAGCCAGAATGGAAAAGGAAAAATTGATGGACCATTACTTCCCCTTGTCAGAATTGAGTCCTGTGGCACAGAGTGACTGGAATAATCTGCAATAACAAGAAAGTTTTCCTTTCTTTCCTTTGGTATCACATTGCTCTTAGCTCCAAGCAAAACAGATGAACAATATGGCCTTTATTTTCCCATATAATTTGCTTTACTGAAGGTATTCCCACTATGGATCTAATTTAAACACACATATGATTACAAAACTAACTAAGCATTTATGCTTATGGATGGGTTCTGACTGCTCTACTCTTTGCATAGAGTTTGATGACTCTGCTGTGCATGGTAGGAAATCTTCATGTCTGCACTGCTTGTGGCTTTGTTTTTCAAAGCACAACTTCAGTGCAGCCTTACCCCACATAGGACCAATTGTGTCTGTTGCTAAATATAAGGTGGCAAATACTTCAGAACTAGTAATGGCTGACAAAGAGAATCTACCACATTTTCAAATGAGGCCAAATGTTTTCAGGGAGGTTTCATGGAAAATATATGCCAGCTCATATATAGCTTTTCACAGTTGTACACATTTTTTCCCAGTCTTGTGTTTATGCATTTGTTACTGTTGGAATTCCATTCACTTCCTTTTTTCCAACCTACTTTTCATTTGCTAGACCTACTTAGAATAGTCTGTTAAAGCCAGGTTGGTATTAAAAATGGCAATAAAAAGCACAACTTAAAGTGGGTCATTCTCCTAATACCAGCTGTTTTAATCCGCTGTCTTCTATATATTTACTGCCCGTTTATTCTGGGGCAACATACATTTTAGCCCAAAGTTGTCATTCCCAGCTGCACAGCATTTTCAAAGTGAATGATTCAAATGCGTCCTTTTTCCAGAAGAACTGAAAGGTCTAGAAAACTATTTATTTTTACAGCCACTCTTCCAGCCACTAAGTGGCTACAAACATTAAATATTTTGACTCTTTAGCAGCAAGAACAATGCAAAGATTAATAAGAAATGTCATGTACACATATGTCTTTTTCCTGTGGAACATGGATTTGTGTCTGGAGAAAAATGGGAAAGCCTAGAAGCAAAGACAAGGAGACTAGCAGAGTAAATTCACTTCTGACAGATAACTGAAATAAAGAAAACAGGAGTTGCCGTAACAGGCAGAAGCTTGTGGTCAAAAGCAACAGGAACATATAGGTTAGTGTAACAGAGAAAGATCACATGATGAAAAGATCACATTCATAAAAGTTATTTATCCGTTCAGTGTTTGCCCTTTGTGCCATTCCTAAGGTTTAATGACAAAAATTTACTGAAAATAGAAGAAGTCTTATTATGGCAAGGAATCGTGGAAGATATTTCCAGATGAACAATTTCCATATTTCAGCGTTTACAGCAGCTAGAGATATTAACAATCCTGAGGTAGCACGAAAATAACGCAGATTTTGTCTGAGACACATCTGGACATGCTGTACACACAGCATGCTCCAAACCCCCACTGTGAATATATACAGAAATCTCAGGACTGCAAAGATAAACAACACCCTTAAACAATCCTTGAACCAAAAATACTCTCAAGAGACTATCGGATCTTTTAAGATGAGCTCTGAGACAGTCTCACAAATTATTAATATTGATGGCTACTTCTCAAACTTGGAAAGGAATTCTGCTGACCTCACTTTTCCTTCTTGGTGATGCCAGCTCCCTTCCAAACACATCCACTAATTTGTATCACTCCTATTTCTCTACCATCACTAGATTACCACCAGTAATTATTCTATGAAGTTCTGTAATGAAAATATCATTGCTGAACTTCTCTTCAGATTTTATATTCGTTCTTCCTTGTAGGCCTAATGTTTAACAGAACTCTTTTCCTCTCTCCCAACTCCCCATATATTTATTTACAAATTTAAGCTGGCTTTGTATTTCATATGTAAATGAGTATTTGTGGTCTCAGCACTTATTCTCACAGTATATAGCATTTAGTATAAATTAAACCAGAATATTACAGAAGCTGTGTAATTGACACTCTTAACAGTCTAAAATGATGATTTTCAATAATGTTTCATACTACAAAATAAAATTTGAATTAGTATGTTTACATTGCTGGCTCATATTTCTAGTCAGTCAACTACTAGAACTTCTGAAATAATTAAACTTAATACAAGTCAGTACTGGCCTTTGTAATTCTGAGCAGTAAGCCCATAAGATGATTCTCCAGAGGGAATAAAACCTTTTCCTTCAGGACACAAATCAGTAAATTCAGCTGGGAGAGAGAGAAAACAAAAAAATATGGTGTTAAGAAAAAGGTATTGACATACATATGTGCTATGTATGTGTTTCAGGGTATTTTGAGATATCTGACTTATTTGCATCTATCACACAATCATACACACCTTTAGCTAAATGGGGGATGTTAAATGCCACAGCCTGACTTTCCCCTGCTCTCAGTCTGCAGAGCTTTGATAAACCTAGCTAGGGTGCCCACAGCATCACAGAGCTCCATGCAAACTCATTTATCTTGCTCTTTGGCAGGAGAATGTAGCCCTTACTAGGTTTCATGGTGCACTGCAGTTATAACAATACCAGTAGCCAAATTATCTTAATTAAAGCCAGCATGAGGCTCTCTGAGCTACACTGCAAGCTGTAATCTACACATACCCCAACTGAGATACAAACCCCTGCCCACATTCTTCGACCTTACACAGTAAAAACACTAATTGACTGCAACAGGAGAACATGGTGTGCATTACAGGGAGAAATTATTTCAAGTGTCTTGGAGACTATACAGAATCAAATAAACCTATCCAAGCAGAGAGGCCTCTTTTACGTTATGCATTTCATTTCAGTTTCACTGACTCTAATGTATAGTTAAAACAGGAATTAAACATGACGATGCATTTGTGTGGAAAGTAATCTTTAGTGTTTAATCTCAAAAAGTTTACACATGTTCTCTCTTATGTGATTTTTACCAGCTGGATTCTGAATTTCAGCCATTACTGTTTATGTTTCCAGTACTGTTTTCAAAATTTGTGACAAATATCACATGGCTATGTTTGTCTAATTTAATATTTAGAGGTTAAACAATGGTCTGCAGACAACATGATTAACTGAATTGCTCAGTAAGTAGCAAAATATAACACTAATGTAATATATATCAGAAATTCATAGAGCTGTAGAAACAGCATTACAAAGAATAGCTGCAGATTCAAAGATGCTGTAATGCTTACAATTGGATTCCAGCTTGTGGAAAAAATCTACCAAGTTACCATAGCATCTGGAAAAAGCTTTTGTGAGAATCCATATTTGCTTAAAATCAGTTAGACTTAAGGCTGTTTAGTAACAGGCTCTTTCAGTCCCTAGGGCAACTGCAGAGAAGCCAATGGATTTACATCAGGTACAAATTATTCTTATTAACCTTTCCTCTGTGGAGAGTTCCTGTGGGTAAGTCATGACTAAATACTACAGAAGATGGGATTTAATGGGCAAGCCTTCTCTGAGGGCAAAGCACACTACTGTTAACATAAACACAATGCTTCAAAAGCTTACAAAGGGACAGAAGGCCTCCTCTTACCAGTTCCAATGACAGGGCATGGGAAGATTTCACAGTTATCACCCCAGCCAGCACCCAAGGTACAGCAGCATTCTTGTTTGGTTACATTGGACGTAAGCACGTTGTCACAGAAATTAGCATCGTTCAGATTGTAGTAGCACTCCTTCTTCCCATCTTCATGTTGATCAGCCTCTATTGGCAATTCTAAGGGTGAAAAGAAAACAAACCACACAAGATGACATGTGAAATCAATCAGTTTTACAGGAGGTCGGAAGAGCAGGGAAGAAAATGGTTAAGTACAAATTTTGGTTTAATTTTTTGTTCTTAGAAAGAATGATGGAAATTGATAACCTTCTTTTGTCCTTCTCAGATCTGTTCTCCAACTTGGCCACAAAGAGATTCCTCCACATTTGCACTTCTATCATTTGCAAGCCATGCGTAAAGTACCTGCTCTCATGTTTTGCTACCTAACAACCATGCCCACCACATGGTGCTCTTCGTGTACGAATCCAAAAGCTCTTCATAGAGGTAAGCAAACAACACAACCTCATTTTTTTCAGATTAAAGAGCTAAGGCATGAACTGAAAAACCCAATTTTCAAAAGAATGAGCATTTACAGGCCCTTTTAATTTCACAGGGAAAAAGACATCTTCCACTTTTGACTACAACCCCCTTTATGATTTTTGCAAAAGCAACTTACTGACTCCATGTTAAGCAGAGAAATATAATGCAGATGTCAAGTTAACTGACTGTGTTTTACTTTAAAATAGGTATCCAGCCAAGAAGGCAGATTTATTGCCTTAAGTAATTGAGGGGGTCCTCTCACAGTATTTATACAGACTGGAGGCGAAATAGTCTGTGCCATAGATCTAATAAAAGACCCTATCAATAGTCAAAGATCTTTCTAAAGCAAGGCACTCCTAAAGTACACCAAGAAGTGATTTTGGAAGGAAATACCTAGTTAAAGCTTCTGTGTTTGCAGAACTCTGTCTGCCTAACATTTCATTTCACAGAAATTATTATCAAGAGCTCAGAAGTGGGAACCACCACATAAAATTGTTATTCACACTTGATCAATACAAAAATCTTTTCATAGGCCATCAATAATGTAACCAAGTTCTAAAATGACATATGCTCACATTTATTAAACAAACCTAAAACCTTGTTTAGGAACTTAAGATAGACAAATCTGAGGCAACTAGTTAATTTCATTTTTATCTAGAGAAGTTCTTTCTTTATGCTTAGTACTTAGCAAATGTTTAACTTGCAATAAACCTACTAAAAATTACTGCATGTTGGCTGATTTTCCATTCTTTGAATGATTTCATTAATTTCTACCTAGGCTCTTGCACAATAAGCTAAGCATGAGATGCTTCTCATGTAATGCAGGTATCCAGGCAGGAATCAGAACCTCTATTTAATATCTGAGCGACAGCGCATTTCAAGATACTACTGAAGGAAATGTTAGGTTCACGGTGCAGCAGGAAAACTGTAACACTATTGCAACCATGGAGGCAACTGGGATGACTCGCACAACTGGAGTGCTGCAATGAATGGTTATAAACACTTGTGAAGGGACAGGCAAGGAAGGAGAGGTGGTGGGGTAGCCCAGTATGTTAGGGAGTGTCTCAATTGTCTGGAGCTGAATGATGTTGATGGTAGGGTTGAGTGTTTATGGGTTGGAATCAGAGGGAAGGCCAACGAGGCAGATATCCTGGTGTGAGTTTGTTATAGACCACCCAACCAGGACAGAGAGGCAGATGAAATATTCTATAAGCACGTGCAGTAAGTCTTGCAATCGCTGGCCCTCGTTGTTGCGGTGGACTTCAGCTTACCAGACGTCTGTTAGAAATACAACACAGCAGAGAGGAAGCAGTCTAGGAGATTCTTGGAGTGTGTGGAAGAGAACTTCCTGACACATCAGGTGAAGGAGCCAACCAGGGGAGGTGCCCCGCCGGACTTGCTGTTTATGAACAGAAGAAGGACTGGTGGATGATGTGATGGTCAGAGGCTGTCTTGGGCAAAGCAATCAGAAAATGATAGTGATTTTGATTTGGGAAGTGAGGACTGCCAGAAGACCTGACACCTTGGACTTCCAGAGGGCGGACTTTAGGAGACTGGTTGAGACATTCCCTTAGGTGGCAGTCCTGAAAGGCAAAGGAATCCAGGAAGGCTGGACGTACTTTCAGAAGGAAATCTTAAAAGGTGCACAAGCAGGCCGTCCCTATGTGCCAAAAGACAAGACAGCAGGGAAGATGACCAGCCTGCCTGAACAGAGAGCTTTGGCTGGAACTCGGAAAAAAAGTGAATCACTTTTTAAACACGGGACAGGCAACTCCAGAGGACTGCAATAATGTCAGGAGGTTATGCAGAGATAAAATTAGAAGGGCCAAAGCCCAACTAGAACTGAATCTGGCTAGTTCTGTAAAAGACGACAAAACATGTTCTTACAAAAACATTGGCAACAAAGAGAGGGGTAAGGAGAATCTCCATCCTTTACTGAATGCAGGGAGAAAACATAGCGACAAAGAATAAGGAAAAGACTGAGGTACTTAACGCCTTTTTTGCCTCAATCCTTATTAGTGAGACCAGTTGTCCTCAGGGTATCCAGCCCCTTGAAGTGAAAGACAGTAATGGGGAGCAAAATGAAGCCCCCACAATCCAGGAGGAAATGGTTAGTGACCTGCTATGCCATGCAGACATTCACAAATCTATGGGGCAGGACGGATACACCTGAGGTGCTGAGGAGTTGGCAGAAATGCTCACCAAGGCACTTTTCATCATTCACTGCAATCCTGTCTAACCAGGGAGATCCCAGTTGACTGGAGGTTAGCAAATATAAGAAGGCACACATATATATAAGGAAGGAAGATCCAGATAAAAAACTGGCTGCATGGCCAGGTCCAGAGAGTGATGGTGAATGGATTTAAATCCAGCTGGCAGCAGTCACAAGTGGTGTTCTCTACGGCTCTGTATTGCACCCAGTCCTGTTTACTATTTTTATCAAGGGGGATCTAGGGTACCTGCAGTCACTTTGCAGGATGTCAACAATTTGGCTGGAAATGTTGATCTGCTGGAGCTTAGGAAGGCTCTGCAGAGGGATCTGGACAGGCTGAGGCCAACTGTATGAGGTTCAGCAAGGCCAAGTGCTGGGACCTGCACGTGGGTCACAACAACCCCAGGCAGCGCTACAGGCTGGGGGAAGAGTGGCTGGAAACCTGCCTGGCAGCAAAGGACGTGGGGATGCTGGTTGACCACAGCTGAACAGGAGACAGTGTGTGCCCTGGTGGCCAAGACCACCAATAGCATCCTGGCCTGTATCTGCAATAACGTGGCCAGCAGGACCAGGGCAGTGACCGTTCGTCTGTACTCGGCACTGGTGAGATCACACCTCAAACCCTGTGTCCAGTTCTGGGCCCCTCACTACAGGAAGGACACTGAGGTGCTGGAGAAAGTCCAGAGAAAGGCAACAAAGCTGGTGAAGGGTCTGGAGCACCAGTCTTATGAGGAGCAGCAGAGGGAGCTGAGGTTGTTTAACCCAGAGAAAGGAGGCTCAGGAGGTACCTTATTGCTGTCTACAATTACCTGAAACATTGCAGTGAGGTGTGGGACGCCCTCTTTTGCCATGTTTCAAGTGACAGGATGAAAGGAAATGGCCTCAAGTTGCTCCAGAGGAGATTTAGACTGGATAGCAGGAAAAATGTCTCCACAGGAACAGTGGTCAAGCATTGGAATAGGCTGCCCAGGGAAAGTGCTTGAGTCACCATCCTTGGAAGTGTTCAAAAAATGTGTGGATATGGCACTTGGGGACGTAGTTTAGTGGTGAACATGGCAGTGCTGGGTTAATGGTTGGGCTAGATGATGTCTTCCAACCTAAACAGTTCTATGATTCTAAGATCCCATGTAAAAATTATTTTTGTGAGGTGGGAGCTTGAAGACAGTGATTGTGCAACAAGAGCTGAAGAAATTAAATGAACTCCAGCTCTTGCTACCTTGATCCTATTACCGCTGCCACCCACATTCCCCCCTCAAGTAGATGGAGCAAGGCAACAATACTGAACATGCAAATACTAGATCTGTTTTGAGAAAAGAAGGTTTAAAAATGCCAGTACAGGTTGCCTATTATTGGACTTCAATAGTATGAACATGTGTAATAGTTCTTTTGGCTTCTAATTAGACACAGACAATTGGATTTATTTCTATTTTCCTCAGAAAAGTGACTTTGTTTTTGGAAGGCTGAGGGCCTGGCAGACACCTCCATTCAAATTTAGTATGATGTTGCCACCTACAAGGCTTTGCAGTTTCGCCAATGTAACTAAGTTGTACATTAAAGGATACACCCAGCTGGGTGCTTATTTCAGCTTTGTTAGTTTAGCCTGTGGTCAACCCTCATCTGATAACTACAAATTTCCATAATGTGCTGAATTTCATCACTTGAGGTGGTTTTGTGGTATCAGTTGCTATCCAATAGGAACTATGTTAAGACTATCATGTCACAGAAACACAGCTGAACTAAATCTGCCATTCCAAGGTGAGAGAGCAGTACTTCAGCCACCAATTTATATATTTTGCTTGGCCATTTGCCATCTGTCTAACTGATCAAAGCCGAATCTTCAACAGAAGAGAAAGCATGGAGTTTTCATGGTGTTTACCAGAGAAACAAGACCAGAAGCTGTGTTGGGAGGAAGGGGAGACAGTCTCCTCACGTCCTTGTTTATTCCCATTTTACATATGATGTGTTGGTTTCTCCTCCCATTATCTGTTCAGCAGTTTAAATGGCTGTTGTTTACACAGCTGTAACTGAGGGTCAGTCAAGCAGGCGTCATGAATGTTTGGAAAGCAAATGAGACACAAATCTTTTTCTTTTTTTTTAAACCAAGACCAGTCTATGTCTACAAGTTTATAATTTCTCTCTCATTGATTATTAACCATTTAGTAAAGAGGTTGCTTTTGAAAGTGATTTCACTAGCTATGTGGACAAAATACAATAGAAAATGAATACTTATTTTTTGTATCATTTTTGGGTTTTTGTTAGAAAATGTAAAATATCTCTCTACCTAAGGCATGCTGGTAAAGGAAAATAATTCTATCACATTTTTGATATGACTGTTCTATTAACAGCCTATAAGAGAAATTCTGCATAGTTGCTGCTAGATTGGACTCTGAAGTATTTATTAGAACTAGATTTATATACCTTAGCATAACCTTGACCCAACAATATGCTTCAGAATATGTTTGATGCAAAACCACACATTAGTAATATAGGATTCAGTGGATAATCTGGATTAGCATATGCTTAGACCTCATCATACACTGAAACATTTGCCTACATAATGTCCTGTTAACAACTGTGATCTGAAAAAAACAAAACATAGAAATTATGGGATCTTAAATACTGCAACAGTGTACCAACTCTTATTCACAGGTGGAATCAGAAAGGTGGTTGCTAAAGTGAAAAATAGTCATTACAAGTTCATGACTTCTAAAAACTCAGCAAAGACTCCAATGACTGAGTAAACAGCTTGAGTAACACACTTTCAGAATCTGATTTTCAAAAATACAGTAAAAATAGACTGGTATATGCCTATATGCACTTGTTTAGCTTTCTCAATTGACTCTACATGTGACAAGCTACTACACCTAATATGTGTGTCAACTGTGCATATGCATATACATGCACACGTAAAATTCAGGATTAGTGCACATTTAAAATGTAAGACTTTGTCCAGAGACAATTGAAATTCAGATCATTATTCACGTTAGAAAATCACGCACACGGTGCCATAAAGAATAATACAAATATGAAGAGTTGCCTTTTCAGTCTTAACAATTAGAAAGCCCTTAAAATTGAAGAAATTTAGAATTTGTACTCAGGCACCAAATTTCTAGCCTTCAGGAACCTATTGAATCAAATTCATAAACTGTTACTTGGCAGCCTCAAATTTTTTGTGCTGGTGGTTGATTAGATGCAGAGGGGATTGATTTTATTTTCATATAAATCAGTCTAGAAGGGACTCACGTTTGGACACCAAAACTGTGATTTTGACTTATAAATCCTATTAATTACTGTTAAATATATATAAGCTCCATATATTCCAGCCCCTCCATTACATACACCACCTCCCTACTTCACCTGAAGAGCCTGTAACCATCCAACATGGCACTCCAGTCACAAGACTCATCCCACCAGGTTTCCCTTATCTCTGGGACTGGAATAAAGCTTCTAACTCATTCCTCATGCTGTAAGCATTGAAACATTTCAAGTGTGCTTTGCTGTAGCCAACACCTCATGGAGCAGATGAAGGGATCTCACCAGAACCCAGTCCCTCAAGTTTTGGCATGCCACCTGAAATCATACCTATTGTAATCCTCAAATATACACTATCCATTATAGCTTCTGGATTCAATGTGATGAGATGTATTAGTAATATATCAGTAGTTTAAGTGCATACTACAACATGTAACAATTAAAACCACAGCTATAGAGATTATTACTCATTGAACTTGGTACATGCTAGAAATTAATAACAAATCGCTTTATATATTTTGTTAAAAGAATAAATGAGAAGACTTCAACCCAATGCATGCATTTTTTCTCTCTTAGGTACAAAGATGTATATAATAGCATATTTTCATCTCATGCAGAATAAAGTTCTTCCCTCCTTTATCTTTTCTTCTTTCTGAAACATTTCCTACATTTTGTGAATGGCAGGGCAGAAAGCAGGGGAATGAGGCAATCAAGCCTTGCACAATTTTTTGTCCTTGTTTGTTTTTTTGACTGGAAAGTGACAATATGGGCTTGAATTCCTGATAGGTACACTGGGAGGACTGTTTCAAGACACAGCTGAAAGAAGACAAATTTCAAGCATGGGAAATCTAAATAAAACAAAATCTCAAGAGCCCTAACGGCAAGTAAAGTGTGAACACACAGCACTCCACAAATCTAATGCCTGTAACCGCATGGAAGAAAGGTCCCAAATTAAACTAACATTTAAACAAGCTTCACCTATTTGCACTTCATACAAGGTGGAGAACACTTCTTTATGCACAAAAATACAGAATGTCAAATAAGCAAGAGCTGGGAAAACCATGCTGAACTGTGGATATCTGCAACAGGATAACGCAGATTAAATTCTTCCTTTCTGAAAATAGGCCTGGTGCAAACTAATGATGACAGATGATGTCCATATGCACCACAAGAGCTCTCAAAGCACCATGCCTGACTTGAGTATAGGGGTTGTTAAAGCCAGAGGATGTGTGGCTATTGCAGCACTTTTTGCATCAAGCATAATTTAAAAGTAGAACTAAGAACAGCCTTTTCTCCTTTTATTTTGGAAGAAAAGAGAATAGTAAGATCTCTAGTTCAAGACCATATGGTGTAAAGTACTTCTCACTAGGTTCTTCTGGTCTCCTATATGAGATCTTGATGACCTTAGCAGAGAAGAGACAAAGGCAAAGCATGTGTTTTGTTAGGGCCTGCTGAAGCCTGAAGGGGAAGGAAGAACAGTTTCTTTCCAAACTGATCATAGCAAAACTATGCTCACTGCTGACAGCAAAATTGAGTCAGTACTGACAAGAGAGTATCCATTTGTTGACAGTACAATCAGTCATACTGTTTTTCAACCCTTTCCCCCCACTCAGTAACGTTAGAGTATGTCCTCAAATGTCCCTTTGATGTGAGTTCTTTTTACATGGCTCAGGTCCTCAGCTAATTTTTTAGTTTTGGTTTTGTTTCATCAGCTAGCTGAACTCTCCTGAGTACCACCTCCTTACAGGCCCAAAATGTTTGTCAATCAGCTGTTAGTGATATTTCACAGGCAACTTCTTGAGTGCTGCTGAGTGCTACATTCAGTGATCTAAATACTTGTTACAATTAGGTCATGGATATTTCAACCCTGTTTACAAGTCTGAAAGATCACAAGTCATAGGAGAAAATAGGCACAGCTTTGGAGGCTGTAAAGGCAGCATCCTGGCACTGAAGCCAATTCTTCTAAAGCTTTCCTAAAGTTAGATCAGCCTGCAGTGTAAGAATAAAATAAGAAAAAAACCCCCAAATTTGCATTCTGTGGGGAAAAAAAAAGCTGTGCAAGTAAATCCCTTCATTTCTTGTACTCTCTTCCTCCTTATTATAGCCTTGTTCCTTTCTCCAAACTGGATCAATGTAGAAATGTGGAGGCAGCTTTAAGAGTTCTAAACTAATTTTTAATTAGTGTATTTCCAGTAGTATTTTCCACACCCAAATCACCTTATAAAAAAAGCTCACAAATCCAGTACAATGGACTAGTAGGAAAAACATGAGTAAACCAGGCAAGGACACTTTAAGAGTGACTGACAACAGGGGTAGACTGACAACAATTTAGTGGCTTGGATTTTTGCTTTCCCAATTACCTTCTCTTAGGACTTATGGGAATACTGGATAATGCTAACAAGAGATCACTATTGTGCTGATCTTGGCTGGTGTAGAGTTCTTCACAGTGACTGATGTTTGGATTTGTGCTGAACACAGGCTTGATAATATAGAGGTGTTTTTGTTATTGCTGAGCAGGGTTTACACAGAGTCAAGGCCTTTTCTGCTTTTAGTTATTCCACACGGGTGAGGAATTTGGGGGTGCTTGGGAGGCTGGGAGGAGACTCAGCTGGGACAGGTGATCCAAACTGATCAAAGGAATATTCCAGACCACATGACATCATGCTCAGTATATAAAGTGGGGGGAAGAAGGAGGAAGAGGGGGGATGTTTGGAGTGATGGAATTTGTTTTCCCAAGTCACGACTATGTGTGATGGGGCCCTGCTCTCCTGGGGATGGGGCAGGCCCTGCTTGCCCATGGGAAACAGAGAAATGAATCCTTTGTTTTGATTTTCCTGTGTGTGTGGCTTTTGCTTTCCCTATTAATCTGTCTTTATCTCAACCCATGAGCTTTCCAGCTTTTACTCTTCCAGTTCTCTCCTCGATCCTGCTGGTGAGGCTGCGTGGGGCTTGGTTGCCATCTGGGGTGAAACCACAACAACTGTATACAAATTCTGGTTTTAATAATATACTCCCTTAAACATTGTCCAAGCATACTAACGGATGTTTGTAAAAATTTGAACAAAACCCAAAATCACTCTTCATAGACTTGATTCCATGTCACGTTTCATTGTTACAGTACAGCAAACAAGAGACTCTTAACTGCTGTAATTGCTCAATATTACTGCCAAGTCTGTTGATGTATAGCATTCAGGTGTTTCTGCTACATTTTCACTGCTAATGATTCACTGATAACACAGTGCATCCTAGAAAAACCTCCTCTCACACACACACTTTCAAGACAACAAAGTTTAAAATTTTTCTGTTGTAGTTAAAGCAACACCAAAACTTCAGCCAACTTTGTCTTCCCAATGCTTACGTATGCAGTTGAAATCATGCCAAGCATGCAAAAATCTGCTGTCATTTTACCTGGTGAGGTACGGAAGCGACACTGTCCGGTCATTGGGTCATACTCCTGGTTTTCATCAGAGCACAGACACAGGAAAGAACCATCAACATTTTCACAGAGGGCTTCGCCACAAACTCCACTCAACATTTCACATTCATTCACATCTGGGGAAAAAAATCCAAAACCTAAATCAATTGAGACCCATTACTGACAGCTTGTTCTTTTACCTGCTGTATCTGTGCCAATATTGTCTGCCAGATTACAGATGTGATTTCTGGGGAAGGATAAAAAATTCACTGGTACCTAAGTGGATTCATAAACAAGTAGTCAGTCCTCTGAAATAAAGGCCTCTGAAAGTCACAGTACAGTATACAGACTATAGTGCTGATTAGATTAGGTGCTGCCTGTAGACCAGAACACAGGTTTTTTTTGGTGTTTCTCATTTTTAAATACTTGCTTTTCTGTGTATTCTCTTCTTGGGATTTAAGATTTAGAGTAATTTAATTTATTTTCTTTATTAACAAACTTTCACTAAACTCAAGCAAAATGAACAGGTTTTGGTGTGATTAAGACTGTGCTACAAAAAAGAAAATTCATTTTCCTCCTCAAAATCCCATTTTCCTTGTAAACAACCACTTAACAGTGAATTCCCCAGCCCCACTGCCACCATATGCCTCTCATATGCGTGGACCCCCAGGCTGCTCTGAGACCCACAAAAGTTATGACTAGGTCACCCAGGGACCCCTGCAGAACATTGCAAAATTCCTCTCTCCAAAAAATCCCACATATTTTTAACTTGGATTCCATACACCTGCTAACTAGCCTACTCTGAAATGCTTTCTTGATTGATAGGAGAGTTGTCTGTTTTTTAAACAAAGTTTACCAAATATTACCAGGAGTAAAGTTAAGACTTTACTCTCTTTTTAGTTGCTAAAGTTGACGTTTGAAAATCAACTTTGTCTAATTTGTCAATGAGAGAATTAGTAGACAGAAAAGATGACAATTAGATGATTAGTATCAAAAATGATAATTTCTGTATCACAATTCAGAAATTCCTATAATTAAGTGTGGTCTAACATGTAACTTGTGGAAGAGTATTCCATCCTTTTTGCCTCTTACCTATCAAAAGTTAGTCATATGAATGAATGTTGATTCTTGTATATTTTTATATAAATATGCATTTTAACTTAGAGTTTGCTCAACGCTTAAAAAATGTACTTAGATTTTTCTTTATCTTTTTACTGGGCTCCTGTCATAAGAAATAAGTCTTCTTTGGGGAACATTGCCTAGACAGGAACTAGAGACTTACTTTTTCCTAAAATTGTTTTGGTTGATAACTGGCTTCAAAATTTATAGGAGTATTTTATATTACATATTTTTATACAAGAAAAAAATAAACAAATACATTATTTAATGGTTCAGAATCACTTCACTGGGAACTCAAAATTAAATTTAGTTTCACACTAGCTTTTCCTTTCCCTTTTTTTTTTTTTTAAACTTTCTTTACTTCATCTGTTTTCATCCATGCAAAGTCACTGTATGCCAAAATATGCATTGGTATGTTGCAAACTAAGTGCCATATGACATAAAGAATTTTGTAACAAAACTATTTAATATATTAGAAAATGCATACAAACACTCTGTAAAACTTCTAATTCCTCTGCTCTGTTTGGTATTCCATTTAGATCTCCGTTCCTGGTAAATGTGTTTCATCCTGAGTCTGGCTTGAAGAAATGGCCTAATGAATACCTTTCCTTGATCTGGTATTCATTTTATATTACAAACTTGTGCTGCCTCAGATGGTTCTCAGGTCCAACCATCACTTTTAACAACCGATCTGGAAACCTATTAGTCACAAAAGAAATGTGCAGTATTTACACACCTACAAAAATCTCACATCATTTCATGGTGATAGGTGTCTTTCCTGGAGCTGGAAGCTAATGTCAAAATCTGTTCAAATACAATATGCCTAGGGAGGTGCCATCTAATTCAGCCTGGCTGTACCACATGCCAGACCTTATTTCCTGCAGGGGGTAGTGCAGGGTGCTGGTTACTCAGCTAAGAGACTAAACAGATGTAGCACTTAAATAGGCTAAAGTATTAAATTCAATCTATTATGATTCATATTTGTGAATGGTTCTGACATGCAGAAATAGGGAGGTTTCTTTGGTTTTTTAAAAGAGATAAAATGAGTGGCTTGGCTTGTTTGCTGTTGGCTTCCATTTGTCCTTAAACAGGTTCTCATTAAATAGATACACAGTAAAGTTTCCATCTGGCACAAATTTCAGTGAGTAAAGCAGAGCTCAATCCTATTTTACTAGGTAGTGATATAACTTTAACAAAAAATGACAGAAAACAAAAATGTTCTTGTCAAAGGTGTTTGGCTGAAAAGCTGTTTTTACTCACTTGAACTTTGCAGCAATGACTATTTGCACCTAAAAACTCACCTGTACACCCTTGCCCATCCTGTGTGTCCTGATACCCTTGGTAGCACAGGCAGCGGTAGGAGCCATCCATGTTTTCACAGAACCCATGACTGCCGCATACCGTGCCGTTTGTACATTCATCCACATCTGCAAGGAAGAATCCTAACATCAGACAGGCTGTGTGACAGCCAAAGGCGGACTTTCAGCAAGAGTGCAGAAAACCAGGCCAGGCCATTTTGCAACCAGATGCAGCAATGTCCCTCGACACAATGGGAAGGAATACAAGGACAAGACACAAAAATTAACGTAAGCACACGAACAATTTAAGAAATTGTTTCAGTGTTAACTTTGCAGGAAATATGCCAGACAATGGTCAACTGCACCCACCCGTCTGATTCACCAAACTTGCCAACCAAGGCATGATGTTACATACCACAGAGTAGGGCATAGTTTAAATAATCTCTCTGACTGATTTATAGATTCCACCAGTGTAGTATTATGCAGTCAACAACACAAGTGAAACTGAACCCACTCTGCCTACAAAAAAAGTTCAAGGGTATGGCTAAATCCCCTGTGCAGAAGTGCTGCACAGATCTCATTCTGGGCTCTCAGCAGAGACCACAATTTCATGGTGTAAGTGGTAAATATCTGCGGACTGAGCCTTCTGTCTTTACTCCTGTAAATCTACACATAAAAACAATTTTACTCAGGTACGCAAAGTAATTCCAATGCCTGAATGCTTTCTGTACTGGCTTTTTCATTTGTAGCTTCTGCTTGTGGTTTGCTGGCCTTTCAAGTAAGTCACTTGCATGACTAAGTCTGTTCTTTGACTCAGCTGCCCATCAAATTATAATGAAGCAGAGCTGCTTGGGGCATATCGTGGCTTATTTTTGCAAGTGTATTACAAGTGCTAGGAATGCATTATTTTTATCTCCTCTCAAAGTAAGACCTAAACCCAAAGCCCTGACCATATGTGGTCATTAAAGATGTCATGGAGTGTTTTTCAGGAGGAGGAACATTAGCTGAAACTGTGAACCTGCCAGGATACTAGGATTAGTATCTTCTGCCTTCTAAATTCCTCTGCAGTCCAAAGCAGAGAAATTATTGCTGTATTTATTTCCTAAAAAATATTATGATGTTAAGTAAGGCTGTCTGCTTGCCTTTTGCACAGTGCCTCAAGGGGTAATTACACTTTAAATGGGGAATAAAATTATTTGCTCTTGCTTTATCTTAGTACTTGCCACTATCATTAATTCTGCACATTACGGTAGCCCTTCATGTGATGGAGTCTACCATCATTTTACGTCCAGTGAAGGCCTTTGACACTCCCTGAACTAAAGAGCTGCTGGGACTGAATCCTGCGTTGCCACAGAGAGAAGGCTTCTATGAACAGGTGAGCAGCGCTGCTGCTTGATGTCTTTCTGGAAGGACAGAGTAGGGCTCAACTGTAGTCCTGTCTACTACTCTAGCTTTTCACAGCTGTGTCAAACAAAAACCTCGTGCAGACAGCAAAAATGCTCTGCATTCTTATCCTGACAGTGCTCACCAAACAAGGACAATTTTACTTCTTGTGTCCTATGCTCAGCTGAAAGTGAACTCTTGGTCTTTAAACCATGTGGTCACAGCCCCCTGAAGCTATCAAAATTTGAGCAGCACATCATTACCATCCGCACCTGTTACCTCTTGTGATGCCCTCTTGCTCCCCAAGTGCTCAAATTCGTCCACACAAGCTTCACGCACCTCAGGGAGAGGCATTTTTGGGGTCTTGAAAACCAGCTTTTTCTATGTGCTGTGGTGGGGTTTGAACAGGTTTAGAGTCGCGTGGAGACTTTTAAGGCCAGAAGAGACTATCCACAACCTCTTAAAAAGGTTAAAAAACCTGACTCTGGCAATTTCTGTACCAATGGAGCAAGTTGTGAAATTTTAACAGTTTTCTCAGACAGGCATGTAACTTTAAGATGTTTAAGTGACAAATAACTCACTTCTCCTACTGAACTGATCCACTGGTTAACTTCAGCTAACATACAAAATTCATGCAAAAACTGTATGTACTACATACACCAAAATCTAGGAGACATATATAACTGATGATTATAAAAAAATACTTGCAGATGGAACTGGCAGAAAAATTTATTTGGTTTGCAAGTTTTGTAAGTAAAGATTTAAATGGTCTTCACATCTTGATTTATGAAATGAAGGAAAAATATTCAAGAAATTTATGTTAGGAAGGGCTACTTGTATTTTGCAAAGAATACAATAGCTGGTATGCTTATTCCCAAGGAGCTCATTGAAAATTTGGGTGGTTTCTGCATATTGAACTTACTGAAATCTACCACAAAACCTCCCTAGCAGAATGAATTCAGCAACGTGAATAAGCAACTTACCTGTATTAAAAACTATCAGAGGTGAAAGGTCAAGAACTACCTTTTATACCTTTTTCTTTTAAAGTCATCATAGTGACAGAATTATAAAAAGATGCATATGGAGTTACTGGGAGGAAGACAATAAAAATTCCTCACTCTTGTGTTTTTCTGATCCCTCCTTCTTGCTGCTGTGCACTGTGCCTGCATAACATATCTGATATTAATAGTCTCATCTGATCATCAGAGCTTCATATATCTAGTAAAAGAATCTGAATATTCTATCTCTGAGTCAGAAAACTCTGCTAAGAAAAGGAATTCAAAATGACTAAACAATGGTGGATTGACAGCCAGGAATTTCAGACAACAGACAATAACACAATGTTTGTATTTTCAGTGAACAACTATAGTTAAATAACAAAAGTTCCTGAGCCACAGGACAGTTACTCTGCTAAAAACCTAAGCAGAAAAAACTACAACTGGATATTTCAGAATTGCCTAAACTACAGAACTTCTCTTACTTAAAAGCTAAATATTAAAGGAAATGGAGGAATGGTTCATGCAGCTGCTCTTTAAAGGTAAACCAAGGTCATCGACTAAAAAGCTGCAGAAACAAAACTTGTGATTGTAGCAAGTGTCCTCATTCAGTATAATAATATAGAGCCACAGAAGATGGGTTTTCCTCTAAAAAGTACAGTCTGAACATCTTACAGCGCATGGGATATTACAGAGAAGGTCCAAGCTCCAAATATTTCTCCTTGTCTAGACAGTTCACTCTAAGGACTCTTTTTTACAACCAGAAAGGACATTTGTTTCTTTAATCACCCCATACAGAGGGAGGCTTGTAAGCGATGATTCTCTTGCTACATGGAAACAAAGGGGAAAAAACTAAATATGAAACTAATATATCCTATGTCTATACAGTGACTAAAGCAGTTCTCTGTAATTACAACCTGTTTTAGAATCCATGAATCAGTGCTGCCTGCTTTTATCAAAACTCTTTTGATCTAACATCATCAGGATCTAAGGAAAGGCAAAAAGTGCACTCAAACACACTCCTATGCAGCTCAATACTGTGTTCCTGTTTTCTGCCAACCTGAAAAAGATGAAGGCATCCTCAACCTTAGGCATGATACTTAAATCTCACTGAAATCTACTTGCACGGCAAAGTGTCTGGAAGAGGAACGGTATCCTGGGACAGGTCTGAAGGAAGCAGAGCTCTGATTCTGAAACTTGCGGGGCTGCCCATTACATTCATATATAAAAAGGAAGAAGCAGAGGTCGGAGAGGTCTGGTGGGATGTGCAAGATTTTTTGGACTGCCTGTTGAAGCAGTGAGGAGCCACTGAGAGACATATGGGATTGGACATGGAGACAGAAGAGGTGCTTGAGGCAGGAATTGACTTAAGCATCAGAGAACCTCTAACTTGAGGTTCTGCCAACATAGTTGACTAGCAGCCAACTGGGTGAAATGCCATCTTTATATAAGCCCCAGAAAGCTCGACAAGGAACTAGGGAGCACTCCGAGAGCCTCCAGTTCAGAGAGCCTGGTGCAGTCAAAAATTGCTGAGCCTGAGGCCAGGCTGCAGTGGAATGTCACTGCTGCAACAAAAGTTAGTCTACACCTTGGAAGAAGACGCAGTCTCCACAGCTGTTCAGTTTACTTTGGCCAATGGCCACAAAAACTCCATACCAGAACTGAGCCACATGAGGTTCTTAAATGTTTTATGCTGTTGTTGTTTCAAACTTTAAAAAAAACCAAGTAAAACTCATACAGAAAAAAAAAAGTCTCGAGATATGGCAAATTTATTCCCCAGGTACAGAGAGGTGTGTGAATCCAGGAAAATTTTCTCAGGTTCTTCCTCTGATGGTATAAACAGTTATTCTCACTCACTTAAGTAGAAGTAAATTCACAGAGGCACCTAGTGTAAAGAACAGTAGCTCCTACAGCTGGAAGCCACATCCTTTCTCAGTACCTGGAATGTCACACATTCCTTTTGTTTCGTCTTGCCTTTTAGCATGAAGCTGATACCACTACAAATATTAACACTGATGCCATCAGTGCTCCCTTAAAATGAGTTTTTTCAAAACTCTGGAATTGTTTTTATTAAATGACAAAATGGAGAAACTAATTGTGGTGGAAAAGGAGTGCTGCTGCTTCAGAGACTAGAAGTACCCTTGCTTTGCCAAGTTATTAAAACACTTTTCCAAGTGAATATAAAATCTGATCTGTATTCCATACACAACACCAATTACTTGTGAAGCATGCTCAACTGGTTTTGTACTTGTTTTATTCTTCATTAAAAAGTTCCAAAACCACTCACAAACCTGGAAATAAGATCTTGTGACTTCATCTTTTTCTATTTAGTAAAAGTTTGGCTTTTTTGCTCTAATGGAGACTAACTGCATCATATATGATAGCAACCTCTCCCTGGAAAATGTGCTACTTTATTAAATGTCAGAGGTGCAGAGGAGCTCATTGTTCTGGTACATCTCCTAACATTAGATGCCAATGACTTTGGGATATTTTTTTTGTGTTCCTTTTCAGTTCTGCTTTTTTTTAATTTCTGAGAGTTTGATTTCACAGGTTAATAAGTGTTTTTCCAGCTTCAATTTGAAATAAAGTGTTTGGTTTCTACTAAGAGAAGGCTGCATTCTTCTCTGACCACTTTTTTTTTTTTTCCAGCTATGCTCAACAGTGAACTAAAACACCTGCTACTACTTTTCTTGCAGAGAAATTGAGGTATGTGGCCATGTCCTTCCTGAACACTGAGTGAAATGTATTCATGCTGCCAAAAGAGTCCACGAACATGCTTTGGAATTATCCCCATTACTTCAAATCATAAAATACTGCCTCCTCCATCAATCACTGGAGTTACTCAGATTTGCTCTCTCTACCCTACTTGACCAGGTTTTTGTCTTGGCAGTAAGAGAATGTTTCTTTCAACTTCTGCCATGATTACAAAATAAAGTAAATGTTTGGAGAGAAAAAAAGCATTAAAAACACTGCAGGATTTTTTACAGTTATCAATAATAACTTAAACGCAAATGGTGTGTTTGATGTCATGCTCTATCTAAATATACAGTACGTATTCCCTTACATCAGCATGACAGAGTTCTTGCCAGCAGTGTACTTCATTTTACTAGGGATCACATTACTAACTATATGGCAGGTTATATGCCAGCTCAAGTAATAAAGATGTAACGCTGGTTTTCCTCTGGTATAAGCAGGGAGGGTAAATGCAACATTAGAGACAAGTTTCAACACACGTCATTCATTGAAGGACAAACATTTTCACTATCCCTAAGCGAACTATGAGAGGAGCTGGCCCATGAAAACCAATCACATATGGATTTACTGACCTATAATTTGGGAGAAAGAACAGTTGCTTATTTCTTGGATGCTTGAGATCCACTATCTATAGGTTCTAACACTGAGCTATCATCTGCTCAGTGCTTCTCCTCTGCATGCATCCTGTTGAAATACTACCATATAGTATTTTCCCACAAGGCTTCTTGTCTTGAACAGTCCTCTCATCCATAAGAACAGCCATTCTTCATCCAGTTAAGAGAGTGTTTCTTTTCTGTCAGCATCATTGACTACACAAAGTCACATACCTTCTTGGTATCACTGAGCACAAGTGCCCTACTTTAAATTCAGTGCAGGAGAGCAGCATCACCAGCAAACGTGTGTATTCCATTAGCAACAGGATATATTCTCATGATACAACAATGTAAAAAACCTAGTTACCCTAAATTCCAGGCTCTTGATCGATGTTTCTATAAAGATCTAATTACTGCTATTTACTCAATTTCTGCCATTTCAAAATACCTGAAGTTCTATAATAGGACTACTGCATTTCACTACAAATTCTCACTAGAGTTACACTAGGAGTCCTGTTGCTTAATCTGCATATTTAAAAAAAAAAGTTTGGACTAGCAAGGTTCTGTTGTCTTCCACACAACGATGAGAACATTCATGGCAGGAACGTCTTCTCCACTGAAACTTATCAAAAGCCTGAGTTCCAAACACACTTTGCACATTACATATTTACAAGAAAAAGAACAAAGGGCCCTTAAGCAGCACATTTTGGAAATAGTAGTGACTGACTGACTACTTTTCTTACCCAACTAATAACAGCAAATCCAATGGGAATGGATTATTATAACTTGTCTCACCTTCACATGTTCGGCCATCTGCAGACACAGAAAAGCCCCGCTCACATATGCACTGGTAGGAACCATCCGTGTTTAGACACTCTCCATGTGGTGAACAGAGGTCAGATCTCTCACATTCATTTATGTCTGGAAGCAAAGAGGCATTAAGAGCTTTGCAAATCATCACAGCCTGAATATTAAGCCTAAATTCAATTAATTTTAAAAACAGCTTTTATTTCCACTGGCTATGTAAATGGCTGTGTGAATGGGCTCATCTTCCAGAGTAACCAAATCTCCTGGAATCATTCTTAAGTCTGTATAGACATCATTGTGTTCTGCTGCATCATACTCTCGCTACATCACCCTGTGATGAGGGTGAGCAGCGACCAGAGAGTGATTTGTGGAATATCAGCATAAGCTCCATCCCAGCCAACACTTTTGCTGTGTTAGAGGAATTCTCAGACAGCTCCATCTCACTGTTTTATGATTGCTGCATACTGGTTAACTGGAGCATCTGACTCCACATGTTACTAGCAGGTTTGTAACTGCATCTGTCACAGAAGGCTGATTTTATATAATTTAAAGCCAAAAGCTTTTTTTTTGCTAATGGGGAATGGGAATGACCCCAAAAGGTTGCTATGTAAGAGTTTGTCATCATTGTCTGTTTTGTTGGGTTCTTTTTAAAACTTAGAAAGCATTTTTCAAACACTGCCTTTCAAACTTGTGAATCTAAAAAACAAGTATTTCTTTTTGATTGATGTCTTGTGTTAGCAACCAAACCTACCCTCAGAACTTGAGGATTGCATTCTTTCATTAAGGTACTACCACTTTCATATCAATTACCACTCATGTTGCAATTGTACCTTTGCATTTTGCTTTACAAAAACCTATTAAGAACCATTCAGTATCATGCTGAGACTGAACACAAATTAACAAACAAATCTTACTCATGTGGCTTATTCATCCATCATCCCATAAGATTAAGAATTTCTCATTCTTAGCTGTATCTTTTATTGCTTAGATTCTGGCTGTTGTTACAGCCATCCAAAATGTATTAAAGTAGAAAGGAATTTTTATATACTAGAGAAATTATGATTTCAATACCATCTTCGCAAGACCATGACATCCATTATAGAATTTTTAGATAAAAACTGATTTCTAGCCTATGTGTAAACCTTCCAACCAATGTCCTGAAGTCATGGCCTTATGCATAAAGAAAAGAGGCAGCTCGAGGAAGTTGCATCTGCATGAGGTGCCTAAGGGTGTGCTTAACACAATACCTATGTGTGTAAAGTTTTCTTTGAATTCATAGCAAATGCAAACCAACAACTACTTCCGGAAGCTCTCTAAAAGTTGGGAATGGTGGGAGATCAGCAATGACAAGGACAGTATGGTACCTTCTCAGGACCCATCCTGTACTCAAGACTTAGCAGTCAGTTTCTTAAAACTGCCAGAAAAATACTGGAAACTGAACCAGCTGATTACACAAGACAGAATGACGTATTAAAAGACAGGAAAACAAAATTACCAATGTTAAGGAAACAGAGTATAATACATCTGAAAGAGCAATAATACAGTATAATACATCTGTTGTTTCTCATGTTTTGGACTCTTTGCAACTTTGCTCCTTACCAAAACACATATTCCTAATTTCTAGTCTAGTCCAGATTCAGTTTGCAGACACTGAACTCTGTGATAAATTTGCCAGTTTAATTCAATAGCCCTCTGTCTGTACTGTCTGTCCCTTAGCTGGCTTTTAAGTACTTTCAGTTTTATTTATCCATTTAAAATATGAAGCCTATATACTACTACTTTAGATGGCAGAGTGAAGAGAATAGAGGGGTATAAAAGCTGGGATTTTAGTTTGTGATCAATTTTCTTTTATCTGCTAAAGCAAGGTCTAATACAACACTTCTGTATGCTGAATGCAACATTTTCTTGAATTAGAAAACAGTCACATACAATACTCAGGACTTTTACAGGGAATTTACTGTTTGTTGCAGAAGATCTTCAACGTGGATCAGCTGAAATACAGTCTTTAAGCTAAGCTATGCATAAGAGAGCAGCCAAAGGAAAGTCCAGTGTCCTGGTCCTCCAGTCATTTAGAGCATGAACACATTATCACTTTCCAGCTCTAATACCATGGTTCCTGTCTCATAAAAATGGAGGGCAAAAGGGAGTGATGAGGCATGCCTGGTGTTGTGCCAACAAGAATTAGGGATTGTTCAGAACTAAAAACTGGGAAGTATTTTCTGGGTGTGGCAATGCTGACTCAGTCTCAGATAATACATTCTCTTCCTCCCCACCCATCTCTGTAAAGCACTGCAAGTGTTTTAGAGGCAATGTCTAAAGTGACTTGATGCTGACTATGCTGCTCTTGTTGTTACATCTCTGATTCTCCACACACAGAAGGTTCTGTCAAAATAAATGTTTCCAGGATTTGGGAAAAAAGCAGCACTGTATCTCAGTTCTAATACAGATTCTCTTTTAAGTTATGGAGTCTGAGGCTTCAGCCTCTTGAAATAATTTCTCAGCATATATTTATAGAGAGAAATAGAAAATGAGAAGAGTAAGAAAGTACCACAAGTGATAAATGAGTTTCTCTTCCTTAGCATCATCTGTGATTTCACAAGGTAAACTTACAAACTTGAACATTTGTAATGACCCAGGTATTTTTTTACAGCTATTTCATACCTTGACATCCCCTATTCGCTATCTGCTGGAAACCATCTGGACAAGTGCATTTGTAAGATCCATCAGTATTTATGCAGCTTCCTCTTAAGCAAATATTGCTGTCTTGAAGGCATTCATCAACATCTGAAATAAAAATGCATCTGAATTATTAAATAATGTCAAAACTGATGACACTTTTAATGGTGATACTTTGATACTAACATAAAAACTTGAAGCAACTGTGTACATGCATGGAAATGAAGTTTACTACACTTTGGGATTCCTTGTAATTTTCCTTTCATCCTATCAAACTTCTCATATTTCTAGAGGGCTTTGAAATTTGAGTTAGCAAGTGATTTATTCCTAGCAAATATGACTCATGTGCCATCTGCTTCTCTCACAAAAGCATATCATAACAGTAATGCATTTTAAAAAAATCCAAACAGCTGTACATTTAGAAGACAGACACAAAAAATACCTATTAACACAAATTTGGAATAATCGTCTTTGGACATGTTGAAACCACTACACAGAGATCCTAGAGCTGGAAGTGACCTGACTCAGATGTCTCCCCGAGAACGGGCGAGCTCAAGCACCGCTGGTGTGTCACACCAGACAGGATGTGGAGACTCCTCACAGAACAGCCACGTGGGCAGGAGGCTTTAGGACAGGGACCACACTCTGTACTGCTGTGCTAACGGGTGCTTTTTCATGCAGTTCATGAGATGCACTACAGCCATTTCACAGGCTTAGCAGCTTGGTCACAAAGCTGAATGGCTGCTTTTGTACAGTGCTGCACCCAAGCCATAAATCCAGCTCCAGAGTCCAGGCATGCCAGGTCTAGTTTCCCAGCTGCCTATACACCACATCCAGCATCAAGCCTCAGGCCTGTAGACTCTGTCCTAGTGTCTTGATATCCATAGGATAAATGGCTGACACATAGCTGGGAAAGTTTCAGGATACAAAGTAGACACGAGGTGATCAAATATTTCAAGTACAGGACATTGGCATTGTCTCCACCTAAAGCCTTTTCTTCCCGTTGTCTTTCAGAGGGTTTAAAGGCAGCCCAGTGGAGGAAACAGAGTACAGCTACTATGGGGTCAGGATTAACTCAGCAAGTGCCTACATTCCAGTGATATTATACAGTTTTGGTTTCATTACAGCTAAAGATCACAAGCTATTTGATGACTGCACCTCTAAGTTTTAAAAGCAAACAGCGAGAGAGTCAAATAAATAAAGCATCTCATAAGTAATTTCCCTCTGCCTCCACAGAGCCCTACCTAAAAATTTACCAAGTCTATTGCTTTGATAATGTAGTTAGTTTCCTTTGAAAAACAGTAATCGAAGACTTTTTCCAGTACCTTTAATTATCCTGATTGCTTAAGTATGGATTGTAGCTGATTAGAATTGTAACTTTTTCCTGTGCTGCAGGCATGAATAACAATTGTAATTAAAAAGAGGACATGACTTAATTTCTACATTTATCTTTGGAAAGCCCACACTATATCACTCTCCTTGGGATTTAATGTTTATTAAAAGTAAGAAATAGGGATAGCTTTCTTACATAAATGAATGTTATTGAAGATAAAATTGCACTTAATGTTGACAAAGTTGTGACCTTTAGATAACCACATGTTTTATAACCATTTTCAACTGAGAAATAAGTTGTGGCTTATTTAAAAAGCAATTAATTTTGACTAGGAGTATGATAAAAATAATGACTCCCTTGAGCTAAGTTAATGCCAAGTCTCACAACAAGAAGTTGTCTTCTGCCAAATTCAGTCAAAATGCATTATTTTTCATATAGGATGCAAACCTTCCTTTCTTTGATGCAATTCTTCATAGATCCTATGGTTGCTGCATGAGAATCTCCAAAAAAAATCAGAAGCAGTAACTCATGCTTGAGACATTCAGTGCTTTTTACCACCATTTACACATGCACGTCTTGAGCATTTTGGCTGGCAAAATCTCTGAAAGCTCTAAGAGAACACTGGAGACTCTTATGCTTCAGACTTTCTTCCAGTAACCCAAATTCTTTGAGATGTACAGTCTGTTTATAAGTCCCCCTGGTGCATATTCCTACTTCCTGTCAACTGAGACAAGGCCTCACACTTCGTGTTCCCTCTTATTCAGAGCAACAAGGAGCAGAAAGCCTCAATGTCACTTCATCTCAAAATCAAGATGCTGAATGAGAGACTAAGGTAGAAGATAAATGTGCATGTGGGCATGTATCTTGAAGACATACTGGATGCATCAATGTATGTAAGTTATTTGCAAATAACCTTCATTTTTGAACAAGTAAAATACTATGCAAAGGCTTCCAGACAAAAACTTCAGCCAGGGAGTTACAAAAAGCACAGCTGAAAATGAGCACAGCTGAAAATGAGCACAGCATAATTCTGCCAAATTCCATAATACCCCTAGAAGTTTGCACAAGTGATAATGATCAAACCAGCAAACTGCTTGAGTGCAACACCTTTAAGAAAACTTCTGAACTAGAAGATACCCTAGTGAAACAAACACACTCTTGCAAGTGTATTGCAATCACGTCACCATTACAGCATCATACATTTATTTTTAGGTAACCTCTGATGTGACAAATGTCCATACCTGGCTCTTTGAGAAACTGAGCAGAATTTGAACCGTTTTTTTCTTTCCAGACAACCGTGCTATGCTATACCCACAGTTTTTGTCATCTCTTTCCTGCTTTCTCTGTCAAGTGTCAGAAAATACTCAGGTAAGTAGGCTAATCCAACAATTAGAGGCCACTATGTGCACAAACACAAGATGTCTTCTGAAGGTGATTTTCTCTTTATGCAAATTCTGCCCTATAGTCCACACACACATCTGGGTCAACTAAGAGTCATAAGGAAAGCCATTTTCATGAAGATGGGAACATGGCTGTGAGACTGAGGACCTCCACTCATACGAAAAGAATGGGAGATTTAAAACTTTATTTAACTGAATTTCCCTAATGTCCACTCATTATTCCAAGGAGTCTTCTAAAACAATTACATCACAAGACGAGGAAAAACAAGAGCCGTGAATGTATAGAAGCTAAAGCAGCAGCATCAAGCATTCTTACTGACAGCAGAACAATCACAGTCTGTTTAAACTGAGTTTCCAAGATGCAAAAACTAGTCTGTAATATCCTGTAGTTCAGAAAATTTTGAAGGGATACAGTGAAAGCACAGAAGAACTTCTTCCAGTTCAGTAGATTAATTTTGTGCAGGACTTGTAATATTTATAAAAGTCTTCCATGAACAAAGTGTCTACAGAAATTAACCACTCTGTCACTGGCTGGTGCAGTTGTAAATTTGGCTGCTCTCCTGCAAATGAGACAAAGATTCTGGGGTGAGGGAGCATTTTACGCTTTTTCCTTGTTTGATTCAGTCCCTCTTCTTCTGGCTTTAAAGTGTCTGAAACCATTTTGTCTTCAAAACTGCCTTTGAGCAGGATCAAGAAAGAGTTGAAGATAAAGCATTGGACCTGTTCTGACAGGCCAGGTGATGGAGAGCTGCAACAGTTACCATGACTTCTTGGGCTGTATGCAATGCACCAAAGCAGTCTGAAGAGAAGTTTGAAATCTTATCTGCTGAAGCCTGCTCAGAACAAGTTAGATGAGCAGTTGTCAGGAATGAATGTCAGAAATATTGTCTGTTCTGCCTTTGAGAGGCAGGAAGGACCCGTGATTCCTTCCACCACACTTTTGATTCTTGACACAGTATCTCTGCATCTGTTGCAATTCATGAAGATCTTGAAGCCAGATGAGAGCAAAATTCTTTGACACAAGTTTCTTTTGCATTGCATCATCAGCCCAAATTTCTTGAAGCTGATGCAAGTGATGCTGGTACTCAGCACAAATTCTGAAAAGATTGTGTTAAGTTCTTCCATGAACATATTCTGCAAATAACTCAGTACTGAAGAGTATCAGTGTGCTGCAGAGATTTAATAAGATATCCTTATTCCTTGTTGGTGAAAACATCAGGAGATGCTGTCACTCATTAAATGTGGACAATCCAGTGTAATCACTGATGATAAAGTCTGTTAGAGGTTTGTCTTGAGAAAACAACATTTGGTTAGCCCAGGAGGAACCACTCTTCTGTCTGGATCACTTGAAGAGGAGGATTCCTGACCTACTGCTGTGAGGAAGAAGGTGAGGACTGCCTTCCAAGTATTGTGTGGAGGCTAACCTAGCAGCAGAACACTGTTTGGTAGAACAGCAGTAAAAAGCTGTATCTGGCATGGTATCAGAAGGTACAGAAAGCACACCAGAGACCAAAAAGCTTTTATGCGCTAATACCGCATTTACAGTGTGACCTTAATTGACAGCTACTTCCCCCTGCTAGTGTGAGATAAGAAAACCATTGAGGTACAATCTTTTCTGGAGCTTGCTAGTAAATAATCTTATATACTCAAGGTAGTGCAGCAGATGTACCACATCAGGTGGTATAACCAATGATAGAGAAGAAGGACTAGCTTTGAAATGATTAATTAGAAAAAAATCAGTTTGCCAGTTAGTGGACAATTAAATAGTTCTACTTGAGATACAAAAGAATGTTTCAGTTTTCTGTAAAACAGCATTTTTCCCTACAAGTTCCTCTGGAACTTGTCTTCTACTACATACTTTCTCCTGCCAGTGCACATGTGTGATTGTGGTGGCTGGCTGCAGGTTCCCAAAACCAGCTGGAGAAGTTTTAACTAGCAGGCCCCCATGAGAATAGCGTATGCTGGCAGAAGTTGTTATAATACAGAGCCTCTGTGTCAGACCTTAAACAATAAGGTTTGGAAAGTCTTACTTGTTTTTGGTAATAATGTCAACTGCTCTTCCAATCTTACTGTTGCAAACACATGTACTGATTTTTTATATGTGGAACGATGACAGGGACTATTTCTAAGAATCCATTAAATATGTGGCTGTGTTGGTGGGGACTACTAAATGGTTGACAGAGTAGAGAAACAAAGGCAACATATTTCTGCTCCATTTTCAAAAAAGTTCATGCCTATAGCTAAAATACTCAAGATCTTACTGAAAAAATTAATCAGTTACTTAAGTCCCTAAGCTTACCTTCACACTGATCTCCAGTAGAAGATAATGTGTAGCCTTGGCTACAAATACATCTGAAAGATCCTTCTGTGTTCCTGCAACGCCCATTGGTACAGAGTGATCGGTGCTGGCACTCGTTAATATCTGCAGCAGAAGAGACAGTGAAAATCTTACACATCTGCAAATAATCACTCATCAAAGACCAATTTTGAACAAAACAGCAGAGTGTCAATATCCAGCACTGCTTCTCTTGTTTGTATTTATTAAATACAGACAGTCAATACAATGCATAAAATTATATGAAACTGCAGACTGCTTGTTTTCCTTGAGATGACTGTGTTCAACATTCTCTCCTGTAATGTCAATTTATCCCTCAAGGCACAAATGGGTACACACAGATTCACACACACATGCTGCCTGAGAGCTGCTTTTGTTTCTGTTATATCTGGCAGAGGTAACAAGTCAGCCACTCCAGTGAGTCAGCAAAACCCACAAAATACTTTCCAGCAGGATCACCACCTTTTAACAGGGTGTGGTTTTCAAATGAACACTGACAGGCTATTCCCCTACTAAGTTGTACATTAAGGCTCCTTAAAATTCTTGCCTTGTGACAGTATTAATCATCTAACTACGGGGAAACATCTCTGCTTCCACAACACTGCTAATCCCTCTGCACTTCAGTTCTCATAAACTGGGGTCAGCCTGAACTAACAGATGGATTTGAACATCAAACTTAGATTTTCGTATGGAAAACTCAAAGTGCTGGAGGGGAGTGGTACTTTGATTCAGAGCATAGCAAATGTCTTGTTTGAGCTAGAAAGCCTATTTTCCCTCTGTTATTTATAAAATATTCATTAAGAAGCAGTAATTAAATTGACATGGTGGGTTCTTGGTCACGTCTAGCATTTTGGCACGGTTGAATGTCTTTCTGAAAATACAATTCAAACAGGAAAATGTTACTCAGTGAGGTTTTTCAGGTCTGTGTTATGGCTATACAGTCTGACCTCTTAAGTAATGGTCCCTTGCGGTCACAGAAGTTTAGAATTTTCAGATCACTGAAATCTGTGGGGCTGCATGAAGCAGCTGGGCATGTGTACGGGTCCTTACTTTAGAAGGGTGCACTTTAAGAAGAACATTCTGCACATGCCAGCTCAGCTTGGCAAGGGCTCTTTTCCATGAAAGGCTCAGAGGAAGCAGTCAAATTTTGTCTACATATTTTCCTCAAGACCAGTCTGCCGTGTGTCCTGAACAGCACATTTAACTCACTCAAGACACTTCACTTACACTGATGTTTTTTCTCAAACTTAGTGACAAATTTATATGAATGATCATTTAGCTTTACTGTATTATTTTTAGCACTCAAAAGTCTGAAAGTGTTTGGTGCTACACAGAGGCACTTAGGGAAGGCTGAGGGAAAGGCAAAAGAAGAAAACCCAAGTTCTGACCAAAACCATGTGAGTTTCTGTGTGCTTCCACAGCCTGGAGACACCGTCCCAGATTTTCACCATTAGGGAGAGGTTTCAAACACCATCCTTAAGGAGAAGACTATTCATACCTCCTGTACACACTCTAGGTTTTCTTTAAGACTACTTCACTCTATCTTCAGACCTAATTTTGTTACTCTAGAGCAGTCCTGATGGGAATTTTAGATGTGGAAGAAATGGGGAAACTGACACTCTGGAGGTGCAGGTACTGTTCTTAGAAATATGACATAAACTCTTTCTCTCACAATGTCCTTCTGGACATGCAGTGACACCAATGCAGGCAGTGTTAACTGACACTGCTGGGAGCAGCATAGGTTTTTTTGATTACACTCACCCATATGAAATTAAAAAAAAGATAGAAAATCAAAAGCCACTGTCCCTAAACCTCCAAAATAGCAGATATGCCAAGGATTTTGCAAACATTCCAGTTTAGCAGTATAAATATTACTACATGTTCTTCGTTGACTTTACAACACATCAAAATCTACAATGTGATCGTGAGAGTCATAAAATGGAAATACATACTCTTACATTTTTGCGTTTTTAGCATCAGTGTTGCACATTTATTTTTTCTCCATTAAAAGCATTTGCAAAAAAAAAAAGATGAAAAATATTATCTAAAAGGTAAGTGCAACTTTATGAATTTTAATCATAATCTTTCTTACCTTCACACTGATCCTTTGATGCAGAGAGTTTGAAACCCTGGCCACAAATACACCTGAAAGATCCCTCTGTATTTTCACAATGTCCATTTGTACAGAGATTGCCATACTGACATTCATTTATATCTGTGAATAGAAAGAAAGGGCAAGTGTAAAATTAACTTGAGTACAATCACCTTTCAGCTGAGCTTGGGAATTCATTCAAATTCTGTCACAAGCGTAAGCATTATTTCTGGAGAATTTCAATGGGATTTCAGCACTTCATGCAGGTCCCTTTGTAAGGCTACTCTATATCCACAACAAGGAACTTCACTGGATTATGCAAAATCTATCTTCCTAGTCACAAACCATCCTTTCTTTAGAAGGACTTGAAAAAAGATTTTTTCTATAAGCTATCCCATAGACACTTACTTTCATCCTTCTCTGAAAGAAAGGCATTAACTAGATGGGCCACTTTTTCTGGCCAACATGAAAATTGTTATGTTGCTATTTAAGACTAATTTTCAAGAATTCCTTCTGAATGCAACTTGTATAAATCAACAAAGCAAAAAGCAAACAAAGAAATAAATAACACCTTTTGCTATAAATCCAGCCAGAACTAATTCTGTATTCTAAAATAACAATTACGATTTTTCTCCTAGCAGTGGTTTTCACTTTAGAAAAAAGAAGTTTAGTTTTCAAATTTAATTTCTTTATTTTAGGGGTATAGTAGTCAGCATGTATACCTGTTTTTATGGAAAAAGCTGTGTTTTTTTCGCTTCACTGATGCAGAAAAAGAACTACCCCTTGTTTGCTTTTATGTGCCAGAAATAATATTACTTCAAATTATCCCGTCTTTTGCCACCATGAAGCACACAATACCCATCAGCATAAAAAACTGCTGATTATTTGAGGCACTTGAGCCCTTTAGGCAGCTGTAGCACAGGGAGACCTGGAAAAAGATTAGATATCTTTAAATCATCATCACAACTCTTATTAGCTATTGTGAATATGTGAAAACTGCAGTAACTATTTTCCTCACGTGCTCTTTGCCAGCTCCTCTATCATCTGCCTTGGACAAAGCTCACCTTTCCCCAGACATGAATGAAATCACCATTATCATCCATATTCCAAACGACCTACAACTCTTGGTTCCTCACTTGCACCTCTAATCTGTAAATAAGATGTCCTGTTGCACCCTGGCCAAGCAGACAAAGTGACATCCTCCCAGAGATAACAGCACAGATCCATGCTCTGCTATGGCATTCAGTAGGTGTTACTACTTATATCTTTCTCCAAGGCTAATGTCTCACCTCCCTACTGTTGCAAAATGTGCCTGCTTGCTCTACAAAAAACACAACCTTTGCTCTCAATGTATATGATCAATGTTCTAACTGAAGAATCTGTTCAAACACAGAGAACATAATTCAGCCACACAAATTTCCAACTGAACAAAAAACCTGGTGCTTGCAGATTCATTTTCATCTATGTATCTCCAAGCCACCTGAAAAAGAAACCTGCAATACTATTTCTGATTTGTGGATGGGACTCGAAGATCAAGAGACTTCCCCATAAACCCGGCAGAAAAACCAGGAACAGAACCTAAATCTTCTGAGATGAAATCCAGAGTTGTAACTGGTTATATTGATGCTCCCTACAGTAGGGTTAGAGGTATATGGATGAGCTCTGCTGACCTCTGTATTAGTGTTGATATCTTCTCATGGGGCCCTTAAAGTTGGACAAAGCTGAATATTGATAGTTAACCATGGAGATCCAAAGTCCACCACAGTGAAAACCACAAGGATGAAGTTTTCTAGAAAGTTCTGTCAACCTATTTTTTTCATCTGTTCATCAACACACAGAACTGTGCTCTAGATATATCATGATATAGGACTTTGTTTGAATGTGCAAATGTGGAGAGAGAAAAATGGAATAAATATAAATCAGTGATTTAAAGTAAAAACAATTAATTATTTCAATTAGTCCCCGTACAACACAAATGTATTGAAGGATCTGGGACAGTGGCAGTTTCAAGACAATGAGGAGGCAGGGTGTCCAAGTGTCATTTTTCATTTCTTCCAATATGCATTGAACAGTCCCACCTAAATTCCAATCAAACGAATTCTACCCAAGTCTGAAGTGAGCCAATTGACTTGCCTTAATGAAACAAAAGTGGCTACGTTCCTGGCTTTAAATCCTGGAAGATTACAGTATAAGTGGCATCAAAGAACTGTAGAATTGTTACACTAGATTTTCTATGACATAAAGGGCAGGCAGAGGAATGAAGTGAGGTAAAAAAAGTACTGAAAACAGCACTGGGGAAAACCAGCAGAGCTGCAACTGACCTAAACTAACAGGAGAAACAAATGAATTTATGAAGCAACGGATGTACTCTTCACAGATAATGGGAAATATTCTCCTTTCCAGTGTATTTAAACTGTGCCGTATTGCAGAACTATGGATTTAAGACAAATTGTCTGCATTACATTTTCTAAAATGTTTATGGCTCATTTCCAACATGATGTAAGCCTAGCTAGCATAAACAAAAGTGGACTGATCACACCACTAATGAAGTGAGTAAGAATGTCTAGGCTTAGAACATTTCATAAAACAAAGGAAAATAGGGAAATTACATGCAGTAAAACAAGGGAAAAAATTATCACTTGGAACCAAGACTTACTCCTTACACAACTTGGTTCTGAGCAAAGCACTGACTTCTTTCAGTTTCCTCCTACTAACCTCGTTAGCAAGAATGAAACAAGTGAAACTTATGCCATGGCATTTTTTCATCCATGCTATTTTCAGAAAAAGGTACAGAAATCAAGCTTAATATTGGGAAAGAAGGCAAAATTAAGTCAATATTTTGCAAAAAAAGGAGTTAAGTAAGAGTTCTAACAGAGTACAAATGCCACATTCTTTGCAAGGGCAGCAAGAATCCAGGCAGGTGAGAAGGAATGAAACAAAGATGAATGTGGAGTAATTTGTGCAGAGTGAAACCCATTAATTTGTGGTAAACATTTCATGGCTTGCTACAATTCCATTAAAATCCATGAAATTACCCGACAAGCACATTCCTCCACAGTAAGTCAAATGGCAAGACCAAATACGCAGCTACGACACGGCAGATCTGTTCAGACACTATGACTTCTTCAGAAAAAAGGGTAGTTGAGAAAGGTGTCATCTGTACAGCAAAACTGGTGGTGAGGTTCTCACGTCCACACCATTGCTTCACTGCAACGTGACTCTAATCTTGATCCACAGATAAGTAGCACATTTGCAGCTGGAGCACAGCAGATGCCCAGCCTCCTATTTCAACTAAACAATGCTCCTAGACTGCTTTGTGGACTGAATCAAACCACGAAATTACAAAATAAGGTATGGAAGTACAATGACAATCTGGCCTACAACAATAAGGCAAACACCCCCTCTATGTAAGTTATTGTACACCTGTTTAGGTAACATGGTTATTGCAACCATCACAAATTATTGGGCATGTGTTACATGAAGTGGACAGAAATATTCACAACAGACAGCAGATCCTTCATAACTGATGTTAAGTTTAAATTTCTTGTAGCATCCCAAAAAGTGGCACCCAAAACTGCAAAAGATTATTTCTTTTTGAGCAATGGATTTTTTTGCCCTTTATTACCTATATCTCAAATAGCCCAAACCAATTTTGAAAAAAAAAAATAAAAAATCTAACATTTAAAAACAAAATGACAAAAGTAAAATGTGAGAAATCTGTCCTAAAGCATAACCCCAAAGTGGGACAAGGCGCTTTAAGATACGCTAATGTTTTGCTAGAAGTATAGATAATTAAGGAGCTTTAATAATATGCTCTGTGAGAGAAGTCCAATATCCTACTGAAAAACTTGCCAGTCTCACTGATGTGCTAGCACTCATCTTTCCATTTGCTAATACCAAACAACAGCGTACTAGCATTTCACTGACACTACACCCCATTTCTGTTCCATATTTTCTATTTCAAGAATTTGGTTTGTAGCTATATTGTTTGTAGTCTAGATTCAATGCTCATTTATCTACAGTAAAACATGATTTTCTCATATATACTGTGTCTGAGAACATAAAGTAATTTCAAAAATCTTGTATTTTCAATTATTATTGAATGAAATGGGGACCCATGGCACAGTGCTGGCATCAGGTTGTAATACGGATGGAATACGAAATACAGCACCTTAGAACAAGAACTACAACCAGAGAGATGAAGAGTACTAAACATACCATGGCACTGTCCATTCCAGCCTCTGAATCCCACTCTGCAAGGAATGCACTGGTAAGAGCCAGGAGCATTAAGGCACTGTGCATCTTGACAAGTAGTTGGAGTCAGGCATTCATCAATGTCTTCAAAAGAGAAAATAAAAGGAAATACTGGTCAAAGCCATAACAGAAAACTGAACAATAATCTGGTTACTCTGACTCTCCTGTTATACTAAAGCATTTAAAGAGCTGCATTCAAAATAATGTCTAAATGCTGCAAAGCTTAAAAAAAAAAACCACAAGCAGATTTTATAAGAAAACTTCATTCTATGCAATGGTGTTCAGCTATGACTACAACACTGTTCTACATAAACAGACTCTACAACAGCATACATGCACTCCTTATGTTCCCCTGGCTAGGCCCATGACAGAGCTTCTGTGACTACAGCCTGAAGGAGAATGAAGATGGGGTGAGGAAGTGCAAGTGAACTGTGAGTATTGTGTGCAGCGTGGAGGATTCCTGGCTTTGTTTTTGAACTGTGGAGGAGGTGGAAGGGAGTTTTTTGTGGAATCTGAAATCTGTCAGTAGGGTGATTATCCTATGAAGGTGTAATGACATGGTGAAATCATTCCCCGAATGTGTCATTTCCTTGGTTTGATGGATTTAGTGTAGGAGGGTTTTTCCCTTAAGCAACCTTAAATAACTTTCAACAGAAAATTTGGTTTCAGAAATTACATATTATTAAGTTAAATTATAGAGGAATACCACTACACTACTTAAAATACAAGTTAATAACAAATTTGATGTACTGTAATATTCTGATTTCTAGCCTCATTTAAGCACAGATTCCCTACTAACAAAGAAGATTTGCAAAGACTAGTTATAAGAGTGGAGTGTGTGAAACATTTAAATAAATAAAAAAATAGAAGGAGGAATCTTTTAGCAACGCTCAGAGCAGCAAATACATCCATGGCAACTTTAAGTTGCTTATTTGCTAAGCAACCTAACGTGTCAGCAATTTTATTCTGTCCTATGCAACTTAGACTAAAGCATGAACAAAATCATGTTTAAAATTAAATGACTGCTTGTAGTTTTTAGTTCACGGTTTTTTTGCCAAGAAAAAAGGCAAAAATATCACACCAAAAAGTAATGTGAAGTGTTCAAGGTCAGACATCCTAGGATCTCCTGTAATATGAAATATCTGCTAGATATAGATATTAAAACATCGATTTATCATTTGCTATCTGCTGTAATATAGGAAAAATTACAACTTTTTTTAACAGAAACTTGGTACGCAGGTAAGGACTAACAATGAAGTTAAGTGATTCCAGGGCAGGAGCCATTAAAATAGCTGTCCCAAGATGGTTCTGGACACAGTGGGGGAACTCCTATGCAGCATCTTAAATCTAAGTAGTAGGAATTGAATTGCAGTTCCAGACACCAAATAATGACAAAGATTAAAGAGTACTCACAAAGGCTTCTTGTTTAAGATTGCACACACTGAGATTTGTCCTTTTGCAGCTCACGCTGCAGTGCTAAGCCTCCCTTGAAAAGCAGGGAGTGTTAAACATCCCAAACAGCAGTAGTTTGGCATTGTTTTTTGTGTTATCAACAAACGGTAACTTCACTTCATCATCACCACTAGTGAAGAGTCGAAACCTACCTTCACATTCTCCTCTCCTGTTCATTTGGTATCCACTGTCACAATATTCACATCTGTACGAGCCAAGAGTGTTTATACAAAAGCCTTCTCCACAAGTACGAGGTCTTGAACATTCATCAAAATCTGCAGATGACAAACAGAAGTTGAGAGAAACTGCTGTACCATGAAACTGTTGAATGCTTGCATCTCATCTAAACTCTGCTTTAACCAAACACTAAGCAAGTCTGGATTTTTGAAGCTGTTTGCAAGCCACGTCACTGCTTGTAATCACAGAGAGAATGAGTTCTAGAAACAACCAGGTTATAGGAAGGAGGCCTGTGAGTATTCCTGTGATGCAAACACAATGTGTGTTGCTGCATGTACGCTGTGCCCAAGATAGCACTAACCTAAGGAAGACCACAGCCCCTTCAGGCTGCTTCTTTTGCTTTGTGAAGTCCGTGTCTGCTTGCAGCGATATTTAAAAATATGGTTTGTTCCAGCTTCTACTCATTGGAAGAGTTTTGAATATTTGTACTTTAAACAACAGGTGTTTTTACTAAATAGTAGTTTTCCTAAACAAGGAAGATATTGAATAAATTCTTGTTTTTCAATAAACAAACATTTTGAAAAGTAATATGAGCTACTCAGGTGCTTTCCTCACCACAATACCTGGTGAGAGACACTTATATACACTTTCATACACCAGTCCAGTACCACTGACACTGAGGAAAAAAAGCTGGGAAGGGGACTTTAGGGGGGTTTAGATAAGCTTCTTGATTAATTTTTATATTTTTATTTTCTATAAAGGAGATTAGTTATTACCAACACAGTCAGTTCCATCTTCACTGGCCATGAATCCAGCTTGGCAAATACATAGGAAACTTCCTTCTGTATTTTCACAGCGTCCAAGGGAACAGAGATGTGGTGCCTGATTACACTCATTAATATCTATAAAAGAAATGAAAACATAAGACTCTAGAAAAACATATTTAGTTGTGATTCCTTCTGTGCATTCTATGCCATGCATTTGAAAAGACTGATCTAGTAATTATTTTAACTATTTGAAGAAGAATATATATTTTCTCTCAGAGATGCAAAAAAGGTGCATTAAATAGTTTTGGTGAAGAAAAATGCTCCATTTGGTTTAGATGGTAAGAACACTGCATTGGCCTGAAGAATGTGACATGATTACAGTTCAAATCACTACGCTGTGTGCACCACGAGCACAAGCAGCAAGCATGGAACATGAACAAAATTTGGATGAAATAAAGGGATTCTAAGTTGTCATTTGGCTACGTTATGCAAATTATTTTTTAATACTGTAGTTGCACCTGATAGCATGTGTTACAGTGTGAAGCTACTGAGCTTGGGTGGCATGAATATTTTCCAGTATATAATCTGTCAATATAATACACTTTTTCTGATCCAAGTTACAGAGGAACCAGTATATTCTGAATGAAGAAAAGATACCGATACAGCTGCTTCCAAACCTGAAATGGCTCATGTAGAACCTGTCTGTGCTCTGCCTCATGTCATCAAAGGCTTCTCTTCCAGAATTTACTAGCTTAGAAGAGGATGAAGACCTCACTTTGCAGATCTCTTATTGTGCATCTGGGTTGTTTATGATATACTTTCTCTTTTCAGTAGCAGGCTGAAAGAAATGACCTAACAAAATGCCTGGACTTAGTCTGGCTGCAGAGCTGGTAGCTGGGTAAATAATTCTGAGATACAGGCCCCAATTCAGCCATTCTTTCTCCAAACAGAAGTGTATTTCTTCCTGCAGTCTGACATTTTAGGTACCTGATATAAAGCTGAGAGGAGATAGTCTACCTAATCAGTCCTTCTCTCACAACACAATGGGAATGGTTTTCATTCCATTTAATTAAATTCACACATTTCAGAGCAGCTGAAGGCTATACCAGAGACTACCCAGCAAATTTTATTTGGCATAAAAAAAACTAGCTTGTAGTTTGGAAGCATTCAACAGAGAAACTCCTGACTGCTTTGTGGAACTCCTGACTGCTCTGTAGATATTTGCCCTAAACAAATTCTACATTTCAAGCATTTCTTAGCATGGTTACTATAGATTTTTGAAAGCTCCATTTCATACCAGAGCACTTTGTCTGCTGATCATTAAGTCTGTACCCCTCGTAGCAGATGCAAGTGTATCCCACAGGTAAATTAACACAGTGTCCTGCTCCACAGATATCAGGATTAACTGTACATTCGTTGATTTCTAAACAAACAAAAAAATTTAATGTTAAACTCTCTCACATAGTTCAGTAAGTGCACAATATTCTGTAATCCAAGCAGAAAGCTCAGGCCTGAAAAAACTGTAAGTCAAGTTTGTAACTCCTTGGTTTCTATAATGAATACCTTATCTGGAAGAATCTAGAAACCATCTAGGCTTTTCCTAGTGACTTTCCTAGGCTTTCCTTCTTATGTCCCACCCAAGATCTATAGATCAGCACATAAAAAATAAAGTATAGATATTATAAAACAAAAAAAATATATGCCTCAGCCTTTGCATTGCATATTAAGAAAATAACTGTATTGGGTTTCTGCTCACAGAGAATTACATTCTGATTTACAATCTGATTACATTCTGATTTACAAAATACTCATCTGTTAATGGCTTGGATGTATTTTGTCAGATAAGGAGATTCAGATATGGGCAGCATTGGATGCTAAATCCTTACAGTAGTTTTAGAAATTCTCAAAGTATATGTGTTACTGCAAAAAATACTAATGACTGTGTTCAGTTGCAACTTAAACTAAGGTTGTACTGCAGTATGGAATTGTAATTCCTGGAAAAGAAGCAATTATCTGTAAAGAAGAATTGTTTATCGAAACAGGTCACATTTAAATGTAACTAAATCTGAAAGTACGGAATTAAGGCAGTCAAAAACTTCTCAACTTGAACCACATTCATTTTTTTAAATCCTATTTAGGTTTTTGTCCTACAAACCTTACTGCACTTGTACTTTACTGTATCTTAAATATCTGAACAACATATTGATTTATTTGTTTATAGCACACAACTGTTTCTAGTTCTACTACTTTTCCCGAGAAAATAAAAAACAGAACATGGAAAACTACAATTTTCTTTTTACTAAGTGCCATGAGTTCCCAGCAGGGTAACTTCCTCTCCCTGTAAGGAAGCTGGGAGCTGCCTGGCATAAGGGGCACAGTTACAGAAGAGCTGACTTCCAAGGTCTAGTTTGTCAATCACCACTGGTTGAACCTTCACATGGGATTGATGAACTGTAATTACAGCTAATGGAAGGAAGCAGTTGAATGCTTACAGAAGGACAGGATACTTTCCCTGCTCTTACTGTACATTCAGGAGGATTTAACTGCAGACAGAATTGTACAAACAACTGGGTGATTTGGACCCTGTGCACATTGCATCAACTCAAAAATCCATTCCTGCATGAAGGAAAGCCATTTTGAGGAGTTCATTTTTTATTACAGTATATGCAATTTCCGCCTGTGAACGGAAACTGGGAAACCTCTTTGTAGGCCTAGATATCTTTACCATGTATAATAACGTATCTTTTAGAATTTACTAGGATATTGCAACCACTTCAAAGCCTGTGTTCATTCTGGTTCATTCTAACCCATGTGACATTGTAATGCAGTCATGTATACACACATAGTACATTCACCTTTTAGTTTCCAAATGCAAGAGAAATGTTCATGTCTTTTGGACACAGCTGTAATTTAGACAAATTTCAGCTGTGACAGATGCATTGCTTTCATTTTTGTTATTTTCACTTCTTGACAAATAGATGTAGACAAGGCAAATTTACCACATCAAAAAAGGAAGAAGTACAAACATCAAAAAAACATTTCTAAAAATGTTTGTTTTGTAGAACATGCTGATCTACAACCCATGAAGACTACATCCCTCAATGGCCGTGATCACGTATAGTTCATGAACACGTATGCCGACTGTCTGAAGACCTGACTTATATCCAAGAATATTCAGTTCTGGACTTTCCTTGCAAATCTGCAAGGAAAGTCCAGAACTGAATCTGAGGTGGAATTACTAATTTTATCTTCTATTTATTTGTTGGCTCAAAAATGGCAGATACATCCTGGAAGGACCTGGTCTTGGCTCTGTTGACAGTACCCTACTGTGCTGTTCTCTACTTTCTCTCTCCAAAGTATTCCTTTCTGTTCTACAGCCACATTCTCTTCACTATGATAATTCAGCAGCAGCACAGAACAATAGTGCCAGGAGCTCAGTCATTTTTTAATTTACCATAGTTCTATAAAAGAAGTACAATACCTGTAACTTGAGTAGGTGCAATAACTTGACTTGCACTCGAAGTAGAAACTTCAGGAGCAACTTCAACAGGCAAAGGAGGGGATGTTTTCTCAATCACTACTGTGTGATATGGAATGGAAATCAATCACATCCAAAATAACCACTGTAAAGCATTCAAAAAACCCCAACTCTTAGAGAATTCACACGTGATACTGAATAAACCAGGCACTACGGAGATTTTAATTTGTTTATTCTGCTTTGATCTGGAGTAGAAAAAAACCGATATAATTGGGTTTTTCATCATTCTACTCCTTGTGAAAAAAACCCTGAGGTGCTAAAGAAAGCAAACACAGTTGTAAAACTTTTGCAGCCAAAGTTATGCATAAATCTACAAGGAGGTATCTAAATAGAGTTTCTCCTTAGGAGGGGTACAAGGCATCACCTCTGCTAACATTAAAATCCTCGTGCACATAACCCAGGACATCACTTTTGCTTAAAATATGTCTTTGCCCCCTAACAAATCACCTAGTCAGTGGTAACCTCTCAATTCCTCCCACTTCTACTTCCAGGATTTTTTTTTTAATCATGGAGATATTGCTTCAGAAGCTTCAATCCATTTTTCATTGACCTCTGTTACAATTGCTACTTTCCCATTCTTGGAAGAATT
Source organism: Atrichornis clamosus (assembly GCA_013400975.1). Lineage (NCBI taxonomy): Eukaryota > Metazoa > Chordata > Aves > Passeriformes > Menuridae > Atrichornis > Atrichornis clamosus. The sequence continues at coordinate 197,757 of WBMZ01007099.1, read as the reverse complement.
GTAAGCACTCTCTCACACTGAAAGAAAAGTCAAAATAAGTTACCTGGAAACTGTGGATGCAGGTTAATTGTTGAAATTCCAGGAGAAAGCTGAGGCTGCCCAGGCTCTAGATAAGGCTGCTTTTCTTGATCAAGGGAAGCTAATTCCTAGAAGAATGATTAAAAAAATAACATTCTGGAAACATTCCCTTAATTCAGGTATGCCACAAACTCCTGGCTTGAGAAACTGCTAACATTCTCATGAGTGGCTTTTGATAGCAGATCATTAATCACCACCAATTTAAACCTGAATGAACATGGAATACTGTGTTTATACAATGGCAGAAAATTTAACATTGATTTTACTTGAAGCAGCCATTTCCTGGAACTTCTAATTGTCTCTTTGGATTTGTCCCCCCATAATTCTCCCATTCTCTAGTTTTCAGTTGCCTAAAATAGCATTTAATTACAGCAAAATACAAAAGCATACAATCACAGCTAAGTCTCTGACACTGTGAAAGGTTTGTTCTTAGCTATTGCACCGATCATCTTATTTTCATAGAAATGTTAGATGCTTTTGAGTCTTTAGGAAAATAAAATGGAGTACAGATGCAGTTATTCAAAACAAATCCCATTATCTTCAGCACAGAGAACCTGAGACCTCCAGAATGGGGGACTTTACACAGATACACACTTGCTCTTCTTCAGGGGATACAATACACCCTAAACAACTATGAAACTAACTAAGGCACTAGTACAAGTCTCATAGCAGGTGTCACAAATGCTTCTGGATGCTTCATAATGTTTCTCCCTGATTCATTTTCTCTAGCTGTCAGTATGTTTCTCTTCTTCATACTGTCTGCATTTTTGAATATCCTCTTTAAAATACACACTCCAGAATGGATAGAGCAATATATACGAGACCCTCCAACAAATGCCTTGAAGAGAGGTTAAAGTAAACCTCTCTCCTGTACCTCACTACCTGCCTGCTGTTGTATATAATAATTACATGAGCTCTTTTTGCCTCAGGGTTTGAACAGTAAGTCCACAGTAACTTGTTAGTTCATCATAAATCCTAAATCCTTTCAGAGTTATCTGCACCACATCTCATACACATGGTCTGTATTATAATTCCTAGGCAAATCGCATCATGTTTTACCTGATCAGGAGCTGCAGTTGCCACTGTAACCAGAAAGAAAAAAGAAAATTAGTAAGTTTTCAAAAGCATTTTCTTATATATTTTATCACATTTGAAAGTGGTTGTCGCCATCACACAAAAAAATCAGGCTCTGCCCTCGTTCCAAAATAGTGCAAACTTGATGTTCCTGAAGCAAGCATAAAAACTAACCTGAAACCAGAATAAGATTCTACACCCTGTCCAATGCTTATTTACTCAGTATTCAGCTGCCTTGTAGGCTTCTCAATTGTTTACCTGCTTCCTCAGAAACAATCTGACAAACTCACAGGTTATTAACTCACTGATGAAACTTTTTCAATACCTTCCAAAGAATATCAACATCTGTAAATATTTTAAAGGTAAATTAATATCATAATGATATATAATTTACCATTAAAATTTTGTAAGAATTTATTGTAAAAACAAAAAGAGTTTTAAAATACATAAAATTTGGGAAGTAAATCATGTGATACAATACACTCCACGACGTGGAACGCTCTGCTGTGGGAAGTGTTGCCTCTCGGTCCTACACTGTGCGCAGCTACTACGCAAAGAAACAAACCATTGAACACACATGCAGAGAATAGAGAAAGACTAAATTTTCCCACTCTCACCTTCTTGTACAGCCATGTCAGTCTCACTTTTCTGTGAGAAGGTCAGTGCCTCCACTGGCTCTTCCTTTGCTGGGAGAGGTGGAGGAGAAGTACCTTTAGCAACAGGTTGAGTAATCGGGGTCTTGCCAATGACAGGTGGCTGTACTCTAACTGCAGGGTGATGATATAGCTTGTTTCTGTGAGGGCCAGAAACCGTATAACCCATTCCACCAGGGCAGATTTCCTTAAAAGCAGCTAGATTTGGGATGGGAAAATATTCCTTTTAGGAGTCTAAAAGTGCAATATGTTGACATAGTGGAAAATATCATGACTACCACTAAGAAATTTAATCTCATATTGTACGTACATTTTTACAAAAAGCTTCTTAAAGACAAGCTATGCATTGCATGCTAATATGACTGAGCATTCTCCCACAAGCATGTTCTGGCTGTTTCCCTCAGGAGGTTTCCTCTCCAGTTTACCATGATTCTTCAGTTATGCTTAATCCATCATTATATGAAGATTTTTTTCTCTTCAAACAGTATATCCTATCTAAGTATTAATTTAAATATGCAAATTGTTATTATCATCTATATTGCATAATGAATGAAGACCTCTATTGCTATCATTCTCTTTTTTGCAGAAATCAAAGGAAAAAGTTCACCAGCCCAGTACTAGAGGAGCAGAAGATTATCAACCAGTAACAACACTAACTCACAGGATCCCAACTGACTGCATCAGAGGTCTCATACCAGCCCTGATCCAAATTCCACTGAATTGAAAAAGGCTGGCTAAAATCAAGATGGGGATCATAAAAAGCCAAATCATTACTGGAAGAGAGGGAAAATAATCTCATTTCTATAGCTGCTACAGAAAAATGTAATGAAAGTCAGGCAGCAGAACATGCTCTGATCTGTGCAGCTGCTCTATACAAGCATCAGGTTTTGCACTCCTACCAAAAGACTAAAATGAGAAAGAAATAAAAGTCAGTCTTCCTCCCCGTCAAAGGTAATAGTTATGCTCCTGTCAGGGTCAGGGAGACCTTTAGGAGTCTCGAGGGGACAGTGCTTCGTTGTCCTTATTGCTCTAGGTAAAGCCATGTTGGGATGAAACACAAAAAATTTAGTCTCCCACGTCCCCAATGTGATTTTTTACAACTTCATAAGAGATGTGCCAAGTGGGGCATTGGTAAGGTCACAAATTCGGCTTTGAACATATCAAGGTTTTCAAATGAATTAATATTTAAAATAAAATCACAAAGTACTAGCTATAAGTACTTCACAGACGAATTAAACAATACATTACATTGCAGTATGCATGAACTGCACAATATGTTCTGATGGTGTCTCAGTAACAGAAAATATGAAGGGTCAAACTAATTAAATTGAGTGGATTCAGAATGATGAAATACTTTTTGTTGGGATAGGCTAATATCAGAACTTTCCACAAACCTCCCCAACAGAGTGTGGGAATTCTGACCAAAGGTGGAACATAAAGAAAATTTGATGTTTATCCCTTCAGATGCATACTTAGGATGTAGGAGATCTTGCTTCAGATCATATTCTCTCAAATGAAAAATAGAAATGTGAGCCTTATTCTACCATGGCTCTGATAAGACCTCTCAACACTTGGCCTTACATATCTAGTCTCCCATTGTCTCTTTAGGAGATGGTTTACTTTGTACAAATACTTTAGAAGCTACCAGAGAGTGGAGATCATGACTTTTTACTTTAGTGACTTCTGTATTAACATGGGATGCTGCAGTAAATACATTACCCCATTCTGGAGTATCCCACTTTCACATATTTTTCATAGAAAACTCTGAAACATTATGAATTTAACCTGTTACAGAAAGGAACATGTTTTTAAATAATTAAAATAGTCATTAAATGGGAAAAGCTCATCAGAATTTTCTACTAACAGATTTTTCTCTCTGAAGTCTTTTCATTAAGGAAAAAATCACTAAAATAACCAATTCATATGACATTTGATGTACTTTTTGTGAGAGCAGTCAGCAAAAGGATGTATTCTCTGCTCCAGAATACACCCTATTGGGCATAAAGCCTCATGCAATATCCTCACAGGTGTAAAACACCTGCATTTAAATTGCGAGTCATCTCATGAGACTGTATTTTTGCTCCATTAAAAAGCCATAGAAATGTTATTTATCTGAAAGTGAACTGGAGTTTTAAAATCCTGACCAATGTTCTCGTGACCCAATGGTCATGAAGGAAACAGTGGCTTTAAAAATCAATTGAAATGCTCAAAACCATTGGTCACTTTCATTTCTGTAAGTCCAACTTAAAAAAAATAAGGAATCTGCTGCTCTCATCTTCTCTCCGATGCTAGCTGTGGATTTCCCAAAGCAGCTAGCTGGCTTGAAAACGTAAATCTTATAAAATACTTCAGAGAAATACATGGTCTGTATGATGACAGTGACATATGCAGCAGCAGCAGCTTCAAGTAAGCACAGTGGATTGTCATTACAAACATCAGGGCTAAAATGCTGAAGAGACTGGACACTATGTATATTACAACAAGCAATGATGCTTTTAAAACAGATTAATTTGACCATAAATTTGGACCAAAAGATAATATTCAATAGATTTTAACTGAAGACTCCATGGGCATTTAAGTCCCAAGCAACATCAGGGAATACAAAGTACTTGAAAGCAGTGATCACTATCTATAATATGTGGTATCTTAATCTCTAACCAGCCTAAGTGAGAGCGGTGCTCAAACAAGCTGGTATTTTTGAAGTCCTTATGCATTTAAATAACAGCAGAACTGCAAGGGAATAGTGATAATACAAGAGAGCCTTATGTACCAATAAGGAATTGTTTAAGTGAAAAGTGGCATGAAATGTTTAACTACCAGTTTAGTGTTAAGAAGGCAATAGTATCCTTAGCACATTCCTCAAAATAGATGGTAAAGATATGAAGGAAGGTGACAAAGCAGAGATACTCCCATGCATATCCCACTAAGTGTAAAATTAACTACAACCCATGTTGCTTTGTAACCTAATTCTCAAAAGCTGCCATCCTTTCACCAGAGCCTTTAACAACTGAAGAGTATTAACTACATTTTGGGTTAATTTTTCTGTATCCATAGGGTATAGTGTGGTTTGGGTTCTTTTTTAAAGCATGCATAACAAAAGTAGAGTGCGGGCAGAGCTTGTATTTTTAGTGGGAAGTTCTTACCTGTTCCTGGAAGTGGACACTTCTCACAGTTTGGGCCCCAGGCTTTGCCAACACTGCAACAGCAAAGCTGCTTGCTGAGCTGAACAGAAAGAGGATGCATGCACTGCTTTCCTGCACTAACAAAACGGTAGCAGGGTCCCTTCTCTTCAGCAACTACAGGGTTATCAGCTGCAATGAAAGTGGAACAGAGGATGGTACTGTTCACATGTAAAGCAAAACAGAGAAACACCACCAGATTTCCAACACCAGTTAAATGGATTACTATTTTGTCTGCAGAAGTTTTATTTCAAACACCTATTTCAGACAAGAATCACAACATTTAAAAAAAAAATCTTATTTTGCATCGAACACTTTGGAATTCCAACTCATCCTAGACCAAGGATAAGAAGTATTTTAAAGAAGAAAAAGTAAATTCAAAACCAGAAGTTGCCATGTTGCCACAATAAAGAGTAAGAATCGTCTCCCTCATTTGCACACAGCTGCTGAAGATCAATCACTGGCACTTCACAGCTGTGTCAAGCTACAAAGCCAATGGAACATCCATCTCTAAGTAGGCTATGTCAATAAGATTGCAAAAGCGTTAAGTATTATACATGACACTTTCTTTCATAAAAAAGATAGTTACATATTTACATTTTGTTATGCTTAGTTTTAATGTGGAAGAGCCAAAGGAGTTTTAATGTGGAAGAGCCAAAGGCCATAAGCTATGACTAATATGAGGTAACAGCTAAGACCCATTCAGCTTTCTAATTTATGCATCCACATTAACATACAGTTAACAGTTCTGGGTAACATGTTCACATAATTCAAAAAATTACCAAGGCTACCTGATTTTCAACATGACATGTAAAAGCAAAAACCGAACAACCAACTCCTTTCTTCTGGTGTTCAACTGAAAAGTGACAGGAAGCTCTTCAAACTTTCTCACTAATTGAGTGTCATTAACTAGTAGCATAAGACAGCTATGATGGAAAAAAAAATGAAAGAATTCACCCATGACTTGAGACTATATTTTATAAATGTAGAGATAGCTCAGAGAAGGAACCTAGGATTACAGTTACTTTTCACTCGTACACATTCTTCGCAAAAAAACCGTAAAGTGGAATATTTAGTTGTTATTGAGACTGTCTTTTCTTCTCGCAGAGGTAGCTCATGACAAAGTAACAGCTCACTAATAGAGGAAAATATCTGCATTCATGTTGTTCACAACTTTTTCTTTCTTCTAATTTTTTCTTAACTTTTAATTCCTCTTAATTAGAAGGAAAATGTGCCAAAGAACATCCTGGGATAAATGTTCAGTATTGGAAACTACCCTGATCAAAGCTGCAGAGGTGGAAGAGGGGAGAGTAGGACACAAAGATGATTTTGGCTGAGGAACTATCAGAGAGGAGAGAGGAAAAAAAAAGTGGAAACTCCAGGCTACTGAGAAAGACTGAATGTAGGCAAAGGCTGGATGTGACCTTGAAGATTTGGTGACAAGAAAATCAAGAAAAAGAGGCAAGGATCCTAGGCAGCCACTGGTGGAGACCAAGGTTTCCAGAATAAAGAAAGAGAAAAGAGGCACGAGCACTGAGACTGACTAAATAAAGTGAATAAACTGAGAATATGAGGTGGGGACAGCAAAAAAAAAAAAGGTGATACAGTCAAATAAATCTTCATCTGAAATGTAACTAAGTATCTAACTTGGTACTTTGATTAGCACAATTACTTACGTATGCATCTTGAGAGGGTAGGATCTGGCACAAATCCCATTTTGCAGGTACATCTGTAGCTGCCCATGGTATTCAAGCACTCACCATTAGGGCACACTCCCTGTAACTGACACTCATTGATATCTGTGGGAAAATTGAAAATAATCAGCATCTGAAACACATTTCTCTTTCTTTAGAAGTTATTTTTTTTTAAACATGTGCAGGAGAACTGTTACAAGTTAACACCATAATCTACACTTTTTCCCATACTGATACTTGATTTATAACCTTTCAAAACACTGCTAAGATCATAACAGAAAGACAATTACATTTAGAGATCATTCTTAAGGACTCTGAATTAGAAAAACAAATACACTTTGACTGGCTTATCAATCCCTCTTTTCCTGACTAGATGCTTGCTTGCGCAGCTAAGCACAGATCACAAGAACATTCACAGAGACAAGTTTTAACCAATGTAGTATATTTTATACAGGGTGGGACACTGCTTGCCATATTTAATATTGTTTTTACTAGGATTTCTATTTGACAGTGCTCAATGGTTCATTATGCTGGAAGAAGCATAATGCAAAAATATCATCTCTAGCCTAAAGAGCTTGATAGCAAGAATATGCTTCAGGGAGCACAGAACAGAGATGACATGAAAAGAATTGCAGCTGTGGCAACACAACTTCGTAACAAGTTGAACACGAGTCAGCAGTGCCCTGGGAGCCAGGAGGGCCAACCCTGTCCTGGGGGGCATCAGGCCCAGCATCACCAGCCAGGCAAGTGTGGGGATTGTCCCGCTCTGCTCTGCACTGGGGCAACGTCATCTCGAGTGCTGGGGGCAGTTTTGGGTGCCACAATGTGAAAAAGACATTCAGCTATTGGGGAGCATCCAAAGAAGAGCCACGAGGACATGAAGGGCCTTAGGGGAAGCTGTATAAGGAGCAGCTGAGGTCACTTGGCCTGTTCAGCTGGAGAAGAGGAGACTGAGGGGAGACCTCATTCCAGTTGACAACTTCCTTGTGAGGGGAAGAGGAGGGGAAGGCACTGATCTCTTCTCTCTAACCCATAATTATCTCTGTCATAAATTACCAAGTCTCCTCTTTCAGAAAAATGGAGAGAGTATATTGAAATAGACCTACTTAAAAATATTTATGTGTATTATTTTTACATAAAACTTTCCCTCCTTATCCTTAAAGCTAGGAAAAAACACCTACTTTGTTGGGCAAACAAACTTCAAGTGGTAGTTAGATATTCCAGCTAGCTCTTTGAAAATCAGGCATTAGAGATCATGTATCTACAATATATAATATTATCTTTCCTTTCAGCTTTTATAAAACCAACATCATTTTTATCTGACCACATTGTATGTTGCTGCCTAATTCAACAACATCAATGAGGGTAAGAAGTTGATATACAAAATGTAACAGATGTGCTGGAGTTTGCTTTTGGAAACCTATAGAAAGAATCTTCTTCATTTTTCTCCATAATTTGTCTACCTGTCCCACAACACAAGAGCTCACAGTGCAGCAGACTCTAGCAATTACCATATCAGCTGCATTTTTTTCCAAATATTCAGTGTTGAGCTTGTCCCTCAGCTCTTCCAATGCTCTATCTAATACAGTATCTTGACACCACCTGGATAAACTTCATTTCTACGCAGTCAGCTACGTGTGACAAAGAGTAGTAATTTATATCCTAGAATTTTGGATGAAATGTGATGAAAACCACATGAATTACAAAGGATCAGCTCTGCCTGAAAGGAATTTTCAAGTGAAATTCCCAGACTACATGACTTTCTGACCTCAGAGGGAGTGGATTATTTAAAAAGGAGAATGGTATAAAAAAAGAACACAAAACACTGCCGAAATATTCTTGTACAGAAGTCTTACTTTTTGTCTCATTCAATCTGAGCAGGGTGATATTCCATATAAGAACAAGAGTTCTTATTTAAGGATTGCATTAATACAGTATATTTATTAAGCTAGACTTGTTCTAATGCACTTGAATTTTTTCAGGCAGTTTCTTAAGATCTTTGTCAGACTAGGTTCTTTCTTTTGCCCTGAAATCTCAAAACATGATTGAAGGCATCTACATAGTTCCAGCTGATTCCAAAAGGAAGATTATCACTGTTTCAATGCTATTATAATTTGTGAGTATTACAAGAAATAAACTTAAATCTTAACAGTTAGCAAAGTAAAGGCATTATTAAAACATCCCTAGGCAGAAACACAGTGATCGTGCTGTGAAGTTGTTGGGAGGAAAGCACATTACTAACCCTCCATTTTCTAAAATTAGGTCTGACAAAGACCTGATGGAAGAGAAGACTCTGAAATATCTATAATCTAATACAGCAAATACTGGAACACTCAAAAAGCTTCTACTGAATTTTCTGCCTGTTGGCAATGTGGGTTGTCAGATCAGTCCTCAAATGCTGAACCACAAAACAATTCTACTTGCTTTGATAAAGCACTGTCTCTGTTGTCAGAAATAAGTTAGGGGAAGAGATAGTATCCTTTGAATACAGGAAAATTGTCGATATCTGGGTTTATTTAAAAATTAAAATTCTTAACACAATTACACAAAGACACAAATTACACACACACTTATGGGCAAAAAGCACATGCAGATTTGGAGGAAGAGGAAAAACACAGGAGAAATTGGTACATATAATGAAAGCAATTGCTCTACTTCCTACCTTGTAATAACCAGACATTTTAAAACAATTTTCTCCCTTTCCAATTTCTAAGTATACATTTTACTTCATAGGAAAATTGACCTATACCAGTGGAGAAGAAATGGAAGATATCTCCCAAGTGACATGCCTAATTTATCACTTTTTTGGTCAATTTTTCTGTAATTAGAATTAGCAGAAATATTTTGTCTAGTGAAAAAAGCATATAAGTTTTACATCAGTGAAACAGACAACTTATTTTAAATAATGGCAATTTGACTTGGATTTCATAGTTCTTATTTTTAAGGAAAGGCTAAGTCTCTCCTTTGTTAACCATTAAAATACATTGCTATTTACTTATATGTCACCCCAAAAAAGCTGGCACTTTTTCTATCTAGGAGAATAATTCTATCATTCTACATGTATTTAAGCAAGGTACATAGCTTAACGTAAGTGCATTTGTATTTTCAGTGTTTAAAATGATTAATGATGCATTCATTTATTAGGTGATAACTTTATTCATTATTTGCATTCACCTTAATTTTAAGAAATGTTGAAAATCTATAAAAGGATAAACTATTATTTGAATACTGAAAGTATATTGGTAAGTTAAAAACAAAAGGTAACTCTTGCAAAGTCACAGGTACCTTTTTTGTTTGTAGAACTATATCTGTATGTTGCAGAAGATAAAAATGGTGTCTGTTGTTATAATTCGCAAGCAGTTTTTCAACTTTCAATAACTTAGCTATTGAACTGTAGTGCATATATTTTCAATGACACGTTCTGCAGGAAGTACAAAATTCTAGCTACAGGGTAAAGATTTTATGTAGCTGAGTTATCTTGAATACCTAGTAGAAAAACTGTGGCATTTGGATTTTATAACCAATTTTTTAAACATAGCTTATAAACTGTAATTTTGTAAAGTAAATTGAATTTAGACATAATATAAATTGAAATTATGTGTGTTTTTACAGATCTGAACTGTATTTCATATCACTGCTCAGAAAAAATGGTGTAGGAATGTAGCAGACATATTTGGTTATACTTAAAGAATCCTCTTCTAGAGTTTTGCCTACTAATAATGAATATTTTATCGCATTATTTACTGAACAGGCTGATTTGTGGGTAGATGGAATCTTCCTATAATTCATGAATATAGTCATCTTTCTTTCCAACTGATTCAACTATTCTGCAGGAAACCCTCACAGATGCTGTCATTACTGCCTCTGTATTCAATCTCTTTGCAGATGAACTGTTCTGGTACATCTGGTGCTTAAAAACACAACTGCCCATGCACATGTGCTCTGCTATTGCTATTTAATGTGGGCACCACTACCTTTAAGCACCAGCTTCTGTGTATGTAAACACTGACTAACACTCCTTCTAGAGTTCCTGCTATGGATAGTCCTCTTGCTACATTTTTAAGTTAACTTTATTGTGCATGTTCTGATGCCTCAGTGCGACTTAATTTTAGTGTATTTTAATTCCTCTTTTCCCAGTCATGTCTTTTCAATGAGCTCATAGAATTACTGAGCTGATGTTCTGTGCTGAATTACACAAGCCTGTCTAGGGATTCCACAGAAACAAGCCAGAAGCTGATTAAAAAAACCTTTCAAATTTTCAAAGAAACATACATACATGTAAGAATAGGGTTTATTTAACAACTTGATCAGAAAAAAAAAATTCCTTCCAGATTTACTACCTACTTCATTTCAGACTGCAGTAAAAGACCACCTGTCCTAAATGTTTCCTACCACCTGCCAGCCTGCCCAGCTGTGCAAATTACACTGGAATCAACTTGTTCAGGCAGCTGGAAAGAAAATATGATTCAAGATCAGCAGATTTTTTTTTTTCTTCTTAGCCCTCTATTTCTTGTATATGGACATTAAAAATATTTCAATTTTGCATTAGTATAGGAATGAGAATTAATTTGCTCCATTGTAAAAACTAGAGAAAAATGCCTGAATAATGTCTTGTTGTGCAGAAGTACAAACTGATGATATGCTTGAGGAGTGATGTGATCAAACACCTTAATCTGCACAGAGGAAATACTAAGGAGATATGGAGCAGTACTGTAAAACTATACATATGCAAATAAAGCTTTTCAAAGACCAACTCAATACAGACTTTCAGTTTTTCAGAAAAGCAGAGTAATGAAGTTCCACTGGTAAAAAGCCTCTGCACTAGTGATACAGAAAAAAAAGAGTTTAAGCAAGGAGATATTGCACACAACACCTTGCATGGCTCCAAAATGAACTCTCGCAGTAGGCACTGTTATTTCTAATTTATACAGAACTGGTAAATAAAGCATTGATTTTTCAATAGCTGGTGTTTGATAATGTGAATGACTTGACCCTTTCCCAGTGGTAATAAATGGGTATAACCCCAGTGGCATGAAAGAAACACAGTCAATTCTGCACTGACTGACAGCCTGACCCTTTGCTGTTAGCATTATACATGCCAAATACATGGAACTGGTCCTTGGCACACTATGCCTCAAGATTTGGTAGTCCATCTCCACAAAAGTTTGACTCATACTTTCAATCTGTTGAGATGGCAGTGGAAGACACATGCCACCCCAGCAGCTCTGTTGATGACTCTGCTCTCTCAAGTTCATCCAAGTTCACAGAAACTTTGCCTCAACCAGGCTCTTAAAAGTGATGCTGCAGTACTGTACAGATGAGTGTGCTGTGTCTCAGCTCCTACACCCTTTTCTAAGCACACAGCTTGCTATATGGTGAGGCCAGCCACCACTCCCTGCAGAGCCACCACTGTGCTCCCAGCTTCAAATAACCCAGACACTGTAACCAAAATGCTGCTAATCTATCCCACAATCTTCCCCACTAAGGAGAACTTAAAACAGGCTCTCTTAAGGACAACAGTTAGTGTTTGATACCTTCCCACAAATTTTTATAGGCCTTCTGGGTGTCAGGTCAGCCTGCACTCAGAAGATGCGGTGTGTTAATGACTCACTGCCACTGAATTTCCTGGTGAAAAAAAGCAAGCTGAAACAACCATTTCTTAACTGAGTGCCTGTCTGCTCATGTGGAGAGTCTGACTACAAACACAGTACTATCTTCATGACTTAAAAAACAATAACAACAAAAAACCAACCCTCAAAACCAAACAGAAGCAAAAGAGGAAGGTGGCAGCAATGTAAGAGGGTGTTCATTTAAATAAGTAAGCACACAGAAACACTGAACTTGTTATAAACCATGATAATTATATATAGCTTTACTAAGTCCAAAACCAGCGTCATCTTCAAATAACTTTACATCCATTAATCAGTAGATAAAAGATGGAAATGAATGGATAACTCAGCCAACAAAAAGAAAAATTTATTCATGGCTTTTTCTCCTTGCTTCCTATGAACGTTCACAAAGAAATTTCATTTGGATTTTTGTCCAATGTAAAGCAACCATCAAGGTTTCACATCAGAAATACCTCAAAATACAAATGTGTTTTGAAAGCACTTTACCGGAATCTTAGTCTGCATATATTTAACAGAATCAGATCAAGAACTCATGACCACACACTGACATTTGCATGGGCTAAGAACCACAATACTGAATTAAATTTCATTCAGTCTAAGTGCAGGCAACAGTTAATATAACCTATTTTCTTCTAATAACTGTGATTTAGAGAAGGACTGAATACTGCAGAAGAATTAAAAAACCAGGAAGCTTCTGAAAAACAACCTGACCCTTATCTGTTACTCTTCTCTAAACAATTCTTGCTTGAAGATCAAAAACCCCAGTGGTTTTTCAACATCTACATTTCCTCAAATATGGATTTACTTGTTCAGCTCTCTTACGTGCACTACACACTGGGGAATTGTGATGACTGAAAAAGAAATGCATCAGTCAAAACTTCAAATTCTGTTCTAAGGTACTTAAATTTCAGTGACAAAGCATTTACACACCTTACGAAAGGTTTCCCTCTGGCTGACGTAGAGGTATTTATGCACAGAAGGGCACAATGTAGTACAATCTCTTTCTCAACTGAATGACAATGCACATTGCAATGGCAATGAACTCTGTGCTGGAGGAGAGGACATGCTGCAGAAGGCTTTAACTTCCCATGTTCTGCTTGCATTCTCCAACGCTACACTGGATTTTAAATCAGATTAAAACAGTATTTTGGGCTGCATTAGCTGCTGTTCAACACTACTTTGGTTCTCTATTGGAAACCTACAACCAAGTTCTCTCACATTTCCTTGTGCAATAGTATATCTAATTCAATCACATCCAGGAAGTGAATCATTTCAGCTTTATTCCAGGATTAATGATGCTGTAACATAGCCAGAGTATCCTTTATCCAAGGATAACAAATCATGCTAAACGTAAACATCCAATCATAGGAAAAATTCCTGTGCCTGCTTATAAGGAGATCTGTACCTGTCACTTCATGCTGAAAGAATATGCTTTGCTTGGTTACTGTAAAACACACCAAGTTATTTACTACATCATAAAGCTACTGTAACCTCCTTTAGTTTGCCCTTTTACTGAAATATTTTACTGGATTCTTCAGCAAGCAAATATGAAAATGCTTCACAGCCTACTTCTGTTCTACACTTTAACAGGCCAACACAACCTGAAGATGGTGGTTGCTATAGCCAAGCAAAGTGGTGCAGAGGGACCAGTTAGTTCATCGGCAGAGAACTGTTCTGCTACAGAGCACCCTAAAAGCACTGATGGTTGGAGTATCAGCCCTGTAGTGTTTCCCGTTGGCAACTTCCAGCTGTAAGACTATTCCGAAATTCACTGTGTTTTGGCTGTGGTAACCATTACAACAGCTCCTCAGACCACCCAGGCCCGGCTGGCCTCATGCAGAAACACTAAGGTGGTGGGTGTAAAGCTGTCATCTCTGCCTTCAGCCTGGTAGTCACTGGGACATGGAGCAAGTCCCCTCCCGACCCTTTTCGGAGAGCGAGCCATGCCCATATTTGGTCACAGACATACAGGAATTTGAAACATTCCTATAAAATCAAATTCATCCTTTCATTTCCAGGCTTACCACACTGAATTTATGCTCATCAAAATTATCACAGCTTGGAGCATTTAACCACATTTAAGTATCATTTTAAAATTCCAGAACTGAACATATATGTTTATTAATGTGTTCTGCAATCTCCTGATATTATATTATTTAAATCTACCAATTTTAAAGAAAACATTTTTAGTCAAGAAAAGCAGTCTATGAATACAAAGAAGTCAGGGGTTACTGCAAGAATTTTGAACAATGCAAATGCAATTAGCCTTTAATTTGTTTTTTGAAAGAAATCATTGCTACTATTGATGCAAATAATGCAGTCAAATTTCTTTTCAGGAGCACTGACAGCTTTGAAATTATAGATTCCACTATCAAAATTGAATCAGGGTTTAATTTCATGACTATCTTATGTTGAAGTAACTAAAAGGCATTTAAAATTTTCATGAAGAATGTGAAGGAGTGACTTAGTACTAATTAAAAAAATAATCCTTCTCTTGAAACAATAGTTCTCACTTGTATCATTGTTTGCTGTGTTACAGATTTGGTAGGTCATTTTTGATTTCATGAATAAATCTGACTCCAAAGACAATGAACAACTCAGATTTTCAAAGTCACATTACATGCACCAGAAGAAGAAACCAACATGTAATTTCACAATTTTTAGGACAACACATGACAAGGTGTAAAAATTAAATATGCAACAGCTTCTAGCTAGGCCAGTTATGATATCCAGAAGGTTCTTATGAAATTTGGACCAAGAATAGGAACTTGTAGAAGCAGGGATTTCTAGTCAGACCACCTCAGCCCTGGTAACTTCACTGAAATATTCAGAATAAACTCGGGGCTAGAAAGTACTGCAGTCAATCTCACCCCTCTATCCCAAGGGTCTGGTGCTGGAGGACACAAGCAATCTCAACAGCTGATTCCAGACTTAAGCACTGTGGAAAGATAAATTTCTAAAAGGGGACCTCTGCATTTATTCCTGAAATCCAGCCTCTATGCTTATCAAAAACAGACTTTGTTAAATTACTAAGTAATAAAACCAAATGGAAAATATTTGTCCCCTTCTAATGCAAAGCATCAGATGCCTTAAATAAGACCCACACACTCTTAAAACACTTTGCTGCATTTAAGCAAAGCAAATCTTCTAGATCAATTATATACTAATTAGAATTTGCCGAAGTCTCAGGCAACTTCTTAATTAAAAGTGACCCAGTGGTCAGTCATTAAAAGTTATTTAGTAATAGCTGCCTTGACAGATGTTTTCATGCGATAAGTGCTTTAATATGCATAATCAGTCATGATGCAAATTTAGACTGGAATATATAATTTATGTCAATTGGGAAAATTTCACACATTCTGGTAGTTATATGCTAGGCTTCACTGGGAGTGTCACCTGACTTAATGATGTCCAAACTGACTCAATATGCAGGCATCAGTTTTAGTTCTCATTATGAAAATCAATTATCTAGTAACATACAGAAAATACTGTTCCAACTGATTCTGCTATAGCTACATTAACCATTATTAATATCCTCTAAGAAAAAGATAATATCCAGATTTTTACTGCTACATTATAGTTGATTGTTTCAATAATAACTTGATTAGTGAAAAGGAGGGGTAAAAGAAAAAAAGTTTCATTGCTAATTAAACTATCACAATATTTTTTTAAATTACAGAAAAAACAGTTGCTTATTTTAAGAAATGACCCACTGATTTCTGTGAGGTAAAAGAACAGCAGCAGAAGAAATCAGTCCAACTTGTTTTGTGCTTTTGCATGGAATTTACTGGAACACAAGTTTGTAGAGCCACACTTCTCAAACACATAATCAGTGTCCAAACAGCAACCCAGCCCAGTTTCTGGAGATATATTTATTTCTCACTATGATCATCATAAAAGAACTTCTTTGAAAGATGGTTTTTGACTTAGTAGCTAAGTAACATTAAATAGCATTTTTTATTAATGAAGCTCTTTTATTACTTAAAAGTAGTGAAATAACTATACAACATGCATAAAAAACAAATTTATTACTGTATTTAGGGACAAATGTAGGAGGACAGAGTATACTTTCAAAATTTATCTTAAATCGTGATGAAGCCAAGGGAGAAGTTCTTGAAGTACCCAGAGCACATGATTATATAATTTGACCTATCAACATACAAGTACTAGTTTCTGTAAGCTCATATACATTTAATTTTAAGAATATAGGGGCTTTCCAAGAACTTCCAGGCACTTTTTACTTCATTGCAAAACAACAAGTGTTCAGGTTTTTTTGCAGTTCTTCAAGATAAGATTTCTAAAGTACTCTATTGGCAATATATTAGTTTCCTGAAAAATGAATCCAACCTTTTCACCAGCTGTTTTTTCCATTCTCTTTCAGTTTTCCAAGAAAACCATTAGCAGAGCAAGAAAACAGTAAGTATAATTCTAAGCAGGGAACCAGAAACTAGCATTGCATGTGGATTCTGACAAAGAAGTTGCAACACTGGTAAGCTGTATTTTGGCTCTAATGACAGCCTTAGGGCATTCACGTGTGTACATGTAATAAATCACCCCTTGAAAAGATAATTGCTGAGGGGGAAAAAAGCTTTCTTGATAGCAATTACACTAAACTGTTTGAATTAACATATCCACAGATGGTTCTTTGTTGTCCTACTTACACATTAGAGAGGAAAATGCTTCATTACATTAGTTCACTCACTTGAAAGGAAAAAAATAATGATCTTGTTATTAATCACGCTAATAGTCCTTAGTTTATGAAGCCTATGTAGACTTTTGACTGCAAAACCAAAGTAGAACAAAAGGTTAATTAGGCTCTGAGGCCTGAGTTTTCAAAGGCAGTGAGAGTTTGACAATACATAGGAGAAAAAAACAATCTCTTTTAGCTGGGCAGGGATTCAGAAATATATCCCCATTACTATTTGGTCTGGCAACCCTGGCCCTTTCTAAGCATGGACACAGCATGCATACCCTTTCAGCAAAGAATAATCTAATTAAAACATGCACTTGCATATGGACATGCTGTTCCAGTCCCTTCCAATTTAATTGTAAGGATTATTAAAAGAATATGAATACTCCTGAGCCAGCAGCTTAAACAGTTTTGTCTTTGACATCGACTGCAGTCCATGTTAGTGATACGGACAGCTCTTTCTTCGTTAGCCCTGTCCTCTTCTCTTAGAGAAAAGCATGTCTGCTTCAGATAAACAAACAGGACACTTTTGGCTGACTCATTGAGAAGCACACACTAATAACCATTTCAGGACTGAAATACACCCTGCCAGCAGCTTTCATGTATGAAGCTAGCTTTCCCAAAGAACGTTCAAACAGAGGTCAGAATCCCGACCCTCTGAAAGAAAATGGTAATCTTGTTACTTACTTCAACTGGACTGAATTCCATCGTGGCTTTGTTTCATGGGTATTCCTTCTCCCATTTGTATCTCCTTATTGGAGTATGTTACTGAGCAAATTATAGAAAAGGCATTCAAGCCTCAATAAAGCAATAAGGGCAACCTCCAACAGCCACTATCTCAGCCCTCTCCAAGAAGTTAGGAGATTGTCCCTTTCCCCAATTCATCAACAGTCTACTTCCTGGTGAGATAATCCTACTATCACTTTATGATTAAACACTATGTTATAAATTTCCATGTATCAACTACAAGTTATATTTAGAGTCTACAGCTCACTCTCTTTTGAGATAGTGACAGCAGTATAAAACAAATTCTTTAAAGCCTCATTATTTCTTGCAGTTTTAGTTGCATAGTACAAAAATGTGTCAGGGGAAAAACTACCAAACTCCAGTGCAAAAACCAATGCCAAGCCTACCAGGTACAGATCTACTTCTGTACGCTACCACGTCAGCACTTAGTTCCCTCTTATGCTACCCAGACACATATGTTCTCCCTCTCTATCAGCCTGTCACTGCTCAGTGAAACAACTCCTGGCCTACTTCTGGCAACCTTCACAAGCACCAGGCCATTTCTAACTGTCTCTAACCCCTGATTAAGGATCTTAGTTTCCATGACCTAAGGTTTGCTAACACCTAGGTACAACCTCTTGAAACAAAATGAATGCCCTACTCACCTTTAAATGCCTGCTGGGTTGCTGCTGTCTAGGAAGCCACTGTGTATTCTGTGGGATATGTGCACAACTACTGAAGATATCAAAAGCTCCTGTCTCTCCTGGATCATGCTTAGAGGGATGCATGATAGCACTAATGCATCATGGCACCTTTCCGGGCTCAAAGTTAGAAAACCTCTCTTTTGCAGACTCTGGGAAACCTCGTGACTGATCCGTGAAACAAGACAATCTCTTGCAAAATAGCTGGAACAATCTTGCTGAAATACATTCATCACCTGCATGTTTAATTTGAGGCATAAAGAGGTGGCCTATTTATGTCTCACACTCACCTCCTTCATATTTTCACTTTGCAGTAAATTGTCGTCAACATCTCCCCATCCCTTTAATTTATTAAGATGACACTACAGTCTTTCACTGCAGAGCAGGGAACAAGCTCTTGAGATGCAATTGGCAGCTCCCCTCCATTTAGTTTTTTACTATTTTGACTCATCCCAATTTTGTCTCGCAGTCCTTCAAACGCCCCTACCCTGCAAGCTGGTAAACCAGTAGGTAGAGATCTGAGCAGCAGATAGGCTCAGGTGGCTATACCTGCAGATGGAAGATTACATCTCCCTCAGCAGTGAAACAGCATGATGTTTGTGTTTAGTGCTCTACAAACTTTATTTTTTTTGGTTGGTAAATAATTTCTTTATGTACTTGGCTATTGTACATTCCCTCATTAATGTGCAAAGTGAAAGTTTTCATATAAATAAGATTAAATTTATGTCCAAAATGCCAACAAATATCCTTTAACATCAATTACTGTTTCATTTTATCCAGCTTTCCACCACCACTACTATTTGTTGGTACCACTTTTACCCTTGCAGTACCAACAGTGATTAAGAAACATGGCCACAGCAGTATCAGTTTCACTTGAATTCATTTTTCCATTCCTTCCCAAATCTCTGTCCAGAACATCACTGTAAGATTGCTTCCATCTTCTCAGAACTCCTTTTTCTTGTTTACTTGTGCTGTGCCAAACAAGTCAGACAAGCAATTAAGCTTTTTCCTGCATCCTCATCTGGCACCTCTGTGCAGTGCTCCAACATAAACAGAGAGAACAAACACTTGTCTATGGTTATCTCTTCAGCTTTCTCAGATAGAGATACTATAGACCAGGAGAATCTAAATGTCCCAGGTCTTGCTTTGTAGCTGCATGATCATGCAGATCCCACAAATCTGTATGTTTTGATAACTTCCATATTTACATCCCGGTGATGATAATCTCGGAGAAACACAATTTACGCGGTGTCTAACGCCATACATCCTCACCTGCACTATGCACGTGCTGGGAGTAGGTGGGTCACTGCTTTACATGGCAGCCACGTACTCATGCTCTTATCTCCACTTGCCAGGGACATTACCTGGCTTTTCCCAGTACTGTTGTGCCTAACCTCTTGAGTCCAAAAGAATTGTTCTCTGATTACTCTACACTTTCATGATTTTAAAAATTATTCTGTGTTGCTAGTTTCATCTGACTTAACTGAGTACGTCTGCAGATTCACTGTTTAGCAAAAACACGGACAAAACAATGAATCTACTGAAAAACAAAAGAATTCTTACAAAGTCATCTTTATACATCATCAAAGAAAATGAGAATACACATAGAAGTTTCAGAAGTTATTTTCCCTGGAGGAAAAAACCCACTCTATAGAGTTGACAATATTTGGAAACAGTCAAAAGTAGCCTCAACTTTTTTCCCAAATACGAATCAACAGACTGGATTCATTCATCTAAATCATAAATATCAAAGAAGATATCACAGAAAACCAATACTCAAACACAATCCACTGTGGGCACCATCATACCTTGACAAAATGTAGCATTTATCCTCTTGTAGCCTTGTGGGCATTCCATCACAGGACTGTATCCATGGTAAGCTGAAGAAAATAATTACATCAGTTAAATACTGCTAGTTTATATGCTTACAGAGTCTGACAGCAACATTTTAACTACTCAAAAAATTTATAAGGTTTTGTGGTGAATGGTTAAGAAAAAAGGACAAAGAAATTAAAATCAAAGATTGTACAGGTAACCTCAATTCCATCTCTTTCAATGTGTGTACCACGTAAGTCTTCAGTTATCCAATCAAATTTGTAATTTAAAAAAAAAAAAAAAACAAAACCAAAAAAACCTTTGAAACCAGGACATTATCTTTCATACTATTTGTTTTCAAATTTTCAAATAATTACTTTAGCAAACCAGCTAAAAATATGTTTGGAAAAGACTAAGTTGAAGATTCATGATGGAAAAATCTGTGATTTACCTAACAGAGCTGTTGAATTTTAGAATACTGAACTTTGCTTACTGGTTGATCAGTGTAAACAGTCACAGACATAACAACAGCGCAAAGTAAAGGCTGAATTCAAGTTTGTCAAAACAGAAAAGTGTTCTGTTAACTAGTTTTTTATTTCTATTTATTGTTTCTTTCTTCCACTTAAGATTGCTTTAGAAAATACAGAAAACTGTTTATTGATTCTTAAACATCATAAATGACAGCAGTAACTTCTTTGTATGGTTATGCACTAAAAGCTAAATTCTTGGCAAAGCCCAGTACTTTGTTAAGCATATAGGACTAAACTTTTGGCACTATGATCACATAAGTGCTTTTAATAAGAGTCAAGAGAGTTTTTCCTAATGTGAATGTTACAACAGAGATACCTTATTTTTTGTCAGATCTCTTGTTTCCTTTTAAAAGTGTTCCAAATGTTCAAGAGACAAAAATCCCCAAAACCCACCAGATACATTAGTTTCTACCTTTACTGTATATAAACTGTCAAATAAGACAGAACAACTGAATAACATAATGCTGTTGATTGGCTTCACTTCACACAGTGTCTGAATCATACATTTATCCCTGCAGCTTACTTTAAAACTTTTATCGGGTGACTGTAACGGTGATGGGGAAAAAAAAAAAAAGATAATTATTTTAATTAGTTCTCAAGCTTTGCCTACTATTTGGAAAAATTTAAGTGATGATCTTGAGTAGCAGGCTTCGGAGTGAGATAGTTTTATTTCAAATTCTAGTTAATTATTTAAATTAATTGCTTAAACAAACCATTAAGATAGTCCTTAGATATTGTATAAGAGCAAAACGGTTAAACACAAAAATACTATAGGCTAAAATACAGCAACAATGTTATTACCATTAATACATACTTTTCCACATTTACATTGACTATAATCATTTTAACACAAATTAAAATTTGAAAATTTTGTCTCTCTACTAAAGTGGCAGCTACATATTTATTTTCCAAGGCAGAATTTTCCAATCTTTTCACAACATTAATATTAAAACCAGTTGAAATGTAAGGAGATTTTCAAAAGCACAATGCATTAGTCTACTTCTGATCCCCAAAACTGTCAGTGAAACTGCTAGCACGCATGTTGGCAGATTCAAACTCCTAATTGCACTCATTATGTCCAGCTACTCTGTGTTTGCCGTGACAGACCTGACTCAATTCACGCTAAAACCAAGAGAGTCTCTGTGGTCAGGAATGGTACCCTGCAGTGCAGCCTGCTGAACAAAAACAGCTTCCAGTTGTAAATGGAGACCAGCCCATAGCCTGTGCCAGGCTGCAACAGCGTTCCAGTGCCGCAACACATTTTCCCTTCCAGGGTGACTCAGCTGCTCTAGAAAGTGCAGTGGTGGAGTGAGGTCAGAGATTTCAAGCTCTTCCTCCTTCCTCATCCTCCTACTCCCACAATGAACAGGAAACAGCAGCTTACTAGCAGCTGTTTTCTTCCTTTTACAAAGAGCAGAAATGTAAGCAAGTCACAGTAGAGAAGGAGCTTGTTCAGTGACGGCTAGTGATCTGTGTGGGAGCTGGATGGAGTCCTACATTACTTACCCTTTACTCACTTAAACAACCTGTTTGTAATTAAGTTAGCAAGAAGCCTGAC
The DNA here is from genome assembly GCA_013400975.1 of Atrichornis clamosus. Lineage (NCBI taxonomy): Eukaryota > Metazoa > Chordata > Aves > Passeriformes > Menuridae > Atrichornis > Atrichornis clamosus. The sequence continues at coordinate 175,429 of WBMZ01007099.1, read as the reverse complement.
CAACCAGAACATTCCCCATGTAACACAGAAAGGCATTTCTTCTTAAAGGTTGTCTTCTGTTAGGAGCCCTCAAAAATGGGTATTTGTTCCAAAATGTCTTCTTTTGGTTTTCAGTAGTACTGAATAACCCATAAACTTACAGACATGGGAGCTGTCTCACGCCAAGGCACTTAAATTTGCAAGAGGACAGAAGCCCTGACTGAGCAGTGGCTGTTACCCAAAATACATCCTTGCAAAGATGACTGAGCCCTCTTTCAGACCATGGAAAAAAGACACACGCAAACTTATGCGTGTCCTTAAGTAGTTGACTGAAGAGAGAAGAAAAGTGCCTGCTAGTGACACCGAAGTATATGTTTAAATATTTTGCGGAAGTGGGTTACACAGAAGATCACGATATGATTACATAGTATTATAAAAACAGGTCTACTTTATGCCCTTAATATGAGGCATAAAACCATAAAAGCAAAAGAAAGTATCTTTGCTTCCAGAATGTCTACAACAAAAAGGGTAACATCAATTTAGTGAAGTATCAGAACAGGTCAAAATTATATGGGAAGAATGTGGGACTAACTTCGCCTGTTGAGATACCACCATAGGTATCACAAAACTGATAACTTAGTAATTATTTACTCAACTCCCAAGATTTTCAATCCAATATCATATAAATTTATATATACAAATATATGCATACTCTTTTTACCACTGAATCATTCTCAGTGTTGTATAAATAAAAATACTTGATGAATCTAAATCCTTCAGCATCCACTCCAGACTTTCATTAAACCTTCTAATAAATTTACATCTATCTTTGGAAATTGTTTACTCTACAGAACCACAACACTTTGATACTGACAGGAGGCTTAGTTTGACACCTATGCCCAAAAGACACTTAGGCCCAGATCCAAAACAGATTGGGGGGTTCAAGTTTTATGCCTAAATTCAAATTGAACATCTCTAAAATTTTAAGATGCTGTAAGATCATTCAAACACCTGCAACACTCCAAATGTACCACCTTAGATTCTTAAAAATCTGAAAATTCACCATTTGCATCCATGCAAAACTGCCATAAGACATGGCATAATTAAATAGCATCATGCTTAGAATCATTCCTAAATCAAATGTAGCCTAGAGAAAAAACATATACTGCTACTAAAGCTTCTTGACAGATTCAATGAATATTCTTGAAGCATACACCTACCAAATCATACTCTTGATATAATGACACTGTATTTTAATATGGATAAAACAGACAGTGCACCCTTCTCCTCCTTCCTTCTCAAAACATTAATGTACAGTGAAAGCTCCAACCTAGTAAGATGAGAAATGTATCCTATTATGTCTAGGAGACACAAACCCTTACTTTCCAGGAATGCTTTAATCAGAAGGAGAGGATTATTCCAAGTGGCACCATTATATCTCTCTTCTTGAAAACACACAGTTACATTTAAAAAAACAATTCCAAATTGAGCCAGAAAGCAGGAGTGAGCATGACTCATACTGTAAGTAATTAAGGACTCTGGGAAAGAGACTGGGTTCCTAGAACTGTTCCAAGAATTGTTTCTACATTTTATGGGTTAGGGCATCTCCTCATAGGTATAAAATGTAGATCAGAAATTATTCTGTCAGATAAAGGAACTCTGAAGTATCCCATCTTGAGCGAGCTTGCTAGCTATTAAGCTTTTATAACAAAAGGGCATTGCTCATTTCATTAGCATTTAAAAAATATTATTCAGTGTTTTGGAAAAAGGGTGGTGGACTTGCTTTCAGGAGAGGTTTTTAGGTTGAGTTCAGGCACTTAGGAAGCATCCGTGAATCAGAATTTCAGACATAGTTTGTCATAGTTTCCCTGCTGCTTGCTTTTAACACCATGCTGAGCATGCTGGCATTAAGCAGCTGCCTGACCGACACATCCATTGTAGATTCCAGGCTGAGACAACCAGTGTTTTACCTATGAAGAACTAACAAATTGGCTTCCCTTCAAACTGGGCACCGAAAATTTGTATTAGTAGTTCCACCCAATCTTTGGCTGAAGCTCATGAATTTTCTCATGGCATACCTACATCCAACTAAGCAACATTTTGCATGTCAATATGCTTCTGATGAACTAGATTTTCAGTTTTATTTCAACTGCACTGCCCAAATGCTTCTTGAACTGTCACTCTTGGTACTGTGACCACTTCCCAGGGAATCAGTTCCAGTGCCCAGCCAACCTCTGGGTGAAAAACCTTTTCCTAATATCCAACCTAAATCTTCCCTGACACAACTTCAGGCCATTCCCTTGGGTCCTGTCACTGGTCACCACAGACAAGAAATCAGTGCCTGCCCCTCCTCCTCCTCCCCTCACAAGGAAGTTGTAACTGCAATGAGGTCTCCCCTCAGTCTCCTCTTCTCCAGGCTCAACAGACCAAGTGACCTCAGCCACTTCTCATACGGCTTCCCCTCAAGACCCTTCATCATCCACGTTGCCCTCCTTTGGACATTCTCTAATATCTCAGTATCTTTCTTACGCTGTGGCACCCAAAGCTGCCCCCAGCACTCGAGGTGAGGCCACCCCAGTGCAGAGCAGAGCGGGACAATCCCCTCCCTTGCCCGGCTGGCCGTGCTGTGCCTGATGCCCCCCAGGACAGGGTTGGCCCTCCTGGCTGCCAGGGCACTGCTGACTCGTGTTCAACTTTCTGACTGGCACTGCTCTCCAGCCTTTCCCGCCCCAGTCTTTGTGTACATCAAAGGTTGCCCAGGGCCAGGAGCAGAACCTGGCATTTGTCTTTGTTAAATTTCATACAGTCAGCATGCATGTTCCTTTTAGAAACTGTATTTACATGCTACAGGAATAGATACCTGAGTCTTATTAACTATGACCTTCAAAGACCCCAAGGAGGCTCTCTTTCTAAAGCACACCAGAAGATAAACTCCAACGTAAAAAACTTAAATGCTTCAGAAACTAGCAAACCAGACTGAGTCAGCATAAATTTATATGAGAGCGTCCTATAGAAGGAGGAGTCAGAGAAATAGGAGAGAACAGCAAATTTTCTGCTCAAATTGTATTTACATCCACATTAAGACTTACAGAGAAATACATGCTTCCAAAAAAATCAAACACTAAGTATGTTTCCAGCATTGCTATTTGTACGAATAACAGGGTCCTAGAAGAACTAGATAAGAAGGACTGCAATTTAATGACCTATTTTTGGCCCACTAAGTGCAGGTCAATTCCATCTGCAAAACAGAGATTACAATCTCGTTTCCCATCTTTCATTTAATGCTGAAAATATGATATGACACAGAAGTATTACTATTCCCGTGCAACAATAATGTAATTCACAAAAAGTTTAAGAGACTATCTTCACCTATCATGCAAATAATGCAAGATTGCTTTCTCATTATAATATGATGTCAAATCATAATAAAATGTTGAAGAAAGTCTTTGTCATTGTCTAATTGTTGGGGAAGATATTTCAAAAGTAGAGGAAAAAAAAGCAACTGCCAATTTAGAGCCTGGAAGACCTTGGCTTCAAACTTGAAATTTCATCTGCAGTCCCGAGAGGTCACTGCATTCTCTCCAAGCAGAAACTGGCGCCTCTATAATTTAAGATTTCTGCGCAAAGTTAAAAAAAAAAAAAGTCCAGCTGGAAAAGGCAAGATGATTCAATGTGATTACTCTTCCTGCACTGAGTAAATGCAACTGACTCAAAGGAGGAAGAAGCGGGGAAAAAACCCAATGACGTCAATTTTGCTAGCGGCACTGAGTGCCTGAATATTGTAACTCTACTGGCATGCAGGGGAATTCCAGTTTCTACAATGTGTCCCTAATCAAATCATAGCAGATTTTTCTACTAGGTTCCTTCTGGTGTTTTTTTTTAACTCTCAAAAAAAAAGGGAAAATACTACTTGAAGAGAAAAAGCCATGAGAATAACAACAAAATAGCACTTACACGGCTTCTTGGGACATTTCTGGCATTTGTTAAAGCCCCAGGAAGTACCCACAGTTCCACAGCAGTCTTCTTGCTTGGAAAGGCCAGGAAGTGCTTTCCCACACTGAAATAGTCAGGTAAAAAATACTCTGGTTAATTATACTATACAACACTCACTTCCAGTACAATGTTCTTTTTCAGTCATCTTGGGTAAACCTCTTGCTGAGACACTGAAGATTCACTGGAGCTCTTAACTGAGCTTAAAAGGTGCTCACACATTGCAAAGGCTCTCTACACAGGCATGAGTAAATTAAGTGACACTATTATCTTCCCCCAAGTCAACTTGAAAAAAAGGAGAAACCAGAAGAAAACAGTATTTCAAAGGTAGTAACTCACCATTGGCACCTATTCCCTATCTTTTTCATCATAAAAACATGCTTGTCCACTTTTGCAAAAGCTATATAAGTTACCTCAAACACCTTTCTAATTACTCTCTTTAAAAGTATGACCATGATTTCTGTGTTATTTCCTATTAAATAGCCTAAATTTCCTATCAACTCACGTTTACTGTTTATGAGCAATTATGGAAAACTGCCAAATTTAGTGACAGATTCTGCTGCCCAGACACTGAAGATAACACACATAAGATGACTAAAGTTGAAGTCAGGGATGCCTGTGTTATTCCAAACATCTCTCTCCTTACCCATGCAAATATTTTAATTAATAAGGCAATAATTTCTGAGGTCAGTTTTCATTCCCCCGATAAATACTTATTAGGCTTTATATTAATAAGAATATTAATATTTGGAAGCTTACAAGGTACTAGCTATATTCTCAACTTTTCCAATTTTATTCCATTTTGCCTAGTAAAGAAAGCTTACATACATTTGAGATACAGACATTAAAAAAAAAAAAACCCCAAACATCTAAACCTGTCAATTAGGTATAAAATAGAACACACAAAGAACAGAAGTTCACAACAGCTGCACTTAGTAATACTTTCAAAGCAAATGCTGATATAAACATGCACAGCGGCAAACAATTCAAATGTGCTGAAGTGTGAATCCTCGGTATGGCGTGAATAGACTTTCCCTAATCTAGCTCTGTTTTATGACAGCATGTAAACCTCTGACCCAACTGCTCACTGCCACATAGCTTTCAGCTCAAGACAGCTGGCTCATCCCATGCCACAGGCTGTGGCCTTGCGGTTGCTTTCGCTTAGCTGGTAACCCAGTCACTCCACAGTGCAGATCCATGCTGAATGCACAGGCACTGACAGTTTCCTTCAACTTTCCCAAAATTTTTCCAAGTGCTCTTAATCATGCTGTCACACACGAGCCAATGGTATTTCTGAAGCAGAGTTACCCTGTGTAGCTTCACAACGTGACTACTCACAGGATAGCAAGCTACCCCACGTTCTGACTCATCACAGGGTCCCCACTGCATGGGGAGGGCCAGCGAGGCATCATCCCAGCCATCTTCTCTGTCCTTTTTCACAGATACTCCCCACACACCTCCTGAAATATCTCGTCAATAAATTAAAAGCAGCACCAGTTCACTATTTAAACAGACAGTAAAGTGCTACCTGCAGCAGCTCAGCACTTGCTGAAGATAAGATGACAAGGGATGTGCTGGAAGTCTGAAGTGTTCTCCACCTCAGTGACAGCCAGCCACACAGGTCCAGGTTTTTAGCACCAGGGCAACTTGGCATAGTTATGGAGTGCCTCTGCACAGCACCCATTTACAGGTTAGCACCACTTGTGCTTTGAGCCTCATTTTAGGGTGACACATGAACAGCAAAGAGCACAGAGTGGCCCAACAGGTTCAAACAGACTGCTCATTTATTGTGCAACTTCAGGAGCCTCTTTTCACATTACTGTCTGCAGTGCATCTGGTGAAAAATCTTCCTGCATTGCAAGGGGTTAGAAATAGTCCTCACCTGGATGGTATATGGCTGTGTTAAAACTGTGAAGTATCTCAACAAGTCCCACCTTTCAGATGCAGGCCCAGGCTTACACTATGTGAACACATATCTTTCAGCTGTCTTGCACTCCTCCGGCTTAGGCACTGGTAGGATTAGCACAAGACTGACCATTCCTGATCAGTCAGAGCCCTCTGAGTTCTGCTTCCAGAAGCAACTCTCAACCTGGTACTTCAGAAAGACCATCAAGATGCATAAACAGGGAATTCTGCACAACTTTCTCTGCCGTAGCAGCTCAGCTGTTTTCAAAACTGAAACTAGCTCTTTTAACTATCCCTAGCTCGATGATATACAGATCGAGCTGCAGTTCCCAGAAGCTCAAAAATCTTTCTACTGGAGAGTACTCATAATGCCTCCTCCTAGTGGCTATCCTAAAACCTTAGAGGGTCCATGTTACGTCTTTACACCATGTCGGTTTTCTCAACCTGCATCCCAAGCAAGGTTGGACCATTTTACTTCATAACCACTGTTTTACTAAGTTTTACTTTATAGTCATGGATGCTCAAACCCTTTCCTAGAGCTGAGACTGCTTCTTCAAAGACAGAGAAGTCACTCTTTAAAGTCATACACTGTGGCTGTTATCAAGAGTCAGCTAAAGCATTTTGCACTAAACTCTTCTCCCCCCACTGTACCTTGGTTTTACAACTCTTCTCTGAAAAGAAGTGGGAGGAATCAAGGCTGATGCCGCAGCTCCCCTTATGATCTCAGAAATGGCGCATTTGGGCAGTGAGGCACATTACCTAACACCCAGGGTTTCTCTTCAAGGTCAAAACCTCAAGGACACCTCCCAGGAGCTCACGTGTGTCAAGGCAAGATTCCACTAACATGAGAGCAAACATCACCATGAACTGGCCTCCCCCTTTTTATTTTCCTTTTTCCCCAAGACAGAAAAGATGTCATTTAATAGCAACAAGTTAAAAAAGAAGAAGGAAAAAAAAGAAAGGAGGGGGGAGGAGAAAGATGGACTAAAGCCCACTTATAGTTTAGGTGTGGTGCTACAGCATTTGCACTCTTCTGAAAATCATGATCTCTGTGGTCATAACTTTTTCAAATTTCCATATAAAAACCATGAGCAAAAATAAGGATGCCAAAGTCTGAGTCATCTGGCAACTGTGGTTTGTAGTCCTGTCAGTGAAAACTGGCAATGATTAAAGCTGCTGCTCCCACTGCCTCTATGGTGAATTAAAGCTTGAAGAATCAATGATAATTTGGTTAGCATCCAGATCATTGTAGAAACTGGCCAGCAAGGAAAAGAAATGCCACATGGGGCTCCTAGTGCTTTAAGCACTGTGTAATTTTGGAGCTATGCATCACAAAACATGACTGCTCTGCAAAGTCCTAATCCAAGTAGAAACAGAGAGTTCTTCTATGGCTTCAGTAGTGCTTCAATTAATCTAAACACTCATGGCACTACACAAACTGTTTCCTAGCCAGCTACATTTTCTTAGGATGCTCCCCCCTTTCACAACTCTTAAACATCTATGAACTGAAACTCTATTACTAGAGTAGTGAAAACTTTTATAGGTAATTTCTCTCCACTCCAAAAGTCTTATCCACTTCCTACTACCAAGAAGAACTCATTAGTTCTTCAGACAGTCTTTTTCAGTCTCAGAGGCACAAGTGACTGGAAAAGCCACTTGGAGGAATTCATAACTATTCTTTAGTTTGTTTCATTATTCAACACGACTCCAACACATACATATGAGCCTAAAATAAGCAGGAAAGCTAAACACAGGCATACAGCTTGACTGTGCATGAAGATAATGCCACTCCCTAAGCTTAGGGGTACACTTTTCTATCCACCATCTATACATATTTTAAACTAATCTAGTCTGTATTCCTGAGGGCTCCTGGAAAAGAGAACAGATTTTCATGAATGATATCTCTGTCATAAACTTACGATTTGGAAATAACTCTTACTGGTTCAGAAGGCAAAGAAGTCATGAAAGTTTGGTATAAAAGAGCTCAACTCTGCTGAAAGAGGCTCAGCAGCAGCAGCAGTATGATGCACACATGGTACTGCTATAAAACAAAGTCCTTCCTGGGTAAAGCACTCACAGACACTGAAAGTATTGTTTCGAATCCACATATTTTTCCCCATGCGTGCCTGGGCTTCTATGCCAATATTTTATATAACTGAAGGAAGCACTGAATATTCCCACTGGAAGACTGAAATTCTGTCTGACCCTGTGCTGGTGCACAAAAGCCACCCCAAGCCACATCACCTCTTTGTTACTCTGTCCAGACTCCAGCCTCTGCCCCACCTCCACAGTCCTGGAATGCTAAGTTGTATACTGCCACCACAACTTCATGTGTTTTCCAATGACAGGGAAAAGGAAGGATTATATCCTTGAAATCCCTCTGCTGAGGCAGTAGAGGGAACTTATTCAGCTCCCTGTAAAGTGCAGTAGGGAGCCCAGTCTGGCAATTAGTCTCAGGGCAACCGCAGAGGATTCTGGCCAGGGGACCACAAGGTTTCCTAGGACTCCCACTCCTGCGTGACCCATCCACAAATCCCTGTCACAAGCTGTTAGTTAAAACCACAACACAAGCATAAATAAAGTAGTGTCACATGGTTAACTATGATTGAAATTGATAGGTGCTTTGCCTGAGCTAATAGCTAATGACTCTGGGATTCAGCTCAAAAGACTGCATTTCACATACCACAATGGCAGAAGTGAATGGATACACTGTTTAACTTTCTGTAAACTATTCAACAGGCACAGACCTCGGATTGTTGCTGCTTTTTTTTTTTTCCTATAGGCACGACAAACAGAGTAAGAAACCTCAAACTTAATAAACCGTATTACTGAAACAATTAACAAACATTCTTAATTAGCTCACTGGCCAGCTGACTGACAGGTTGTTGCAAATGAAGAGTATTATCCCATGTAGCATTGGCTTCCTAACAGGCATTGTCTCATAAGCAGAGGAGAGAAACTTAAATACTTCCAGACTTTCTAGAAGAACTGGTAAAGAATTTGTTTTGGCTTAAGCAGAACATTCTTCATAAGCAAGTAAAAATTATCCAGATTTCTTCTATTTGAGTAATTAAAACAATGTTTGGTGTTTTTGGTATCTCATACATCTTTAATCTTCTTATATTTCAGACTATTGATCTCGCAAAGAAACTACCGCAAATGAAGCATTAATCCTGGAAATGAATCCACACCAATTTCTGACAGTCTATTTGTTTAAGAACTTCAGAAGCCAAACCATGAGCTTCAAGGAATTCCAGACAGTTATTTCATTTTATGAGATGGTATTTTTAAGACTATTCTAAAGAAAAGAGGTTTTTAAATTGCTGTAAGAGAAAAAGTACCAGTATGAAGCACAAAATTCTATCACTTTTCCTGCCCAAAGAATATAAATAGGAAAGCTCATTTCATACAGCTGTCAAAAAAATAAAATACCTGAAATTTACCTCCATAGGAAATGTTTTGTTAAATCAGAAGTTCAACAGGGATACTTATACAGTTGAATGAGTAACTTCAGTGGGCATATTATTACTGTCATCACCTTCACACTACATCCACTACGATCATATTGCATACAGTAGTATCAATATGTTAGGTTAGGCATTAAGAGCTATCAACACATTTTGCTGTTCTGATTTCTAACTCAAAAACTTTGATGGCTTTGTTTAATATTTCCCATTGTGAAAAACTAATCAATTATCTAAGCCCAGTTTCTAAAAACTTTATGTATATTCTCAAAGTACCAATCAGTGTATACCCTTGTCTGAATCAGGTTAAGTAAATACTTAATGATTTGCAGTCAGAATCTTTACCATGATACCATGTTAATAATTTCCTTTTCCAGCTGCCACCTATCACTTGGCTTATGTTGTGTTCTACCAAGTCTGACACCAGACAGAAGTGTGTTGCTCAAAGCAAAGCAAATGTTTCCTGTAAAAGACATTACTGAAACAAAGTATTAAATAAACTATTTTCATAGAAATTTATCCCACTTAAGATGTTTATTAACTAACATCTGTTGATCAGACATACTAAGCAGCATTTGAAATACATTTGAACGCATACGTGAGAGTTTTGATCACACTGAAAAATGGACAGCTCTTATAATTTTCAATAAAGTCTTTCCTAGTGTTCACCATTAATATTATTTAGCTTAATTAAAACAGTTCATCTAGGGAAGTACGCTTCTATTTTCTGCTATAGATGCCATATCGTAATTTTCTTTAATATGTTTTTCCAAAGTATTATTATAATCCACCAAATTTCACTTCATAACACCAGAACAACTTCAATTCACGCATCCTTTTGATCAGAGCTGTAACAGGTATGGATCTTTTCTGCAACACCTTTTAAAGCACTTTGCAAGTGAAGCACAAAGCATCATGCAGTGAAACACTGACAAGTGAGGAGTGGAGCATATACCCCAGCACTGCAGCCTGGAACTGACTTGAATTTAAAACACCAGAACAAAAAGGGGGAGTCAGAAGACAGTAATTCTGAAATTCTTGCAACGATCATTTCAGAGAGTGGTTCAGCTCCTCTCAGCAGTTACACGAGGAGGAACAAACAAGCAAGGTCAGACGTGACTTCCTAGCCAGCTTCTCTTCTGGCATGTGTTCCCTTCATCAAGGAAAGCAACTTCAGTGCCTGTCTCTCTGTAGAATAACAACTCTTTTTAATTTTGTTTTTAAACTATAGATGCTGAGATCACTAGAAATCTCTTTCGGTAAAAACTCATACCCAAAAATATCTGCTGAAGAGAACAGCACTACATGTGAATCTAGAGAGAAAGAGCCTGATTTAGACAAATTTTCTAAAATACCTGCTTCTCCAATTTCTTGCTCTTTGGCAAGAAATACCTCCCTCTTTATGTTGAAGCAAGGAAGAGAACAAAACAATCTTGAGAAACCCCCTCCATTTTCTTAGCGATAATACTGCAATGCAGTAACCATAGGAAAACACAGTACTTAGTACACACTCCAAAGTGATCTTAAGGGATGAAAAAAGTGACGCTTAATTACCTTTATATGAATTTTGAGAGATAGTAGGCATGTGCATTCTCTTCTTGATTTAAATGCAAAGTAATTATATGCAAAGTCAACAGGACTCAAAAATACCAACACAATCTTTACTAGGTACACCACTGATGCTGCAGTAGTACTTTAGGAAATAACAAGATATTCTGTGTCATAAAAAAGGCATTTTTATTAGGATTAAAATGAAAATCATCTGAAGAGGAGGAATTAAAGATGAGAAACAAAATCTTCCTTATTTGCTTGCTTTTAAAATATGATTTAGTCAATCAGTGGTCTAAGATGACCAACTCTTTGGATTTCAGAAATAAAGGACTACAAGGCTGTAAAATATTTTGCAGGACACTATGTCCAGTCTCCAGCCTTTGAAGGCACCATAACATAGAGTGCTCTCCAGAAATTTACTGTTCTTCATCTTAATTGGGATTTTTGTCCTACTGCTTCCATTATGTCTGTTTCCCAACTTCAAGTCTCTATTTCCTCTTCATCCTTTTCGTTTAAAACAAAGTATAAGTTTAGGTAAAGGTTTGTTTCCTATATCTTTATATCAACAGCAAGTTTCTGGCCTGCAGCTTAACTGCTTGGTTTATGATATACTCTGCAAAAATCTTTGTGGTACTAGGAAACCGTTTGATGAAGCACAACTTTTGTATGGGAGTTATCATAGTGAGCTATCACGTAACATGGTAAGCTATCCCGGAGCAACCACCATGAACATTTCCCACGGGAGAAATAATTGCTAAGTGTTCCACTCAGAGAAAACAGAGGCAGCCAGGAAAAGTGAATTGACTTGAGTACAAAAGAGAAACATCCAAAACACTATTTGTTTTCTATAATACTTTAAAAAAATTCAAATAGTAATACTACTTTTGTAGTTCTCTGTCCACTTTACTTCACAGTGCTGAGGACACTTCAGATGTCACAATTAAGCAACACATACATACATGTGTGTATGTATTTATGAAAATATACGTCTTTATCTACTCTTATTAAACTAGGGAATTTCATTCCTCCAGCCCCTCCCTCTCTCCCTGTGCTTCTGAGCTGGTAGACTGACATATATTCATAGACCTTTTACTAGCCTGTTCTCACAGTTGCTGCCTTTGGTTACAGTCATTTATGATACTACAGACAGCTAAGGGAATAGAAGGAAAAGAATTCCTATGTAATTAATTAAAAGTGATTGTAGGCCTGACAATATGACCAGATTCTTCAGCTATCTGTGCCATAGTGTCCTCTGAGCTTCAGTTCAAGGTGGTTCCAGTTCCTAACTTTAACAGTAGGCACTTGGAAAGTCACTGCAGAAAACACACTCCATCTTGCAATTTGAGTATCCTCCTGTCTTTGAATGAGATACATTAAGGGAATTTAACTAAGGTGGGGCAAGGAAGAATGTGCTGGGAGATGAAAAATATTCCACAGAAGGTTATGAAAAACACTCAGAGCACTAAAATCAAAGGACCTGTAATTGAAGAGCAGCTGAAATTCAAGGAAGAAGAAGAAGAGAACAAGGGATGGAGAGAAACATAAAATGGTAGAAGTTACACATGCATGCAAAACCACAAACGAGATGGTGATACTGTTTTAATCCTGCACTTTTAGCCTGGACCAAAAGTAAGTTCAGCAAAGCTCTTATTAACTTAGCTGACCTGCCTACAAGAGGCCACACACAAATCCTTCCACCAATCTGCTCTATAGACAGTAAAGTCATCTCAGGATCCTAGGATATTTAATAAAACATTTCTGAAGCCAAATACACAATCCACCCTGCAAAAAAATGTATAAACACTGAAGATTGTTGAACAAAGTATGGATATCAAAATTATCCAGCATCAACTCCAGAAAGGACTTGCAACACATTGCTGCTAAATGGGAAAGCTCATTTTAGTATCTCATCTGAACAAATAAACAGAACGCCCAGGAGCAGCAAAACAAATAGGAATAAAACAGAAAACTTAATTATTTTAGAATAGATCTATTTAAGAGTAAAAAAATCTTTCCCAGTTCAAGGTATGTTTAACATAAAAATACATAATATGCACTGACTGCAGAAGAAACAGTAACATTTCAGACTCAAATTTGAAAGGTGAATGAGACACTTAGATCTATATTTATGGCAAGATCTTAAATGAATTCTCTACAAAATGCCGTTCTACAACTCCAACCTAAATTGAATCATTAATATAACAAAAGGCCTCTGAAATCCTTACTATGCTCTTCTTCAAGACTGACACTGAAAGGATCAATGAAACTTGTAAAAAATGAGAACATGTACTATTCTAAACTAGGAGACACTACTCTTTCTTGAGAGCACTGCAAAGACACATTTTTTCAGGGTAATACTGAAAAAAAAGTTATAAAAATTGGTGACTAAGCATTTAGTAGGATTCCAAGTCAGACATGAGGGCAATGCAAGCTTATTTTCCCTTTTCTCCTCTTTTAAAAGGAGCACATTACTGCCTTCCAGAGAGTAATGAGTAACCTTTAGTTTTAAAACCATTGTCATGTGAGGGGCTTGCACAGGACACAAAGTCTCGGCATGTCATTCAAAATACCTCACTCATGCATGTGGCACAAAGAACACAGAAAACTGATTAAGCACAAGATGTAGGAGAAAAAAGACAAGAGCACCCACTGCCAAGTCTAAGACCAAGGGAGTAATTTTGTATTCCTCTATATATGAGTAGAAATAGAAATGCAAATATATAATAAACAACCATTAATTATCATGTTTATTTCCAGAACTTTGTGCTTGCACATTATAAGACCATGTTTGTTAGATTGCTCATTTTTAGGAAATAGAGAGAAATGGTTGTTTTAACACAGGCCCTGCTTCATTTTTCCATGTAAAATCCATTAACTTTCATTTGAACATGTGCTTCAACATCTGCCAAAGAAAAAATTAAGGGTTTTACTGTTCTTGAAATAGACAAGCACAAAGAGCTCATCAATGTAAATTAACACTGTAGATCCCAAATCAATCATTTCACCATTAGTGAATCCTAGCCTTTACCATTCCATAGGCAAGCTTAACTCTGGTCTTCTAAGAACAGTTTTGGTGTGTGATGACATTTAAATTAGCTTCTTCCATTGCATTTTTCAGAATGAATTATTTTTAAGCATCCTCATGTAACAGTCTAGCATGAGCACGTTTTGGGATCTTTACTTAGACAGCAGCGACTCCTGAAACTATGTCACTATGCAACAATGCAGTGGAGAAGCAGTGACTGAAAGGAAAAGAGAAAAATATTTTACAGGAAAAAAGTCAATTCTTTGGAGATGGCAGATGACTGAGACTAAGGAACTTCGATTTCGAGTTCAACGTTCTGCCCATGACAGGGGGAGTTCAGTATCAGCCCAGTACCTTAGGATCTGACAACTCTGTCACCTTCACCCTGCTTCTGGACTGTGTTTTTTGTTGGGTTTGTTGGGGTTTTTTTGGGAAGGCAGAGGTTGCATGCTGCTTAAGAGCCTTTAAAAGGTTTCACTGACACTGGAAGAAACAGCTCAAAGAAACACTTGTAAAGGGCATTTTGCTCCAGTCCAGCATTTCAGGAATGATGCGTGATGTCCGTTTCAGGGGAAGGCAGACCATGCTCTGCGATGGTGAAAACTTTGGATAATTTTGCTGCCAGCATCTAACAAATGTTTGTGGAATATAGTGAAAATAGATACAATTTTAGATGCTTGAAAATTGGCTAACTTTGGGTGCATATTACTGGAAGGACCAAAAGCAGAGCAGCCTTTGTGATAAATTTAAAATTCAAATCTTCAATGACAGAGTCATAAAGTACTTTTTTAGCCTGAAAAACAACATACTCGTTCTCTAACAACACCTCCCAAAATGAGTGATTTTTCCTGAAACCTAACACAGTATTTCAGTCTGAGGCTGAAAACATTGGATCTGAAAGGTTAAATTTCAGCAAGGTAATAAGCAATAAACAACAGGATTTTATGGACCTTTTAACCATCTCTTCACATATCCTTATCATCTCTAGGTATATTTAAATATATGTACAAATATAAAAGCATGTGTTGCTTATTAAAATGCTTCAGGATTGAAAGAAGATCCACAATTTTAAATAGTCAAATGCAAAATGTGAAGTGAACAAAATATTTTAAACTGAATTAAGGTTCTACTCAACACTCAGTTGGCTTTCACGATTTTTCTACCCCATTCAATGGTCATATTTCAACAGATTCAGAGCATTAGCCCACAATACTGTAAAACATATAAAGTTGTTCAATAGGAATTTCCATGAAAATGGCAACTCCTTGAAAAATACTGGATGTTGAGACACACATGCAAAAAGACTCATTAAACCAAAGGACAGTATAAACTGTACAAAATGTTGTAACCTTGGTTGTTAAATCAGGAAAGTTAGAGCTAGGATTTAAGTCACAGGTTGTTGATTTTTTTAATTTGGAGAAATAGTTTACAGATGGAGAAGTTATAGCTAGAATAATTAAAATCAAAATGTCAGGGATCTGAGTCCATAGACAACAAAGACATTAGCGTGAAGGAGAAAGAGGTTCAGAAAATTTTACATTCTCAAAATAATTTTTTTCAGAAAAGAATGTCAAATATATCTTTTCCCGCTAATTGGTGGCATTTTTTTCATTCTTTTATAATTTAGTTTTAAAGCTACGTGTCTCACAAGACTTAGCAAACATTTCTTACCTGTGTGCCAACAGTCTCCTGAAAGCAGCGCCCAAGCTGAGTTTTAACTGAAACAGGAAACATATGAGGAATGGGTTGTTGATTTGTGTAAGTTGTATGTCCTTTCTGGGTCTTCTGATATGGAAGACCTTGGTAAGAGACCTGTGGATGTACTGGCTGAGGTACTTTCGCTTTTTGTCCTGTTGATGTGCTGTCAATTCTTGACACTTGATGGATCTGAACTGAGGCTTCAGGGGGATGTTTCACATGGATATTCACTATGTTAGGAGGGAACTTCACTAAAATAATTGAAGGAAAAACACATAAGAAAAATTGGTAATAAAATATGTGAAAAAGGTATCTCAGGCACCTCTAAGACATTTCTTTTTTGTACATCAGAATTTTTACAGTGCCTTAAAGTGACTGAAATATAAATGAAGCCCAAATTTGGGCGTTAGAGGGAAGCCTGAAAAAATGCATGGGGTCTCATTAACAAAGCAAGAAAATGAAAACTTTTCATGTAGGAAAGAACAACATTATAGGATTGTAAAGACTGCTACATAAATATGGATGTCCAAATTGGCTGGTATGACATTAATATTTGTGGTCATACTGTGTAATAAGAATCCCATTCAAAGTTCCAGAATTCAAAATCTACTGGGTTATTTTTGGATATATAGTAAGCTTTATTTTCTTTTTTCAGATCCATCATCTTTCTCTGGAACACAGAAAAAGCTTCAGATTTCATCCCTTCACCTTTATACACCTGCCAAGTCCTGGGTTTGCCCCTGCAAGAGTTGCCAGCATCTCAACCATCTAAAATCACCACTCCCTTTGTTGAACTTTGAATTCAGGGTTTGGCAGATAAAGAGGGAGGAAATGATTTTCAGACACTTCCGTTTTTAAATATGGTTGTAGTTTAAGTCTGGGTATGCAAACTGAGACCCTCCAGTCAATGTAATCTGCACAGAACTGCTTGTGACCCTTAAGCCTCTTTCCACTGGAACACAAAATACCATTTAAAGATGTAACTCGAATTCCTACTGCTGTGGGCAAGGAGGAGAGGTGTGTAAAAAGTTTTATAGTTTGTAAGCTGCATAAGTTAGCATTTCCTGGGTCCGCCTCGCATCAGTGAGTACTGCACAGGCTACTCAAGGCCAGACAATCCATTAGAGACAACACCCCTTCCAAACATCAAGAACCAACAAATATCATTTGACATAACTTTTTCTATAATGCACACTGGATTGTTGAGACTTCTGGATTGTCTCCTTTTCTCCTGGTCGTTGAACTGTTCTTTGGAATTGATTAGGCATTTTCAGCCCCACTCCCCAGGAAGAATATTTCATTTATCTATCTGAGCTACTTTAAAATTACGTTATTTTGGTGAAAGTGTTTTTGTGTGTTTTCACATTTTTTTCATTACTCTAGGCACATTATCAGTATTAATTGGTCTCACAGATGAATTCCTTAAAAGAAACAGACTAATTTTTACTCTGCCTGCATTGTTTCATTTGTGAAAATCCTCAATATACTGCAGACAAAAACACCAGGAATAAGGTGGTAGAAAGTCATAAAAATATGGCTGCAGGTCCAAGACTTTCAGATCTTGCTTGTAGCTGAAAACAACCCACAGCCAAAATCTATGCTACATGAGGTCTGTTACAGGCAAACCCACGGGGCAAAGATTCAGTGTTACAAGCAGAAGCAGTAAGGTCCTTCTTAGGTTGTTAGACTGTCTGTAAAAAGGATAAAACTCACCTCAACATTTTTATGTATGAAGAGGGATCCCTCCAACTAGTTTCTCTAGCTGCTAAATCTAAAAAATATATTGGTCCTCAAAAGAAATCGCTGAATTTCTCTGCTTTTCTCTCTATTTAGAGATGTTCAGATGCTGAAAACAGCAAATTTAGGCTGGGTTCTCCCATGCAGTATTATTATCACAATCCTCCCCAGGTCTTGGATCACTGCCTAGATGTGCTCATTTTTATTTCTGCCAGCCATTTCAGGATGAATTGCTTTATTCTTTCCTTTAAAGAAATGAAATATTCATCTTTCAACAATCCAACATCCTCATTTGGACATGGAAAGAAAAGAAAAGGCATTGTGACTGCTAATGATTCCTGTGAGGATTTGAAGGTCAGGAAAAAAATATTCAGGAGGTCAGACTCTTTAGCAATGAGAAACCTATTGTGCATTTTAAGAGAAGAACTCTAAATCTGAAGAATAACTATGCCTTAAAAATTAGGTTTTTATGGTCCACCATATTGTCTAAAATTATTTCATCTGGACTTACAAAGGCCCAGAAATAAATTGCTGCTCTGTTAAATGTTTAGGTAATTATATGCTCTTCTTCAGATGGAGGAGACACTCAAAAGTACTTATAAAATATTGCATTTCCAGGATACTGTCAACAGCTTCTTCAGAGTTATGCCCCTTTCTTAACACAGAATTCCTACATTAGATTGTATTTATCACAAATATCTAAAGAGTTTGGCCCATTTTAGCAAAGTTATTCAGAAACTAGTTGCCAGCAACAGAGCCTCCTCAATCTTTCCCTATATATTTTCTTTTTATTCAGAGATACCAACATTGGAGAGGTAATTGTAAAATTACCCTTGACCAAAAATCAATCTGGCAATCCAAACAAGCAAACAAAGTTCACGTTAAGTCATATGTTGTGAATCTGAGTTGCAGGGGTCACTCCATATGGACAGAACCTCACCCAGACAAAATCCTACCAAGAGTCATAGGACACATAAAAGATAAATTCAACACTTCTCTTCAAAGTCATCAGAAGTTTTCACCTCACAACAAAAGTATCAGGGAAAACAGAAATCTGAATGAATTTTGATTAACATCACAGATTTCCCTTTTTCTTATCCTCTCCCTTCTTCACAGCATTAGCAGTAGGAAAACCCTTTTTTTTAATTAATTTTTTCCAAATGATATTTTTATTTGACCGGGAAGGAATGTTCTATTTAAGTACATCATATCATGGCCTATCTACACTAAAAAGTTCACCACAAAATTAATTTATAAGACTCTACAAGATCATGTAAGGTAAACATGGCTTGTATTTTTACTTTTACATTAAATTTTATTAATGTTGAAAAGCATTGTCTCTTCCCTCCACTAGTAACCACAAAATCACTTGCAACTCTCTATCTAGGTATACTGCAATTTATGGACTCAGTTCAAAAAAATCATTATCTTTTTGAATAGGTCTACACTTTTACAAAAACCCCCTGCAATATCCCTTGACTCTGCTATGAGCATTAAATTCCACCATAAAGCAAAGTAAATTTACTTATAAACACTTTTCAATAACACTGTTATTTCTTATTTTTTCAGTCATTGAGCAAAATGCGTTCCAGACATTTTGGGGAGCTCATGATTCAAGCTGTGCTGTCAATACCCAATATATGTAGATGTATCACTACATTGTATTGTTACTGAATACCCAAAATTAGTTAATAAAACCAACTCCAAAGGAAAAAAAAAAAATCTATCCAGAAAGAAAGAAGTTACCTTTTACACCCTGCTGTCCAGACATTGTCAGTGGTAAAGTATGAGTAGAGTGGATAACTTGTGAACCCACAGCCTTGTTCACCTGCTGCGGGTGATGGTAGAGCTTTGGAGAGCTGGCAGTCTGCACAGGGATCTGACAAAGTTTGCCAGTGTAACTAGGAGGGCACTGGCATTTATCTCTAGAACTACACTGGCCTCCATTCATGCATGGAAGGTGGCAAATAACTGAAATGAAAAGAGAAATAAAAATTGTGTTAATGACTTTAGCTTTAGTATTACCTGACAGCATATCACACACAAGTTGAAGAGGAAAGGAACAGGGCTGGAGCACTTCTATCTTCATTCTGACATCTGAGGAACAACTGTCCATCTGACATGCACTTTTAATTGCCTTGTGGTAGAACCCTTGCCCTCCCCTCCTTGTGTTCTCTGACCTCTGCCTCGCTCACATCTCTCCATAAAAAACATGGAGAGCACATTCTTCCCTCAGATATCCCAGCTATTTTATGTCATTATGCTATTAAGTAAGAAACTAAATTAATACGGTGCCTGGGTACATCTCTTATTCACACTTCAATACAGATACTCATTTTTCAGCTTCCCATTTCTGAAAATCCTGGACCACTTATGCTTCCTTGAAAGTCCAGGAAAAAAACTCAGAGAGCTGAAAGTACTGGGGGACAAATTTTCCATTTTCACTTTAAGACTTGGTTGTTCTCTAGAAAACTATTTTGCACAGAGTATCTAGATTTTTGCTTAACATTTATTTCTCAGATAAAAGAAGCTAATTTGTATCCACCCATGAAGTTCATAAAAGTAGCATGGAGATTTGACTGAAATGATTTCATAGACAAATTCCAAAGTATTACAATATTGTAACTCCAATACAAAGACAAGTGTTATTATTTCTGTGCCAGCTAGCACTTGCTCATTTACAGCAATATAAATTATCATATGAAACATGAAAAATGTCAACATCAAATGAAAAATATTTCTCAACTCAGAGATACAAGCAGTAATAGGCATGGTTCAGCACTTTCTAAAAATATGCAGGACTTTATAATCAATCACAATGTACATGAGCTGTCAGCATTTTCAAGAACTAAAAGATGTGAAAACAATAGGAAAAATAACAAATTTTTGTTCAAGACAGATGACAGTTATTTTCTCAGAAATCAAATGGTATTTGGGAAATAGCATTCAGTATCCATTTGTCAGATTTAAGATAAGATTCTGACTTAAAAAAGTAAAAATCTTTATAGTAATTATGGCATTTCGCTGGATTGCTATTGCTCAGTCTATAGTGAAGTACAACAAAAATGAGAAACTGTAGATAATGCAAGGTAGTGCTCATTATTCCAAGTGCTGTAACCTCTGGACAACCACAGGCTATTACTACTATGGATACCATGGAAGATCAGTGTTGGAAAAGAAACCCGTGAGTTGGGTGCTGCAAGAAGACAAAGTAAGATGCTCAGCAGCCGAAGGAGTTCCAATCCAGCTGCGTAATTCACTTGGCCCAGGAAACACGCTCAAGAAACAGCACACTCAGCCCAGCTCGTCACACAGCACCCTCACACTGTATTGACAGGGCCTGGAACGACGATGCCAGATTGCCAGATAGGTCCACGCACAATATAAACTGCCAGAATTGGTTTTTCACCATGCTCTGCAGACGTTTATTTAATATTTTTCTTGTCTTATCTCATATTTTCATGTAATATGAACTGACTGAAAGTACTTCAAGCTGTACCATTGTGCTAACAGGCTTAGTTGACCCTGGAAGGCCATCCATGACAGTACAAGACTTTATTTTTTTGGGTTCCGACCCTGGTTGGGACTTCATCTGAGTGCATAAAAGACATCCTTCCAGAACTGCCATTACTTCAGGGCAAAAGGAGAGGGGTTGACCTCAGCACTAACTAAAGCATGGCAGACATCTCTCTCTGGTACCATTTCTTCCTGAGCAGCCACAAACAAGCAGCTGAACTGTAGTGGAGAAAACATACAAAGAATTTTAGTACTTTTAAAGATGTGTCTGAGCAAAGTTGAACACTAAGGTGGCTTTCCTGCAAAAGTAACATCACACAATGAAACAGTGTAAAATAGCATTAAGCAAAGAGCAGTTTGGTGTTTGAAAGAAGTACAGTAAAACAAAGGCAAACTAAAATAGTTTCACTGTGGAATTCCTTGAGTGCAAGATATTCACACAAATAACTTGTGCAAATAAGTGCAAACAAATGACACTCAAAGGTCCAGTATGAGGTAAATAATGAAGAATTTTTAATGCCTCAGTATTTAAACCTAATAGGAAATAAAAATTCCAAGCTGCCCACATTATCATATGGTGCAAATGACTCAGTTAACTGATACTGATTTACATCTCTTGCAGGTCTGGCCTAATGTACGACAAATGAACTTCAAGGGAGACTACAGGAAAATCTAATCTGAGAACATAACATTCTGTAATAAAAATTTTAAATTCTGAAATATACAATTATAAGTTAAACTCAGCCATGTAAAAACAAGTATGATGCAATCTCTACACTAAACTGAAAACTTGAAAATCTGAAATGGCAAATACTATGAGAACTTAAAAAAACTCTTCAAACCAAAACACCAAACAAAAAAATAAAGAAAAAAACTCCACACCACACTGAAGTAATATTTCTGATTATTTTAAATAGGTGTAAGCAGGACACACTCTTGTTGCATTACTCCCTCAGGTATTTAAGGGCAGGAGAAGTGGCTGCATTTGATTATGACACTGGTGCTGGAAATCAGAGGCACACAACTTCACCAGAACAGGAATTACACACAGACCATTTGGGAAAGTAAGCTGGAAGAGGGTAAGCCTCCAAAATGGCAGAAAAAGGAAATTATACTTTTCCTTGACAAGGTTCTGGCTATCTCCGTTTAACAAAGACCAAAAAGCCCTGGGGAAAGGACCTCTTAAGATAGAAACAGAATATAAAGCCAGGGTATATTTCAACAGCTCAACCTCTCGTAATTTTTTTCCTTTGTTTTGTTTTGTCATTGAGGTCAAAGAACTTAAACAGAATGGCAGAATACTGCCAGAGGCATAGGGGACATTGCTGACAAAAAGCAGACCCATATTTTTTGGGAGAGGCCATTCAGAGGTGCTGGGTTTTCACGTAAGTTCACGACTGGCATTCAGACAAAGGGTGCACTGGAGCCTGATTCTCACTGGGCTGTTACCATTTCCTCTGAAAAGAAAAAAATAAAGGAAATAAAAATATCCATTATGGAGTTAAACCCTCTAGCTCAGAGCCTGATAAAAATGTGAAGATAGGTCTTCGTAAGATGAGAAGAAATTTCAGTTCACATGTAGGCATCTTACAAACAAAGCAAAGAAAGTATGAATGGATCTGTGAAAAGCAATAAATTCCTCACTCAGGTCTGCTGCAAGCTAAATCTCTCAACAGTCTCTTAAGGAACAGCCAACATATGACTGAACAAGGTTAATTATTTTCTACTATAAACGAACATACATCCTTTAGAAATGTGGAGACAGGTTTAAGGAAATACAAGGAGTATTTCTTAAATTTTAAGTATTCTTCCCATCCTTGGGCATTTAATTGCTAATAACAAACTTTGATTTCTCTGGTATCCAAAACCCTTAACTGTTCCCAGCCAGGCACAGCTTGATGGGTATCACTGTTCAAAATGAGCCAAGCAGAGAAGGCACATCAAGATGCCCCCACAGGAAGTCTCAGAAAGGCTCAATGCATAGAAAAATAACACTTGCAAGATGAATCCCAATAAAGTTGCCACAGCTATGGGTTGGAAACACCAGTACAGGGTATGAAATCATCAAAAAAGCAGCTAGGAAACCACTGATAAATACAGTTTGTTCATGTAATTACATAATCTAATTTGTTTTCAATACTCAAACAACCTTGAACAGCTCCAGATAAACTAATTTAATCAAGTCCAAATGTTTTCATTTAATCAAAACAATGTGTAACAAAACAAATTCCAAGCACCTAAATCCTCCTAATCCTTAAAAAATAGCCCATGCTTTCCCAAACAAGCCCTTAGGATGCATGTAAACTCCCTTCCTGTAACCAGTGTTAAAGAAAATGAAGATGGGTTTTGAAATGTTCCTCATCTGACTCTCCAAATTCCTTTACTTTGACCCCTCAGGGAACATGAGTTCCCCTCACCACTCTTTGCCTTTTCTACTTACATACTATCAACAATTCAAGCGTAAGCAGTACTCAATTACATCAACAGGCTCGCCAAGGAAAACCTTGAACTGCTCATTTAGATTACAGTACTTCCACTGGATGCATCACAAAGAGCAGATTAATTTTGTCTCCGAGCACTTCAGCTATCAAGCATTACTACACGCCCCCCAGCTGTTTGGGCATCTTTCATCCATCCTGTTACTAAGCATACAGAAAGCACAGGGACTGGTACACAGTTCTACGAACCACACATGTTCACAGCAAAGCAGGGATGGCATTCACTGAGGGGAAGCACTGCCATCTGCAACATCTCATCATACAGTGCTTCAGAACACCACATGTTTTAGTAAAAGCTGAAACCCAGAGGTGCTTCATATATATCTGTGCAATCACTCTAAACCTACTTATCTTTTCTAATTGCAGAAACTCTAACAGTAACCCACAAAAGGCACAGAGGAATGAACTACAAAAATGATGCTATCCTCCAGTTTAGACTTTTCCCTACATTTTTTCCCCACATCTATCTTATATCTCAACTTACTAACTAATTCATCCTAACTCTCTTCTCTTCAGATTTCTGGTTGTAACTCAGAGGTGTTAAGTAAAAAAGTTGCAAGTTAAAAAATAAATTAATTATTTGGTTAGTTTAGTAACATAAAGAGAACCTTGATATCACAGACTTGTGCTGTGGGAAGTAAAGGGAGAGAAGAAAGTCTTTAAGTGGCCTGAATAGTATAATACCTCTACATTCACCTCTGAATTTATCCTAATGTTTGTATTTTGACAACTTTTGATATAAACCTTCCATTTCAATAACAAAACACAGTTCAAAAAAGTAGATCTGATAGCAACAGCTCCAGCAGCAGAAGTAAGAATGACCTTTTGTGCTCACCACTGTAAACGGTAAAGTGATGCCCTGCTCCTGTGATTGGCCTAGTTACATGAAGACGATACTGAAGGAACTTCAGAGGTTTCCTCTGGAAAGAGGTAAGATCTGCAACGCTGCAGGGAAAAATTTCAAACAGGAATCTAGCTTAAACCTAACAATATGATGAAAAAAATATGCACCTACTAAACCGGTGTCTCAGCTATTGTAAATTAACACAGTTGCTGACTACATTAGGATTTGCCTTATGTTTTTAAACTCTTGTAACCAAGGGATCTTTAACAAAGTAATGTACCCCACTTGGGAATAGGATCATAAGAACTACTATTTAACCAGATAAGCAAACCAAATTACTGCCAAAATAAGCAAGATTTGTGGTGTTATTCCAGTCTGGATCATGCATGTTTTCTGGAGCTAAAAAACCCCAAATGAACAAAAAAACCCCAACCTCAGAGAAAAGTTTAACACTTCCAAAATACCATCAATCTTTTCTCCATATAAACATTGTTTTCTACAAGTAAAATTACTTTCTTACATTTGCACTGTTAAAATTAATTTTTTAAAAACCCACACCACCAGGATAAATGCAGAATGATGATAACTCCCAGGAATTATATATAATCACTTCTTATTAACATCTTCCACTCACACAAAACAGTATTAATGCTAAGCTGCATTGCAAGGGTCATTTTGTTGGTTTGTAGTTGAGTGCATATTACATTTCAAGACTGTTAAAGGTGTAAGCAAACATCCAAGGATAAACTTAATAATGAACTCCTGAGCAAGAGAATCAATCACAGTACCTGAGTATGATCTCTGTATGTGCCACATACAGATGTACACACCTTCCTTTTATATAAAGCTTCTTCTTTATCCAGAAACTATTAACAAGGGTACTTGAGTCTTTGAATATTTGGGTTTGGGGTTGCTGCAAAAAGCACCCTAAACTTCTACCCATTGTGAGAACATGGGGCTTTTTAATATGTATTTTTAAAGAGAGAATTTAAACTGTCCTACAAATGTGTCCTTCATATTATGACACAAGAAATGAAATACTCAATTCCTCTATGAAGAATCCAGACAGAACAATTAAGAGAAAAAGAGTTTCATCCTCCATCTCTTGCCAATGGTGTAACACAGCATTTGTTTGCCAGCTTCCAAGGACATACTGTAACAATGGTATGCCTGATGGACTAGATATTGTTAAGGCTGAGATTCTAGTTTCCTCTAGTTCAAAGGCTCATTAACGTAACTAGACACTACTTGTACAACTTGCAGTCTGTGAAATTGAGAAATATTTTGGAAATCTAAGTTTTGTTGATCCAACATGGATCTACATTTTATGCAGAACAGGAAAGAACATTTTGCCCTTCTGAGCATGAGATTTCATCCTTTTGGCCCCTTTACTAGGATCGCTGTCTTGAACTTAATAGTTCTCATGTACTACTGCATCTACCTTAAACCATCTCTAACCAGTATTTCTAACTACTAACATTCTAGAAAGCAATCAGGCATTTCTGTATAGTGCCTGTATGTTAGACAGATTTGTTCCACACAAAACAGTTACTGAATCCTGCTTTTATGAATTTTATAAATGCGTCTCATTTATGTTATCTGCTGTAGCCACTAATGGACTACTTCTCATACAATATTTCATGCCTACTGTGGAATATTTTTCTGTGACTATTTTAGCTATACTTACCAGCTTTCTATACTTAATAACTTTGAATTGATACTTATCAGTATTTCACCTTCCACTTGTCATCAGTGATCCCCATGTCCCACTAATTATTACAAAATTGTCCTCTTCCTTTCTTGCTGAACCATGACTGAACATTTCCAAAAGTAATTCCGATCTTTTCACACTTTTTTTTTACTTTTAATCTTTATCAAAAAATCCTTACTAAAGAAAAATCATATGAACTATGGGAATCTTATGAGGTTTAATAAGACCAAGCACAAGGTGCTACACTTGGGTCAGAGCAACCCCCGCTATCAACACAGGCTCANACTATCAACACAGGCTCAGGATGAACAGACTGAGAGCAGCCCTGGGGAGAAGGACTTGAGGGTGCTGGTGGGTGAGAGGCTGGGCATGAGCTGACAACGTGCACTCACAGCCCAGAAAGCCAGAAGTGTCCTGGCCTGCATCCAAAGCAGCGTGGGCAACAGGGCGAGGGAGGGGATTCTGCCCCTCTGCTCTGCTCTGGTGAGAGCCCACCTGCAGTGCTGCATCCAGCCCTGGGGCCCCCAGCACAGGAAGGACAGGGGCCTGTCAGAACAAGCCAAGAGAAGGAACATCAAGATGATTAGAAGGATGAAGTACCTCTCCTAGGAAGAAAGGCTGAGAGAACTGGGATTAAGCCTTGAGAAGGGAAGGCTTCAGGTTGACCAGATTGTGGCCTTTCAGTACCTGAAGGGAGCCTACAAGAAAGATGGAGAGGTCCTTGTTACAAGGACATATAGTAACAAGACAAGGGGGAATAGCTTCAAATGCAAAGAGAGTAAGTTTAGATTAGCTATTAGGAAGAATTTTTTTACTGTGAGGGTGGTGAGGCACTGGAACAGGTTGTCCAGAGAAGCTGTGGATGCCCCATCTCTGCAAGTGTTCAAGGCCAGGCTGGATGGGGCTTTGAGCAACCTGGTCCAGTGGAAGGTGTCCCTGCCCATGGCACGGGGGTTGGAACGTGATGATCTTTACAGTCCCTTCCAACCCAAACCATTCTATGACACTGTGATATCTGAAGACTTGGAGAAAAATGCAGATAGCTTTAAGAACTGGATTCAAAGCACTGTTCTTAGCTTGAATCTAATCTCATGACTGAACTCTACTGAGTTGAGATTCACAGAGAAGAAGTGCAAGTAGTAGTCATCTAGACAGACATGACTTTACACTTGATAACATGCTGCCATAAATTCTGGGGAATTGCTCTTGCTCTAGAAGGACTCTTCTCAACAGAAAAAAACCCAAAGGAATTCCCAAACTGCCATCTCTTTCTGTCATTCTCCCTACTCCATACTGCATATACTAATTTATTTTTTTTTAATAGCAAACTTTCAATTTAAAATTCATTCTCTAACTCAGCTTGTAAGTACAGGCTCAGCTTCTGGGATGATCATTATCTCCATTAGTAATTGAGCTTTATATGAGCTGCTGAAAGCAGCTCTAATCATTATCATCACTTAATGGTTGTGTCAATTCACTGTAAATAAGGTGCAGAGAGCATAACAAATTAGGTATACACTAGAAAAGAATAACTGTCCACTTAAGAAAAAGAGGAAGGGCTGCTGTCTTCACTGAAGATGGAAAATGTGTTTTTCCACACAAGGAAAAACTGAATCATACAGGTATTGCTTTAATTCTTGTCAATCTCCATTGCTTGTGGCACAAGTTTCAACATTCATGCTAACATTTTAGCTGTCTCAGTCTGCATGCATGTTGCACCATGTCTCAGTTTTCCAAAATAAAATACCAATGGCAGGGTATCATTCATTCTTCAATGGAGGCTACACTGTCAGCTGTGGAAGATCCTGATATTGAAATTTGGGGAGAAAGTTCAGATCAGAAAGAACAAAGCTGAAGTACATTTTAGAGAAATATACATCTGTTGAGTGAGCATCGTGATCAGCAAGAAATTCAGAATGAATATGCACAAGATTACTTCGCTGTATCATCTGTCTTCCACAGTTTCAAACTCAGTGCTTTAAAACACCTCAAAATGAAGAGTTGGATATTGACAGCTTGAAGATGTGTCAACCAAGAGACATTCAGTATGTCCCCAGGTCTTTCATTCATCTCTCCAAGGTGATAGGAATCTCATCAGCACTGCATCACATCTTTCCAAACTCATGTGATAAGGCACCTATACTCAGACAAGTCAAATGAAGACACAGGCCTGTGTGTAGGTGACTGAAATGAGCACCATCTCACCAACAGCTGCCAGTAAAGCTCTTAGTGTTACAGGCTGGAAAGAACAGGATAAATGAAAACCATCCTAGAACATTCAAATGCTATCAGAAAAATAAAATGTGTGCTGTGGCATGGAAAATTGCCTAAAGCTCTGGTTACTCAGTATAGAAAGGGTATAGCAAAAATTATGGTAGTTGCAAAATGACTGACAGAAGATTCTTACTCACTAATGGGCATGATGCTTAGTCAATCTTTGCTAAATCTGCTTCTAATATTCTCAATATCCTAGATGATTCACACACTATTTTTGGAGGCAAGGAGCCAGAGTACTAAGGAGTCATATGACTCGCTCCAACCCTGATCATAGTTGGCAAATCTATTGATTTTATTAGAGATCACCCTGATATACTGAGTATAACACAACAGTTAGGCTTAGACTCAGTATAGTAAGAAAAACAAAAACCTACCAGCTACTGTTTATCAGGAACTAATGCATTACAAATGGCCAGTGTCAGACCTTTGATAATGATGCTAACACATACAAAAAAGCTACTCAAGACATTTCTTCAGATTTCTAGTGTATTGATATCCATTTTCCTCTGAAATAAAATAACTAGGGAAAGCTGACTTTGGAAGTGCCACAAATTAGCACCCTTGTTTAAAACAATTTCCTGCAGAATACAAAACAGATTTCAAAATAGCATGCTGCAGTATAAAGACTTTATAGTACCAATTTAAGCAGTCCTGAATAACTTATTAACTGCCATCATAAAAGTGGGAACATTGAAGTCAAGGGGTCCAGTGTCTGATGAAAATCAACCCTTCCTAAGTTACTCTTCTGTATAGCATTTCGTGTGCCTGAGCATGTGTAATACTAACATGTAGTAGTTAATGTTGTTGAAACAGACCCGATTTCAATAGAACAAGAATTCAACAGAAGGACAGGTAACAATGAACAGCAAGCACCTTTACTGCTACAGGATCCTTCCAGACTATACTCTTCCCATTCAGCTGAGCAGCATTACCCACCTTTCAGGACAACAGGATTAATGAGTAATTTGACCCTAATTACACCAGGCTGTCCTTGCTCATGCACTGTTACAATCTGAGGAGGTCAGTGAACTGGTTCTCTGCTCTAACACTATTCTCCTAATAAGGCTATTTCCAAAAAACATATACTGTACTCTCACATGGAGTAACACAGAGTAGCATAAGGCAGAGCAAAGAGCTGCTCCTAGACATCTAACTACTTGGGTACCATCAGACAAAACAGCAAAATGTTCTGAGAAACATTAAGCCATTGGGCATGCCTCTGTTATGCAAAGGCTCTGAAGACCACAGAAGTAGCAAAGATGACACAGGCCAGGGACATTAGCATCCTTACGGTTTCTGGCAACTGAATAACAGATATTTAAGCTGATGTGCTGGTTTCAGCTGGGGTGGAGTTAATTTTCTTCACAGTGGCTGGTATGGGGCTGGATTTGTGCTGAACGCCATGTTTATAATACAGAGATTGTTTTTCTTATTGCTGCACAGAGCTTACATAGAGCCAAGGCCTTTTCTGCTTTGTGCACTTTCCTCACTGCCAAAGAGGCTGGTGCATGGGAAACTGAGAGGAGACACAGCCAGAACAGGTGACCCCAACTAACCAAGTGGATATTCCAGACCATGTGACATCATGCTCAGTATATAAAGCTGGGGGCAAGAAGGAGGAAGGCGGAGGGACATTTGGAGTGATGGCGTTTGTGTTCCCAAGTCACCATTAGACATGATGGGGCCTTCCTCTCCTGGGGACGGCTGAACAGCCTGCTCATGGGAAGCAGGGAAGTATTTCCTGGTTTTATTTTGCTTGCATACATGGCTTTTTGCTTTCTCTATTAAACTGTCTTTATCTCAATCCATGAGTTTTCCAGCTTTTACCCTCCCAATTCTCTACCTGATCCTGCTGGTGAGGAAGCGAGTGGCTACGTGGTAATTGGTTGCTTTCTGGGGTTACACCACAACAGCTGAGATTCATTCCCATTTACCCTTTTGTGTCTTGAGGAGTGTTAGGAGTGTTGTTTCCTAAGGTTTCCTGCTCTCTCAGTGAAGAGAGGCTCGTCCAGCAGGTTAGTCAGGACACCCACAGGCCAACCTGCAGCAGGGGTGCATCTCATCAGCCACCCACCACTAGGCTCCTGACTGAGGTACCTCAGTATGGTTTGGTGAGTGAGATGAACCCTCAAACTTAGTTCCAAATGGTCTGTGAACACTGATCCACTGCCTCCCACCGTACCACAAGACATTCTCCAATAACAAAATTATGTTTAAAATAGAAAAAGAAAAGCCACAGAAACTATAGTCATTACAAAAATTTCCAAACATCAGGAGATTGCTCTCTGACTGCTCTAACATTACCACAGTGCTCGTTTTGGCGTGAAAAAGTCTACAAGAAGAATAAAGTAGGAATAGACACTTTCAAGTGGATATTCATTAACACACAAATAATAGCTCATAATCCTAGACCTCCCTGGAATAGTTAAAAACCATGAAAAACATAGGCTATGATTTTCTGGCACTGGCTACATTACAAGAAATTGGAAAGTTTTCTAGGGAGTTGACACAATATGAGAATGGGATGGATATTGTTCAGAGTTTGAGTAATAAATTAGGTCATAGGAGACCAGTGAAAAGCAAGAGACTCTAATCCTGAAGTTCTGAAGGAGGAGAGGAGCAGATTCACTCCTAGTGAGTAGGAAGGATGAAGGTTACTCTGCAGAGAATGTAGTTGGAAATCCATTAGAAACCACACAACTTCACCACTCATTGTGGTTCTTATTGTTGCACAAGCTGTGTAAACCTAAAACATTGTGTAAACCTAAATCAATGCTCTGCCTGGCCATATCCAGTTCCAAGAAATTTAACCATGCACCAAATTCCCCATAGCTATGTACAACCTCACTGAGAAGCCTCATGCCATAATGTACCCAATCCTGTGCACTAAAATGTGTGCAAGTATAAAAAAAATCCCTTTCCCCCCTTGTCACAACAGGCTTTCTATGTAACTCTGATTAGATAGACGAAAGTGTTCTAGCACCTACATATATAGCATCTAACATAATAGGCTGATTAATATAATCAAACAATAAATAAGAGACACAATGGACACATACTAATTACAGAAAGGTAGTATTATAGCTTATGTTATGAAGTTGGTCTCCCTGGTTACCTATACCAGCAATTTCCAAAGCAGAGTGTGCTCACCCCACACAGTGTGCCAGACAATGTACTGGGATCTTGCAAAGAAATATGTTTTGTACCATTAAGAAATAAATTTTCAAAAGAGTTCAGTCTTTTTCTCATCCATTTTTACTTTCTGTCTATGGTTTATAATGTACAAATAGATGATATATACAGTAGTACATGTATATAATTTATCAATATACATATATGGGGGAGGTTTTTCAAAAATATTTTACTGATAGGGATATGCAATCAAAAATGTTTGGAGACCACTGCCCTATACAACCTATGGACAGAGGCATTCCCTCTCAGGAAGAAGTCTAAGAACTCATTGCAAAATTATGAGATGACAAATTGCTAAAACTTCCCCTCAACTTAAAATATCTGAGTAATATCAAATATAGACATTTATTTTAATAGCTCATCTTACCTTTAAATAAAACTGAAAATACAACCAACATGACAATTAACAAATTATTTGGATGAATGAAATACAGACCAGAAATACTCTGACTGGCTTTCTTAAAACTCAATCCCCTTTCTGTGCAAATACTCAATTTTCCTTTTATTCATTGACTAGCATCCCTCAAGACTTCACAAGAGATTAAAAAAAAAACCCCAAAAACTAGCTTACAGCTCTCATAGGCTTCAACTTGATTCACATTCATAAATCCCTGGCTGAAAGTTCATAGCTCTTCCTCTTAACAGGTTTTTATGGATACACAGAAAACTCACAGACTTTAAATGGGTACATAATGAAGGTAAAGTTCATGTTCCAAAAGGAAAATCCAGGAATCCCAGGACCTCTACACTACAAAATAGGACTTTCAATTACAGTGATACTCAAATCTAAGAGCTAATTACAGGTGGAATGGATAGATGAGCTATATGGGCTACACAGCACAGAGATGAGAATTACCTGGAGAATTACCAGAATAAACACTAGAAAGGCTGAATGGGGAAATATCGTGATCAATAGAGCAGCAGTAGCTGCTTGCTTCTTTCTGACTGTGCTATGTCCAGAAGGACACAGTAAATACAAACCTATTTGGTAAGAAATCAAATAATGATAAATGCTACATTTTAACAAGTAGAGAAATTTTTTAGATTCTTTCTTCTGTACTTGCATAATTCAAAGGCAACTTTCTTTTTTAAGCCAAAGGTGACATATACTTGATCTACAGTGAGGTATGTGCAAAGACATTTAGTTTAGCAATAAAAAAATTATAGCTGTACAAGGTAGTGTGTTTATTTGAATATGCAACAATGTAATCATTCAAAGAAATGCACTCAGTTCTTTTCACAGTACTTCAAGTCAGATGTACGTAAACTAATCCCTATAAATTAAAACCATATACAGTAAAATAAAACATTATGCATTTTAACTTTGTGCTCTGTTTTGCTTTAACTTTGAGGGAAACATACTCCATGTGTTTTTGAATGGCTGCAGGTGTGGATTTTGTATCATTTCCATTTGTGGTTTTTCCTATGACTGCACATCCAAAAACTGTGTTCTCTGTAATAGACAGTTTGGGGAGTACTTGGAGAGCAGATGGACTTACTTCACAGTGAAGGTCTGAAGTCCTTAAGGTGAGGAAGGGGGTGGAAACGAGTTCAACCTCATTAAAATCATCTGACTGAACAATCTTTTTTCTTTAAATTAGCATCTGGCCTCCGTTGGAATAATCCGAGGTAAAGATGTCCATTTTGAATAATTATTTAAAGATTATGAAGAAAGAGCTCAGAGATGCTGTCAGTCCCATGGTAGTAACCAGAATTATTTGTTCATAACAAGTACTGATAAAGACATGAGGGAAAGAAATAATTCCTTTGGAACCGATGTGGATATCAACAACAACAAAATCCTTAAAATACAATTTTTCTTTGTAATTTGAGTATTGGTGGCCCATAATTGAAAACGCATTAAGCCCCTGAGCTTTGCTCAGACTATAGAATGGTACACTTACATTACAGGATAGAATTTTAGTCCACTACTAGTTCAGATTAGAAAAGCCTATACTATACTACCTGGACTGTAAAGAAATTAATTCATTCTGCTGTCAGCTCAAATTTATTTCTAGAACAAAGGGAGACTGGAAAAAAGGAATGTCTTTTGAATTGATGCTCATAAGTGGTTTCTCCCAAATCATTTTGCATTGGCTCTTCAGGCTGGGAAATACCTTTTTTCCTAGTACCTTCTGTAAGGCAGAGAATAATTTCTAAGAATAGTTCCACCATTATTTGTCCTTCTTTCTATTTTAGCTGCTCAGTTCACTGTCTGAGGAAAAATACTTGGATTTCATTTTGCCACAGCTCTTACAATGCTGCTGCATGAATAAATATTTCTAGCATGGTCATAATTTATACAGATCAAATTTCAAATTACCAGATAAAGCAATGGATAAATACTAATGTCCTTTACATGTCTTAATGTTTTTTTCCTGACACACACACACTGACAGACTGACCAACTTCCTTGACTCTAGCTGCACAAAGTTTTAAAAGTTATTCTTTTAGCCAAGTTGTCTGAGAATTCTGAAATTTTCAACTGTCTGTTAAAGGAAATAAGATTTCATCTGGCAGCAAAAAAACCCATAAACCAACAAAGCCTGACAAGGCACAAATTATAATTACTGCAAGAACAGTAGAAACAAAGCTTTTACCAAATAAGGCTACAAGGTAGTTACCACAGAGACAGTAAAAGAACAAAACTGACAATACTAAAGGAATAGCAAGGTTCTTACATCACAACTTCTTCATATCGGCAAGTTCAAGTGCAAACTCAAGGATATTACAAAGTTACACTTCACTCTCACCCAGTACTAAAAACAAATTATGAATTATCAAACACTGTTCCTGAGCTAAGTAGTTATTCCAGAAATAAGGTGCTCATCAATTAGGTTGTCTGATGGAACACAACCAAGTTGAAAATTAAGGCATTAAAAAAAAAAAAAAATCCCTTCTCACTTGTTACCAGAAGGAATTTTAAAAATCTCTGCATGACATGTGTTACCAATTATTTTAAATCCTCCATTTGAAAAGCTACATGTTCATCTGCTAAGTCTCAGATGAAGCCATAGGAATAGTGTTTTGCTGGGGCAGAGTTACATGATGAGTTATCTACTCAGGCTGACACACCATTCACCAAGTAGCAAACACCACTTCAAAAGAGAGATGAAAGCACCTCGTCTAACATGTTACCATTCTAGCATTTCTTACTAAACCCAGTAAAAAAAAAGAGTCAAATATAATGGGTAGAAATCTCAACACTGTATACCTCACAAGCTGCCAGAAGAGACTGTGACTGTAAATTCTCATAAACTTACACAAATACTTCCACGACCTGTTGGTCTTTTATATGCCTTTATATGTCATCTAATTAGCCTTCTAATACTATTTACAATATGCCTTTTCATCAAAAGGATACTAAAAAATCCTCCTCAAACGTCCTAGTCTTACAGTTCTTCCTCAGTGTAGTAGTGATCAGTAGGGCATGTGCAGTGTGTATCATGTGGAGCAAAGAAACAACTTTAATACATACCAAATGGGAGCAAGAAAACAATCATTTCCCTTGGACTTTCTGTCAGATGTAAACTGCAGATAAAGGCAGTTGGCTGGCTTGCCAACAGGCTGCCTTGCTTACTGCTAATTACCATTTGTAACCAACACTATTCTTTGGTAAAACCTGAAGTGCTTGAATAAAAAGCAATGTTAATTCCTATAGCATTGATAGCAATTAATGATCACATATGTCTGAAGAAAATTCAGAAATTCTATCAATTTTTTGTAAAATAACTGCTTTAAATTTTCATAGTTCTAAATAATTATGCTCTCTAGACTCTTTCCTAGATAGGAAATTCTGTTAGAATAATAATTACACAGGGAGACTTCTTACTAAATCTCCTTTGAATAACCTATTGTTTTAAAATATATTGGTCAAATTTTCCTTTGTTACTTTCAACAGAAGACCAAATAAAATTTGAGCAAAATGCTTCTGCTGCTTCTTGGAAGTTTCTGTCTATACGTAATTGGAAATTTCTGAACAACCTCAATTATGTAAAAACATTTATACAGAGTCAACACAGTAAAGCTGGAAAACTTTTTGATAGCAAAGTCCAATAGGAAAAGTGCCAAAATTCAAGAGGCAACATAAATTGACCATTATTGCATCAGCATAAGGAATATGCAGATCGCTGTGAACCATGCTGAAAGTTTCAAAATTTATGATTAAATATGAAAGACCAAATACCTTTTCGCATAGGATACCATGTTCACCTGGAGAAGAGAAGGCTTCAAGGTGACCTTAGCAGCCTTCCAGCATCTAAAGGGGGCCTACAAGAGAGCTGGAGAGGAACTTTAAATGGGCATGTAGTGACAGGACAAGGGGCAGTGGCTCTAAACTGACAGAAGGTAAGTTTAGTTTAACTATTAGGAAGAAATTCTTTACTGGGAGGGTGGTGAGGCGCTGGAACAGACTGCCCAGAGAAGCTGTGGATGCCCCATCCCTGGAAGTGTTCAAGGTCACGTTGGATAGGGATTTGAGCAACCTGGTCTAGTGGGAGGTGCCCTTATCCCTGGCAGGGAGCTTGAAACTCGATGATCTGAGAAGTCCCTTCCAACCCAAACCATTCTGTAATTCTATAATTCTGTTTCCTTGTTCAACACAGATACTGCCAAGTGCTCAGACACAAAATTCCTACAGAAAGATATGCACTTTCACTGAATAGCATGCAACTTTGACTTCTCATTTATAACAGTTTGAATGAACCCGTTTAAAGGAGATGCAGGGCTGCAAATGAACAGTGAATAGGAACCAGAGCATTAAGTGACTGCTTCCTTTACTAAGTTCTGTGATTCCTGTTCAGTAAATGAAGCACAGATCCCATGGGAAAAACCAGAATGTAAATCTATGATTTCCATAGTGGAAAAAAATAGAAAAGCATGACAATATTAATTTGGGCATTTACTAATTCCTTACTGCTTCACTTTACAGTTACAGATTAGTCACTGTCCTCCCACTCCTTACAGAGAGAAAATTCATTTCAAAATTGGAATGTGGAATAATTTTGAGTAGAAACAGGACACATCACTGAGTAACTTCAATAGTGAAAGAGACGGAAATCTCATGTGTTATTCTATTCCCATCCTTTCCTATGCACACATAGCAACCCTGTTTTACAAGCTTCTGTAGATATATCAGGACTGAAATACCATACAAAGTGCACATGCATCAATCCAATAGAATAATGAGAATCATCTATTCAGCAGAAGTTTCCACTCAGATTAAATGCTTTCATTCTCCAAACCAATGAAATATTGGAGGTTGGTTAGTTTAACTGCAACATATCCCATTCACAAAATGAAACTGCAAAAAACCCCAAAGTTTCAATGAAGCAGCCTGGCAATCAAAAAGGTCCTTTCCTTTTAAATACCAAGCTTTCATCACCTTCAATTGCAATGCTAGGAGCTATTCCTCACAAAAGCCAAAAATCTCAGCTACCTGAAAAAGCAACATTCCCCCCAGTTGTCCCTTGTTGTGGGTTTTTGTATTTAATGGCTTATCCATATCTTACAAATTTTTCAGGAAATAGGATTTGTTCCTTGTCTGGGCTCACTGCTACCAAGATTCAGCTGAATTGACAAACTGAGCACATTTTAAGAATCTGAAATAACCCATGACAAAGCTTGAGTAACTGTAGTACAGGTATTGCAACTTATTCTCTCTGAATATACAGTATTTACAAAGTTCAGCACAAAGTTGAAAAGAAACAAAAAATTTGGCTCATTATTAGAAATAGTAGATTATTAAGAACAAAGTGATGTCTAATCATCAGAAAGCCTAAATTGAATCTTGTGTACTAGAATGCTGCTCCTGCTACAGAAATGCATTTAAAACTAACAATCCCTAAAGCATTTTCTTAATTTTCCCACTCACAGTAGCTATCTATAATTAGTAATGTAAGTTAATTTTCCAAATACAGCATGTGACTATCTTCTCTGGTTTTAGGAAGAACAAATATTTTTTAAAAACATACTGAAAAAGTGTTGTTCATTGCTTTAAATAAGTATTTTCTCACATGACATTCTGTTTCATGGTTGCATTTTTAAATATCAAGTCATCTAAATATGAATTTCCACATATTTTGGATGATCAGTAAGTAAATAAGTTTAGAACCGGGACTTAAAAGTAAAAAGCACAAGTCAAGCATAATACAGTTGTTAAAAATGTAACAAAAGTTAAAGATCTCAGAAGACACAAATAATGCTTCTGCTTTACATATCAGGAGACATGTCCATCAGGACAAGACTAAGCTAGTGAGAGGCACCAGTTAGAGAACAGATATACAAAATTATTTCAGTAGTATATATATTAAACTCTGATACAAAAGCTGGTGAAAATCTGTGATCAGTGAAAGAACTCAATCCTCGATCTGTAGGATCCCTCTACTCTAGTTATTAAGAAGTTCATGCAGCATTTTTATTTTTAATTGGAGAGCCCTGAAGTGCTAGTTCAAACCTCATTCTTCTGTGAAAATGACAACACCCAGAGCTGCGGTAAATGCTTTTTGTCTTTTAAGGGTAGTAGGGAAGATAGCTACAGGCAGGTTAAAAATCCTCGTTCATGTGTAGCAACTTGCTTTTATACATTTTTAAACATAACACCCCCTTATCTTTCCATCAAATACTATTATAGGCTGCTTTTGTTGAATGTTTGCAACCACTGTACCCGGCGCATCACGAGCTGCATGGCCTGGGGCCAGGAAGGAAGGTGTGGAACACGTCTTCACAGGTCAATTTCCACTCTCCAAGTTTTCAAGTATTTGAGAGAAGGTCATGTTACAGCACAGATTTACATAGCAGACAAATTACATGACAGCCTGTTCTCAGCATTTCATAATTTCAATAGAAAAATTAGGTCAAATAAAGGGGGGGAAGCATAACCCTATCCTTTCACAGTAGTCAGAAAATTAACAAAAACTTACTTAACTGGGGTTCTTGCCAAAACATTGGTAAAAATCTGCATTGGCAGTTAACACAATTTTAAGGTATTAGATTTACCATTCCTTTACAAAACCCTTTTCTTTTTTAGTTCCTCCAAACAACCATAAACTCAAAAATTTGCTGTATTCTTATTTTAAAACACTGGTTTTACTACTAGTTCAAAACATAACATTTTTACAAACAT
Organism: Atrichornis clamosus; assembly: GCA_013400975.1. Lineage (NCBI taxonomy): Eukaryota > Metazoa > Chordata > Aves > Passeriformes > Menuridae > Atrichornis > Atrichornis clamosus. Next base: position 136,919 of record WBMZ01007099.1, on the reverse strand, counting down.
GCATATTATCAAGGAATGCATTAGTAACTTCAAGGGCTTTCACCCACAGTCTAGTAGGAGTGTTAAAAGAGCGAACTGCTCTTTGTATCATCTGTCCAGATGAAAAGAATAATAATTTGGAACGGCTTTTCTCCCCTCCGAGCATGAAATATAGTGCACTTGAAAAACAGCAATATTGGCCAGCCTCAGCACTGTCTGAACTTTATGTTTATTCTAGATGGAGACTAAAATTACAACGGTCATATTTGGCATTCTTTGACGAGAAAGTTGCAAAATAATTAAGGTTTTTTTTCAGAAAACAACACTTATATTTTCAGGATAACTACAAAAATTACTTTTCAAGAGCAGTTCAGGATATTATAATGTGAAACAGCAAATTTAGAAGTGTTTAGGAATGTACCCGTATATCTGTATTTCTTAACTTAGAAGGCTAATACTTGCACACAAATTCCTATAGACTATACAGTTAAAATATGCTAATCATTATCCTAGGTAGCTTTCAGGATTTGTTTCAACACAGTCAAGCAGTTGTAGGGTTTAGTCTGGCATACTGTTGATACTCTTACTGAGCAAGCAGAAAGAATAAACATTAACAAAGAAATTACTGGCTTCAATAACTTTAATTAGACTTAACATTATTTCAGTTTCTAAAAATGCCAAGTATGAAATCAGATTTACTTTCAGCAGTAAAAAGTTTTAAACTGGTGCATATTTAAAAAGGATTGCAGTTTTAAAGAACTGCTGAACAAATTGTTGAAGAGATAGTCACTGTTAGCTGTTTGCTAGATTTTATGTGCATTTGATATATATTCTACAAGTAAAAAAGGAGAAATGACTTTTTGTGTAATCTGTCATTTTCCCTGTTTACTAACACAAACTCTGAGGGAAGAATTTTATCGAAAACTTCAGCTTAGCGTGTTGCATCCCTGCAGCTGTGCTGCATCCCTGCAGCTGAAAATTCAGATGAAAAATATGGGAGCTTTTTTTCTCTGACACAAAAGGAACTTTTGGGAACATTTCCGAAGGATACCAGAAAGCTTGTCTAACATACAATGGTTCCTACTCAGCACAGCCCTCCAAACAAAGAATAACAGATGCACAACTGGTATTAATAAGAAAACATCTCCTCCCTCTGTTAGTCAAGAGAGGACAGCTAAGGACAAATTCAGTTTCGGGGTACTTACCTACTCGGAAGTTAGTGGCTGTCAGAGTGTCAGCAGCATGGCCGTTTTCACTGATGAGGGTGGTTGTATTTCCCTTCTCACAGTTGTTCTGACAGTTGCCTTTGGTACAAGTCACTTTACAGATGCTGGGTGTAAAGACCACCTTGATGCGACCAGTGTGATTTCCCACTGTCAGCGGAGGCAAAGAAAAAAAGAAAAATAAACAGATCACTTTGGTATCCATTGATTTCCTTCTAAAAGTTTTTGGGAAAAAAAAAAAAGCACGGGGGGTGGAAGGCGACAGGTCTACAGGAGGAGGGCAGTCTGCAGTGCTCTCTCTCATAGATCTCCAGTGGTGTCTCTGAAACAGGAGTAGGAAGCTTAGCAAACAGAACTCCGGGATCCGCTCCAAAACCACATTTAAAGTCAAGTCACTGGAGTGGGATTAGTAATCACAATGCTGCACTTTATTCACAGGCAGACAAAGAGCAATACCAAGGGCATGACAGCTTAAATAGCCAACCCTGACAGGCAGATGTAATGCAAAGAGGCTGGCTGTGCACCTAGAGGTGAATAAACTCTTGTGTACTCCTACATACTTTTCCTGTTTCTGCACTTATTAAGTCACTATTTGTAGCTCGACCCCTGGAAATGTTTTAGGCATGCGGCATGTCTGAAAACATCTGTCTCAAATCTCCTGGCACCCCAGCCCAAAGTGGTCAAACCTTGTGACGCAGCTGCCTGGACCCATTTTTAATTCACAGTTTTTTGGCACTATTTTTCCACAAGAATTTACAAATTATGGACTGAGCTTTGCTGTCAGCCTTTGTTTAAGTAATAAATAGCTCAAAGAAAAGGATGAGGAAGTATCAATGCTTTAAAATACTGAGATCAAAGATAAAAAATGGCTAGATTCTCTTTTCTTATATACTTCTCTATATTCATTTTAAAAATCTTGAATGTAATAAAGACTGTACAAGCACTAACTTGAAATTAAGCTAATTATAAGAATTTCTTGTTACAGAATTCTATTTTAAACCAGATGTATTTGATTCTACACCTAACAGCTGAAGAAAAACCATATCAAAACTACTCATTAGGAAAAGTAGAGAAAAGAACAGATTCTATTTGCAATTTTTTAAAAAGAAAACAGTTTGTCCTCTGCATACTTACTAATAAATTCATCAAGTTCTTGTAAATGTACCATCTTTGTAGAAACTATTAATAAATGCTTTCATATCAAACCTGACAACACCAGGAAATCATGCACAGAAAGAGAAGAATCTTCTTCCTCCTCATGTCATAGGGATAAAAGTTTCTGGATAGTTGCCCAATCTAGTTCACAAAATACCCTCCAGACAAATATTTTTTTTTTAAATATCAAGAAAGTAAAAAAAAAAAATCTTCCCACTTCAAAAGAATATAAAGCCTCCTTATTTCTGGCTCTTCATAAACAAATAAATTAAAGCAATTGTGCCAACAGTTTTGTCTACAGTAAAGGCATTGCTCTATCTGAACAGCAGCTGCAGTACAGATGTTCCCACCTATTCTCCCTAAACAATGGTTAGAAAAGGCAGAGACCAAACAGACAAAAGAATAAAATACTTTAATCGAAGGCTAATATTGTAATTTTAGTGGATTTAGAAGATAACTCAGATTCTTGGATGCCAAGCATTTCTTACAAAAACGAATACACCTTTACCAATAAAGAGATATAAGTGAACTGTGAACTGCTGAGGGTAGAACTTCTAAGCTTTGCATTTGTTAAGCACAGCTTCACAAGCAATATTGCCATCTTTATATCTTACTTGCATAGGTTTATATATTTTTTTTTTTTCCTAGAAAAGAGTCCATTTTATATTTTCAGATGTTTTAGCAATATTTTTCCTTTAGGATATGATCTAATTAAAAAAACATGGTTAGCTGAGTCACAAAAGTCAGTCCTGCCTACACTACAGAACCCAGTATTGGGGGACCCAGACATTAGTTTTCCTGTTTAGCTTAAAAAAATTTTAAAAATAAAAAACAAAACAAAACAAATATATATAGGCTTTGTCAGTGTTGGAAGTGAAGAAAATGCAGTGCTCAATATGTGATGGAGCTCACAGTGCAAATGCTGAAACCGGGCGGAGGTCATGTGGTTTGTGTTGCCAGGGCATCGAGGAGGGACATGAGGAAAAGTGGAGGCTGCACAGTCTCATTCTTCTACCTGATACCCTGAGAGGTTTTGCACAAACCAAGTACACCTCCTACCAAGAAATATTCCATACAATGCGTCCACAAAGAGTGAAAGGTTTGACCATTACCCCACTACCGCACTTGGCACAATAGTGGTTAATAAGGTGTAAAAAGTACCCCACTTTTCTATCTAACTGGGAGATGTGAATTTGACATGTAATCGCAGGGAGAGATGGATGGGTTTGTTGTCCTCACCCTCCTCAGAAGGGACACCTTTTGGTAAGTCTTGTGTCCTCAGCTACGCTGAGCGCTGACCCGGGATATTAAGCTCATGAATGTAATAGCCTTGCCAGTGCTATGTACAGCTACTCTGCAGTTAATGCATTTAGCATTACTTTAGCAAAAGAACCATCCATACATGTTGCATTCAATAAATCGTGCTATCCATGAACCCAACTGGCTCTTTTGAATGTGACCCAACTTAAAGTGCAATAGACTATTTGCACACTCAGCACCAGGCCCACACTTACATTTTTCTAACAGTCAGTAAATATGAAACTAAACCATCATTTAATCCTCCTTCACAGTACTCTGTACTATGTTGTTGAGTGCTGAGCTGTAGTAAATCTTGGGCATAATGTTCACCACAAAAAAAGAAAATATTTTAAAAACAGTTTTTATCACATAGTTTAGCTTTTACCAGAAAATTCTGTAGCACAATTATTTTAGTAGAAGAGATGGCTTAGTATGAGACTCACGGGAAATTATAAGATTTGCCTTTCAGTGTTTTCAGATGAGAAAATATTAGTATCTAAGTTTGTGAGTACTAGGAGTTGAACAGTACTTTCAAAAGCACAGATCAATATCTAAGGAGCTAAATAGGATCCATGAAGGAACATTTAAATGCAGCTTTTCAGGGAAGAAGTCTTAAAAATAACATGATGCAAGTCCTAGCCCCTACAAATACTCAAGTAATTATTCAGCAATGTCTTTCATAGAATATCCTGAGTTCGAAGATATACAAAAATCAAGTGCGGCTGCTGGTCCTGCACAGGACCAACCCAAGAATCAGATCGTGTGCCTGAGAGCATTATTCAAACACTTGACCTCTGTCAGGCTGGTGCTGTGACCACTTCCCTGAGGAGCCTGCTCCAGTGCCCAACCACTCTCTAGGTTAGGAACCTTTTCCTAATATCCAGGCTAAACCTCCCCTGACACAACTTCAGGCCGTTCCCTCAGTCCTGTCACTGGTTACCACAGAGAAGAGATCAGTGCCTGCCCCTCCTCTTCCCCTCACAAGGAAGTTGTCAACTACAATGAGGTCTCTCCTCGGTCTCCTCTTTTCCAGGTTGAACAGACCAAGTGACCTCAGCCACTCCTCATATGGCTTCTCCTCAAGGCCCTTCACTGTCTTCATGGTCCTTCTTTGAAAACTTTCCAAGAGCTTTATAGGCTTCTTATATTGTGATAGCCAAAATTGCATTGAAGAGCACTGGCCCTAGAATGCAGCCCTACAGAAACCCACTAGTGATCAGTCGCCAGCCTGATATAACCCCATTTACTATAATCCTTTGTGCCTGACCTGTCAGCCAGTTGTTCAACCATCACATGATATGTTTATCTAGCTGTATGCTAGTTATTTTGCTATAAAATGTATTCCTGTTCTGGTAGTTGCAAAGAGACAGAAATAAGACAGCTTCATATTCTTTAGACATGAGAAGATTTTCTCTGTCTTACATTTCTGAAAACTATAATGATAATTATTTTGTTTTCCTTGCCTAGCAGACCACAGTTTTCAACTTCAATTCTTCTGGAGACATTTAGGAAGGATACAAAGCTAATGATGGCCTCTGAACTGAAAATTGATCAGTATTTGAGGAGGTGATTCAAGGCAGAGACGTTACTACCATCCTCTGCTGTTGCAGAGAAGTAGACAGTGACAGTACTAGCCTCACAGATTCTGAGGTTTAGGGACCTTAACAGTGAGCTTAATATATGCAGATTCAAATTGAAAAAAGACCACAAGCCCTTCTCCTGAAAGGAAGCTTTTAGCAGAAACTGCAAGTTTGGACTCCTGGCCTTTCTTGAATCTTCTCCCCTTCTTCTCTTCTGTATTCTTCCCCCGCCTCTTCTCCAAAGAGGAAAATTTAATTCTAAATGAGAAACTATCCTTCAATATCTCTTAGCTGATTTTGCAGTATGAATACTAAAACCCACAATTTCATGCTAGAAAAAAGCCAGTACTGCTATAGCTTTGACCTCTTTTGACTTTGGACTTGTTCATATTAAAGGACAATGTACTTTTAATGAAGCATACAGATTAATTTCTTTTAACTCCAGCACCTCTACTGATGATGCCACTGTGATACAGACATGACAAAGTCTGCAACTTCGATTATCTCAAATTCATTTTTGGAAAAACAATGATGGTGCTGCAGCAGCACACCTGGAATAATTTTTTTATTATAGACAGAAATGTATCAAACTCTTCAAGACCAATTTTAAACATGTGGAAATGAAACACCTCACTATGCTCTTAAGTATAACACCAGACTGAAGAAATACAAATGTGAGACCAGATAAACAAGTGAGCGCAGTGAAAGACAGCAAAAGTAGAAGATACAAACACCAAATAAATAGCAAAGTTACTGAAAAAAATGGCAGAACTAGAGATAAATTCAGATGGTTATTTTAATAAAGACAGGCCAATCAAGATTCCTAATATGGGATAAAGCTTCGTCCCTGAGCTAGGCAGCAAATTCACAATGAGACTCAGCCAACAGCGCCATCATCCTGCCTTGTAGTCCAGGCTCACTTATACTTGAGAACTCCACAATACATTTTTCAAAAGAGATCAGTGGAAGAATGTACCCATAATTTCCAAAACCTTTAACACTCTTGAGCCAGATTAAAAAAAAAAAAAAGATGTCTGGGTAAAGTGACGAGATTTTAGTTGAAATCTGGCACTGTAAGTATGTGATTTTCTTTCCATCTCCATAAGTCACTATGATATAATATCATGAACACAGCAAGCTCCTGCTGTGATAAATTTATGATTTAGCAACAACTGCAGGAGAAATGGAAAACATAAGCAAAAGTATTTCTTCACAGAACTCCTTCTGCCCCCAATGTCCACTATGACAAAATGATTTTTTTTTTCCCCTGCATTAGCAGAAAAGGTGAATTAGTTAAGACAGGGCAGGTGGCAGATGTTATGTCCAAGTGGTCACAACGGCTCACACAGCCATGCCTGGAAAGTGTTGTATAAGAGGAAGGCTTCCTCCTCAACCTTCTGAGTCCCTGTGTAACGCAATTCAGACTTTGTTTCTTTCCAGAAGAGTTTTATAAACACATTTTTTCCCTTGGGTTTATGGCTGCCGTCACAGCTCCAACATTCTGACAGTATTCAATAGCTGCAGTGGAGCTCAGATGATTTGTGCTATGTCCCTGTTTTGTGGGAAGACAATGAGCTAACAACACCAGTGAAAGCAGAATTGGTATTCAGTTACAAAGATGACTACATAGGTCAAGTGGGGCAAAGAGAATAAAATATCTTAATTTTAATGTGTCAAAAATATTGATATTATTGTGTGTTTGATGGTTTTGTGCTTCACAGTGATCTAATCAAAAGGACTCACAGTTAAAAAAATTACAAGCAGTGGCTTCTACCAGCTGAATACACAGTACAGCTTATGCATACATGTCCCTTATCACTTGGGCAAAAATTTCTGAGGCTACTTTAAGAGTCCAGTTTGGGGTTGTTGTTGTTGTTGTTGGTTTGCCTTTTTTTTTTTAAATTCCTTATAACAAATATCCTGAGGCAAATCTCCTGAGCAAACAGAACTAAGAGAACTGTAGGCATTCCATTAGTACCTCCAAAAATGATATATGCTACTCTCTTTTCATGACACCCTACTTCTGCACTGAACCCAGTATGTTTTCATGTGTTTATCTACACAGAGTGTCATCAATCCTGAAGATTCTATTTTAAAATTACATTCTCTTCCCAATGAGAATAAATTATCTCAGGCTATTTCATGTTTTCAAATTATAACCATGATGCACGAGGAGAGCACTTAAAATCAAATCTTCTCAAATCAAAGCAAATTAGCTTTTAAACAGCTAATAGATTCAACATTTTAAGTTCTCAGATGACCAACACCCTCTTTTTTCTTAGCTAATTGCTGACACAAGAAAAAAAAGGAAATAAGCAGAAGGAAATTACTTATTTCCTAAAACAGGTGTCTCCCAGTTATTTCACCAGTCCACATGGTTTAGTCCTTACTGCTAGACGTGCTTGTTCAGCCAAAAGGAAAGATGACATTGTATAAAAATCAACCACACAAGTAAAATTCTTAAACTATTTTTAAGTGACCTTTTTACACTTTTGACAACATATGAGGAAGTTCTGTCATCACTTAGTCACCAATTTAAAACAAAAGAAAAAAACCAAACAATCAAACTAACCAAAAACCTAGTTCCCAAAGATCAGAACAAGCTGAATTTAGCTGTCATACATCTTAGAAACACCATCTTCTAGAAGATTTGTAATGCTAGGAGCTAAAGAAGGAAAAAGAAAAAAAAAAAAAAAAGGGAGGAATAAAAAAGAAAAAAAACCCCAAAACAAAAAAGACAGACAAAAACACACTAGATAGACATACAGAGAAGAGGCAGATCTTCCCTAAATTTCAGATTACACACTGAGAGAAATACAGGCCTTACAAGGCACAGAAAGGGCTGAACGAGATTCTGAGACATCACCTAATCACCCTCTCTTCATTTTCACAGGATAAAACAGCAACACTAAACAAAAAAGTTTGTCCAAACTATCCTCAAGCACCTTCTATTATGCGGATTCTACAGCCTCCCTGAAGAATTTATTCCAGCACTTCAGCCTCTTTTATTATAAAAGTATTCCTAATAACTAACTCACATTTCCCCTGTAGCAATTCAAGTGAACCATTGCCCTTCGTTATCTACAACAAACTCTGACAAATCATTATTCCTCTGTGGATCAATTTCTAACTTATTTGAAGACCACTACCATGAATCTCCCTCATTCTTGTTTTGGCCAGACCAAAACCATGTGAACTTTTTCAGTCTGACAGGTCATGTTTTGCAGATCTGCATCCTTTTTGTTTTGCTTTTGATACCACTCACTTGGTATTCATCTTTCTTTAAATACCCTGTCTAAAACCATGCTATACTGCAGCTGAGGTCTGATCAATGGTGGGGAGAGCAGCAGAATTACTTAATACAGCTTTACATAAAATGCTTCTACGGGTGTAATTTATTTTTCTCCCAACAGTGCACTACTGATACTTCATACTCAGAACTAATCTGCAGGCTAGGCCAAAGGGGCACAAATCTCCCAAATCCCTTTCTGATCTGTTGATACAGATGTCATCCCAGTAAAGCAAGTATGGACATTCCTTGCACGACCTTAGCAGGACTGAACTCAACCCTCACTCTGCTCTGAGCACTGGAGTAAAATCTCCTGCATTCAAACCTTGCCCATCTGAAAATCATGCAGATCATGAGTCTTATCCTTTCTGTAACAGTCACAAGCACAAACAAGTCTGAAAACTGCATGGATTCAAAAAGGCAAGGCACAGCTGTTGAGTAATTTGATTTCTGGCTTCAATATACAATGCCTACCTTCAGGTAAGGCAGGGCATCTTTGCTCTTTCCAGAAACTTTGTCACTGTATCCTTGTACAACTCACACCCAGTTCTCTTTTCACAAAGATTGGGAGAAATCTGACATGCGAGCAAAATTAAAAATAGGATGATCCAAATTTATTTCATCTGAGATCCAATGCCTTCTCCAATGCTTAAAAAAGTACACCCCACAGTCCTGCATGAGGCAAGGTGTATGTGCACACATCCACCCAGTCAAACATTTTGAGCAAGATGACATTATGGCAAGCTGTACTTGATTTAACTTGTCCAGACAGCTGTAGCAACACATTATTGAAATGTAATTAATTTAGCATTCCTTCTACTAGCTGTTATTTCTGTAACTCATATTTTTGGTGCATTTGTATGGTCTTACACGTATTTCATTAGTTAATACATCTTAACCTTTGATATTTTGTCACTTTTCAAGCACTCAGTTCTACTGTCTTCATTCAAACCAAGAGACCTTCAAGAAAAGCAAAACACAATAAAACTGCCTATTACGACAGTAACCAGACAGGGCTGTGGACTGATATTTTTGCTGCCATTCTTAATGCCACTATTTCTATTACACACACTTCTCTATAACTATTTCTGATTAGCCATGTCACTACATCTTCATATAATATCCTTCTGTCTTGCTTAGAAGCTCCCACCACAATCTTCTCCCTCCAGTGAGAACTGAGCTCTCAGACTTCCTGCTTCTATTGTGCTCTCGTTTCTTTACCCTCTTTTTAAGCCTTGCTTGCTGCTTCAGCATTCTTGACAGACAGGAAAAGAAATCATCCCAAAAATTTGATGCTTCCAGGGTAAGGAAAAAGATAACTGAAAAGAAGGTATCTGAAAAAGTCTTTTTCCTTCCTGATTATCACAGGGATACAATCTCTTCCTTTCTCCCTGTCACAAAAAACAACAGAGAGACTTCCACTCTCTTCCTAATCACCACCCTCACTACCCTCAAAAACACACTAAAAAAGTTAGTAGTATATTCTAAAAGAGGCAAATAATCCACTCTTCGATTCTCTTAATCTCAGTTCAAGATAGAGATGAGTGTAAACAGTGTACTTTTTGAAGTCATTTACTACAGCAAAACTTGTTTCATTCAAGTAGACTTCCTTCATTAATTTTGACAAATTATGACAAAACCTCTACTGTCTACAACATAGGTTTCTTGTGTTTTATATGGATGGCTTCACTTAAAAGTACCAAAGGTGCAAATGCAAGCACAAGTGCTGAGACTGTTTAGAAAGACATAATTGTGTTCACATGCCACAAACCCTTTGTTGATAAATTCTCTCACTGACACAGCCTTTTTAGAGACAGTCAGAGGAATTCACAGGAATTACCATCATTTTTGTACCGTGCAAATGCATAATGTACAAATCACACATAGGTTTGAAATCCAGGATCTCTGTCAGCAGGTTTTATGAATCACCTTTTGTCTTCCTTGTCTTTTTTACCACTACAAAGACTTTTTAGATGCACTTCTCAGGCAGTGAACATCCTATCTTAAAGTACAGCCATTCTCCATGGTAATGAGAAACATAACTATCATTTCCCTTCACATGGTTGAGAATGATCTAGAAAAAGGTACCAACCCAAATAAATTAGAGTGTGATTTGATGTCTGATGGAGAGGCCTCAACTCTATTCAACTAAACTTACTGGGCGATAATTCTTTTAATCTGTGTTGCATTTATTTGGTTTAAAGACATATTTCAACTAGATTCACAAATAGTTATGATGATAAAGAGCTAAATTTTAGGCTCCAGTTAAACCACCAATCAGCCCTAGATCTCTTTTCCAAGGGATGAGAAAAGTCAATTGCATGAAGCAAACAGCCTAACCAGCACACTGAACAGAAATGTACCCAACCCATTAAAAAGTAAATGCAGAGGACCAAAGGCTGCTTAGTTCAAATTTGTTTAGGGTTCAGAGACATTTCTTTGAAGAACTGTGTGACTCTTCACTACAGCTAGGTTCCAGACAACACTATCACTTATGCTACAGCAGTCCTTAAACTTAATCGACTGCACTTCAAAAGATAGGCAGGCAGTCAACTGTTTCAGCTGCAGCTTCAAGTATGAATTACAGAAAATATTGGCACCCAGATGGCCTGTCTTTTTCAGAGCAAAACACTTGTCCTTAAACAGAACTTCAAGCCCTTCAAGAATCTCATGCTTGTGTTCACATCTATGCTTCAGGTTTGGGGTTGGATACAACCAGCTGTATGCAATCCAGCATAGAATTCAGGTGTGCAAGCTCTTTTAAGCTTGCATTCAAATTATTCAACTTCTTAGGTACCTCAGCATATCTGGACCCAGAAGTCTTTCACTTGAGGGATATGGTAACAAAAGCCCAACCACCACATTTAGACACAGGCATACATCTCAGGTACAGAGTTATTCTACACAGTCCTCAGCTCAGCTGCAATGAAGCAGCGGTGACTTCACAGCCCACCACAATTTTCCACTGACAGAAGGTACTGCAGGTTCTACTGCAGCAGGTGCACCCTCTGATAATGAAGTCAACATCTTTACACACAAACTTACAGCCATATAGGGACTTTAGTATTACCAGCTAAATACAACACTACTATCCACTTTATCAATGGGACTCTTTCACAAGAAGATCTGAATTTGGCCTTTATACACTGGGAATGAGACTCATTCCCACCTGTCCTACTCATCTGACATTACACATTTTGTCTAAGGTAATTATTTAGGCTTCTTTCACAATAATAATACAAATATTACACAATAGTACTACAAATCTTAAGTTGGAAAAGGATTACTTCTTGAGAAAATAAATTCTTGAGATAGAGGTTCCCCCTCCCAAAATATGCAGCTCCCTCAAATGAGAAAAAAGGTGAAGTCAAGAAAAAAGCAAGAGTCAGTGTTTATCATTGCTAGGAAGAAAAGGGAATAAAAATTAAATTAATATTACCTTACTAAAGTATATCCACTTGATATTCCATTTCCTAAAGGGAAACAACCAAAAAGCACAAAGGAAGTCAACAAACTGTAAACACTGACAAAGGGCAGGACACCGTGGAATTAAGTTATAAATGATTATAGCTGCCTCTGCATGCCGAATCACCATTAAAAATCTTCTCTCTCAGCACGGCATGAAGCCAAGATCTTTTTCCCTTAATTTTCTGAAAATGGAAAAAATGACAACAGAAATAAAGATGTCACTGATTCTGAAATCTCAGTTTCACCAGGCATGAAAGAACCCTCTTCTTGCAGTAATTTTTTTGCCAACATATGTTCATTCCTTCTGGCATAGGCAATGGCACTGACAGAGAAGAGCACTCCTATGAAGAAAACCAGACTCAGCTACTTGCAATAATCAGAATAAATTCTTGGTATCAAAGACTTGTACCACAGTAACTCTGGAGTTAGCCTGGATAAGGGACATTTAATGTTTAATTGCGTGGGTTCAATCAGTCTCTATATCCACCTAAATTAACATTTTTCAAACACATCATACAGGCTTTCCCCTACAGAATTTTCTGGAAAGCCTCTTCTTTTTTTCTTCTTGAGAAATTTTTGGTTTTGGAGCCAACTCACTTTCATCACACAACTCGAGATGCATTTGTCTCAGTCTGTGTTTTCCCCCAGCTATTACACACTTTGAACTGATTTTAATTTCATTTGCCAGATCACCAATCTGTTTTTCCAACATTCTTCCTCACGCTGCTGTATTTCAGTTTCTGTCTCCATATTTTAAAGCATAGCGATAATAATTCTTTTTTGGCTGAATGCAACATTTAAAATAGTTTCTATAAAAGCACCAGCAGCCTTTGCCTGTCATTCAGACATTCTATTATTGGTGAGCTCAAGGCCATACAATCTTTTCAGAGTCCAAACAGAAAAATACATTTTGGGGGGTGCTGATTTACTGTCCTCCTCAATTGTGAGCCTTTTATGGGTACACAAACAATCACAAAGACAGCTTAGGAGGGGTATTGTTAAAATGCCAACAGCTACAGAATATTGAGTGAAACAGTTTGTATTTGTACAGAGCTATTCTGTGTCCAAGGTTTTCAAAGAACACCATAGTCTTTTAAAATTGCTAAATAAACTACACTCATTTGTTAGAGTTACTTTTTCGAAACTTGTACTATTTTTTGAAGAAAACCAAAGTAAATGTGCGGCTTGATTCAATAGAGTTAGCTGCATTAGTGTGAATCCAGATAACCCACTTAATTTCTATCCAGAGTTTAGCCTATTGTTTCCATGTCCTGCTGGAATCAAACGCAAACTTTAAATGGCTGATATGAATTGCCATGCTGTTCAACAGCAGGAAGAGTCATGCTCTTAAATAGGAGAGAGGAAAAGGATGTTTCACTACAATTGTTCAGGTTTTGTCATCAAAAAAGGCACAGTGCTGTCTGACCCTAATGCTGACAGCACCAAAATATTTTCTTAAACTTCTTAGAATGTCTCTGAAAAATCTCTTCTGAGTCTTGAATGGGAGCAATGGCTTTGAACACACATGCAAATGTTTTGCTTTTAAGAACACAAACCCCAACATTTACACAGTTACCCCACTCTTACCTGTGATTATGCACAATTTTAGGAGCAAGACATGAATGTCAGTTCCCATGAGCGAATTTGACTCTACATTCCCTCCAAATAGACTATGTTGTAATTTTTCAATTATTTCTTCTTGTTAGATTTCTAACTGTTCATTCTCTTTTTACACACCTTATTCTGCTGGCTACACCTTGTTCAGAGTGTAGCCTTAACGTCCTCCCTTATTTCCAATTTCTCAGAACTTCTAGTTAGGAAAGCTGCCACTGTTTAATATCCATAAATACACTGATAGGCAGAAGTTACAAGGATCACGATGCAATGCTCTAGTTAAGCCAGTGAGAGAATCATTTTGCTATTTATGCAGAGCAATTCCACAAACAAATATCAAGAATGGTAGAAAGAATATCTGACACAGTGAAGACGTGGGTGAGCTTTTCCTCTAAAGTCTAAACTTGGGTGGAATGTCAAATCAGATGCATTTACAGGGAAAATGTCATATCTCTGTGTGCACTTTTTTAAGCAGTAAAACATTTATGCCTTTCACAGCTGTTTACCCATACTTCCTGGTGGGGGAATACTATTATTATGAAGTGTCACTTAGTGAAGTCAGAATGGTGCAATTCCACAAAAATAGTTTAAATTGGAATTTTAAAGCAGCACCTGGTTTGCTCAAATCAACCTATGAAGTCATCAGTGAAACCAGCACGTGTAAATTACGCACAAGGTTAAAGAAGAGCTGCTCTAAGCTACCAGTGTATGTGCTGCCAATATAGGAAGGCTATTGTTATGTCAAATCTGTAACAGAGTAAAATGCACATCACAGCTCTAAGTGTTGGGACGTCTTCCACATTAAAATTACTTCATGTGCATAAACATGTAAAACTATGTTGTAAAACATTATGCAATATAATGTATCCAGAGTTAGAGGAGTTACACAACTTTCATATTGTTTCATTTTTATCTTTACATAAGAATTTAAGTGTCATCCACAGAACCATATGAAGATTCTAAGAGTCAAAAATCCATACAGGCATATTTGTCCAAATTCTAGCCACAACACACACAACTAAGCTGAAGTAGGGTGCTGCAAACCCAATCTCACTAAACCTTATGTAACCTGTACTACTTAAATTCAAGACATGTTTTCATTTACCTAAAATAGAGACAAGTCTCCTTAATGAATTTTATGAAGAATTCTTGTGAAGACCAAAAAACCCCACATCTATTTAAAAGAAAGGAAAAAGTTTTCCATAGCACTACATTTTATAAACTTAACATGCAAGTTCAATTGCAAAACTGACACACTTGCCATATTGTCTTCCTGAATGGAGAGATTAGACTCATTTTCTTTCCTATCCTTCCTTCTTCCTTGGGATAACCTCGCTATATAAACACATGCCTTATTTACTTCACACAATACTATTTTAGTTGTGGGTAAAGTACCCTTGAGTTTTTCTTCTGCTTTCAGTACATTCTGTGGTCACCTCAGGTATTAATTAATATGTTTTCTAAATGTGCCTCTAAAACAGGGAAGTGGTGGCATCATCATTGTACACATGGGGAACTGTAGCCTGGTGGAGGGCTGTACAAAATTGTCCTACACATGTAAACACCACCAGACAACTGATTTCAGAAGCATAAAGTTCACTTTTTTCAGCAAAATGGGCAAAATGCACAATGCCACTAAAAACCAGCCCTGAACCATCCCAGAGGTTGGGAAGCAAAGCATGCATTTAAATGCATTTTCTGAAGAACCATATAGCACCTGAAGTTGACAGAGTGAAACTGATAACTTCCTAGCCTCTTACTGCTGTAATAAGCAGTTCTCACAATAACTCTGTTGAAAGGAATTTCAAAAAGAGTATGCTTAGTTTAGAAATTGCTTACTATCATATACATTTTAGACCAATAAAAACAGTGCAGAATTCCATTAACTAATTATCTTCAGCAGTGCATTTATAAAGCCAGGGACATAAGCACTGATTACTGCAGAGGATTCATGCTCAGATGAGCAATGGTTACTATTTAACAGTGCCATTAAGAGAATAGTGGTAAATGTCTCAGGTAGATGTACCTGAATTATTAAAAAGATCTTCCTACTGTTTTATAGACTACTAGGTTGCAAACAGAATTTTACAGTTGGCATTTCTGTGCTGCTACCATTGCTACTATTGGAGAATTTTTAACTCTGAGGTTCCAACTACTTAGGCAGATTATAGGTCAAGCGTGACAGTACGTACTCTTAAGCAAGCAATGCATCCCTTGAGAATTACTCAGAGTTCATGGCGAGCTTATATAAGACATATATTGGCTTATAAGAATTATATTTGACTGGCCTCACCTACGTGTTACGGTATTTTCAATGTTTACATTACAAACGTTGAGATCCACATCATGTCATTATTTTCAGTTTTTATCTGCTGACCCTGTCAATTCCACTGCAAGATTATTTTTAAAACTGTATATTCAGTCTCCCTACTGGTGCAAAACTCTATTTATAATTTTTCTGCAGCTGTCAACCTATCCAACACGAGCTATTTCCATTTGCTTGGGAAGGCTCTGAATTTCCAAAGCCTTATCCTTAAGTATTTGCTAATTTAACACAAAGATATCTGAAGATTAATTTACAGTACCTTAAATATAACAGCATATTGATTAAATAGAATCTGAGAGATGCTTTACAGTGTAGTATCTTTAACCGATGATTGACAAGCATGCAAACTGAATAGCATTTCAGCCCTAAAAACAAGCACTTTAAAGTTATACACCACCATATTTATGGGTCCTGATTTTTCTCTCCTGTACTGAACGTGGTATGAGCCCTTTGAAAAAAAGTAATATACAGCCATGTAAATTAAACTGTATTACAACACAAGGCATAAGAAGATAGAATTAATTATGGTATAAAACAGTGACCATTCTGAAAAAAAACTCTGAATGAGTCAGCGAACCCAAAAAAAAAATGGTTAAGGTGTTTAACATTATTTCCAGGGTGGTTTTTTTTTGTTTGTTTGTTTTAAAAAACAACACTTCTTACAAATCACTATGAACAATTTCAACAGCCTCACCTGTTAGGCACAATTAATGAGAATTACAAATTTAGCACTACGAAATTAAAATTTTTATGCAAGCTTTATGACTCCTTACATTGTCTAGTCTTGGGAGATGGCTTGTATCCTACAGAACAAAAGTTCAAAATGCTTGATAGTAGAAATGGCTACTGGCAGGTAACTCAATATCACATCCCAGGGTGACTTTAAAAGCTATCATTGCAACTCCAATGTCTTACTGAATTTTCAAGCTCTGTTGATGTGATATTCAACTTCACAGTAAAATTCAGCTTAAAAGCCAAAAAAGAATAGTCTATTTGCTGTCTTTAATCAGAGTACTATATTGCATGTTGTGAACATTAATCAGAGAAGTGAAACTGCTTACAAATACGTCAATGGTAAGCATTCCAGAAGGAATCTTGAGTTAATTTTAATTGAAAAATGTTTACTATGACTTACCATTTTTTTACCCCAGTATCTCCAAAAACTCATCTGACAACACTCAATGGGGCATTCAGACAAGACTGACTGCATGAATCAGTAGCACCTGGTCAGGTTTGGCAGTTTTCTTCCCAAAGCACCAGTAACCCTATGTCTCATTTTTCTCTGCCAGGACAGTCCTGTCTCTAAAGGTAACTCAAGACTGACACTTTTTCCAGTTTCAAGACTATCCATTTCATGTCACCAGATTAAAATAATCTAGAAAAATCCAGAAAAATCAAACCTAATTGCAGCTACAGCTAGGGAAATAAGTTTATTCTATGGAGTACATCTTTCACAGATGCCAATCTCTGTCAGTGTTTATACTTTGAAATAAGATGCATAGAAATAAGATGCATAGAAATGCTCATTAAAAAACCCCAAAACCAGAATTAGTAGCTTTGTACTCCATGTTAATTGATAACTATGAACTCTTGGGCAATGCTAGGAACTATTACGTGGCTACTATTTCTACTTGTCTCTGAAAAAATTTAATTTAATGATAGCATAAAAAAAAAAGTGAAGCAGTCCATACCAACTTTCTGGATTTTGCTTTTTAATAAAATTATTACCTTTCTCCCCACTTCCTTTTCAAGTATCTTCAGATTGACATTACTGATTCTTTTGCTCAATGAAATAAGAGGCTCTGCCATTAAATAAGACTATACATTTAAGAGCAGTAACAATACCATGAGATCATCATCCACTCTCTTAAATTAGCTAGACAATGAATGTCAACCTTGCCATAAGCATGAACTAATTCACAGAGTCCATCTGTTCAAGATAGGACTAGGAACTGCTATTCATGGTTATCACAAAACACCTGACATCAAGTCACATTCTAATCTTACCTCACTGTAGTTCATTCAAACATCCCCAACATTAAAATACCGACAGTTGAAGTTTAACACTAAATTTTTATTAAAACAAGTAGCCTTCTAATCTTCAAGTTCATTCCAGCACCTCCAGAAACCAGAAGCCACCCTAAACAGATATATCCGGCCAAGTTCCAGGTGTCCAGTTCAGTTTAGGAATATTTAATCCTAGACTCTAACAACATACAGCTCAAACTGCACTCTTTACTAGCAGATATCTAAACTGCTTCATCAGAAGTTGCCATCACTGACAGGAGTCAGTGACTACCTCACAGATGTAGAAAACAGATGAAACAGGTAATGGGACTGTTTTTTAGGCTACTGAAGAAGAGCTCAGCATCAGAAATTTCAACACCATTCAAATAACCTTACACTTTACCTCTGAGGCAACACTTGAGTCATGGTTAACCTTTATCAGGCCATAAAAACTGTTTTAACTACCTGTCCTCTGGCTGTTTTAGGAATCATAAGCTTTTCAATAAGGGTAGAATGTTTTACTCACGCACTGCTCACTAAGGGGCTTCTTAGAATTGGATAAAAAATAATGTCTTCTGCTCCTGGTTTTCCTTCTCCTAGTCATGTCCCTCAGAGTACTGTAATTAACAGTGGGGCTCCAGAGTAGTGTAATTAACAGTGGGGCTCACAGAAGCTACAAAGAACTAGAAGCACTGGCTCCTTTTTCTTACAGCTGCATGAAGTCATCTCATACTACCATAGTAGAAAAACTAATTCACAGAATCCATTCATTTAGTGGCAGCTTGATGCTTGCAAGTAACACTGAGTGTATCTAAGACAGACTGACTTAAACAGTCTGAAAAATGGGGGCAAAAGGAAAGATTTTTTTTTTTTTGCCAGAATCCAACCAGGAACAGTCACTCCAAATACCAGAGACCTGTATGTATACTGGAGATACTACACTATACTGGAGAATTCGACTAGCAAGAGCCAGAAGATAGAGATACAGAATCCAATCCTGGTGGCCATTAATATTTTATATGAAGGAAAATTACTGCTGAGTGGAAGAAAAGCAGTATTACCTTGCTTACAAAAGAGACTACTGGTTCATGTTGACTGCGTGATTTAAGCAAAAAATAAATCTTTCAGAAGCTTCTAAGAAAGGGAGATAATGCTTTGCAAGAAGTATACTTCACCACTCTGAAAATGTTAATTGAAAGACCTCCAGCTGCCCACTGTTCTTCCTATTAGAGCCAATATTCTCATTTACCATTCATGAACTTACACTTGAGGAAATGGAAGCAGGGAGTTGTATTTAAGTATAAATGGACAGACCATAAAGACGTGCAATGCAGAAATGCAAAGATACACAAAGAAATTATATTTAAAGATTTAGAAGGAAAGACTCTTCCCTAAAACATCAGTAGAACATAATTCTTTGTGCTACAGCAGAGGCAGTCTGTCAGGAGACTGCAAGTAACAAAAGTCTCAATGTTAATCAGTCCATTATTCAACTGCAGGAACTTTTCTCCAAATCAAGCCAGCAGACATTCTGTAATACCTAACCCATAATTCATCAAGCTCTTCATCTTCTAAGCCAAAACTTGTCCTCAAGATCCACACACAATGGGGCATGAGCCAAGGCCACAAGCTGGGCACCTACACAATCCTTTTTTTATAAATATGAAGCCGAAACTCTCACACAGCTTCCATACTGTGCAGAAGTTCATAAATATGTAATAAATTAAATATAGAGAAAAAGAGTCAGCAGTGAGCCCACAATTCTGGACTTCAGCTTTCCATAAAGGGTATCCATCACTGACTACACTTATAGTTGTGCCTATTCTAGCAAAGTGTTCACAAAACACCTTTTATCTGAAGGAAAATCTAGTATCTAGAAATAGCATGATGAGTTTCCAACAGTAAATCAGGTTCAATTTTTTTATTCATCCAGGAAATCTGTTTTGCTTCTCCACAAAATCCAGAATATTGGAGCATTTGCTATTCTAATAATTCTCATGTACAGTTATTTTAATCTTTCTCTGACTTAAAAGTGTTACTGCAGAAAATTTCAGTATCTCAAAAGGGGAGTGAGGGCTTTGTGTGGGTAAAGAAGGGGGTATGCTTTTTGTAGTTGTACTCACATCGCAAATGTGATGCAGGTTGATCCTGGCCCAGTCTCAGTGGTAATGAGCCCTCGGTGGACTGCTCTCCTGAAATCACTTTTTTTACTGGATAATACTTGGGTTTAATCACATATTCCTGTGTTTGGCCATGATGAAGATTCATCATCAGTGTCTGAGATGAAAGGGGTATCATCCTATTTTGGAAAGAAATAGAAAAAACAGAATAATGTAAGAATTAGTAAATTAGACTTAGAAATTACTTGTAAAAAAATTGAAGGCAAATTCAACTGTACTCCAAATTCTCAAAATATAGTTTGGGAAGCTTACTGGCTTCCAGGTAAGCACCTGATTTTACATGCATTTAGCACCCTCATTTTCTTGTGAGCTCACCAAACTCCTAACAAATGAAGACTACAGGGATTATATCACTCTCTTTTTGATATGGCAAGAGAAATATCATGGACAGCTCAGAAACCAGGGAGGAACAGGAAAAAGCCCCGCTCAAAATCATGACTTACAGCTCAACTCCATTAACACACAGAGCTTTCCAGACTGGTCAGAGAAGCAGTGGCGCATTCAAACCTTATTCCATTTCTTACCAGCTGTTATTTCATTAAGTAGAATCTAAACCCAGCTGACTTTCCCGCTCTGTTCCGAGAAATCTTGTTTCCTTCTTCACCCTATCCCTCTAGCCACAGAGCAAAGCACTGCTCCTCTTCCCTTTCTTCAGCCTGTTTCCTATCTTGTCAGAAGGTCTGTTTCCCAGAGTCACATTACTTTCCCCATCCATTTCTCTTCTCCTGTACTAATGAACATCTCTGACAACTGTCCCATAACCACATGGCCTCCCTTAACAGCAAAACCATTTCTCCTTCCTGTTAAACAAGAAGAATCCTTCAAGCTCAGATTCCCTCACTGCTAATCCCCATTCCTTACTCATGGTTAGACTCCTCCCTATGACCTCAGCTTCTCAAGCTGAGCACAAGGCACAAGGCCTTGCCAACTTTCAATAACAAATCCCTCCTCTCCTTATCAAAAAGCCCATGGTTATTTGACCATCAGCAGTAAGCATCATTTTTTCACTAACAAACTGGCCTTCACTCTTCCAGCAATAAATGAGGTGGCAGACTGGGCAGCTCTTAGCCACATGCAATGAAACTGGAAGCTGCTTTGGGGCCCTGGGCTACAGAATCCTGTAACCCAGCAAGTAATAGCATACCTTCAAGTAACAAACCTCCTAATAACATCCCTTCATGTAGTTGTAGCTAGTGCAGATCAGACTGTAAATACATGCCCCACAGAGAGTAGTATCAATTAATAACCTAGTAACAGTGGCTATTAGGGCTACGTTGTCCTTTGCTCAAATGAAGGCATATACAGTGGGATGCTGTAAGCCACCCTCACTTCATTCTCAGCTGAGGGTCTTTAACTAGTTTGGTCTTCAAAAATGGTAAAATGAGGAAGTGATGGGATTTATAACAACCATCCCTCGGAGCCACAGTTCTTCAGGGTAAGTAACTGTCCTCTGAGAATAAGTTGTGAGCCTGAGATCAGCCTGAGATGTCAGCTGAGCAGCACTTCCCCACAGTGGTGAGACTGCAGAGTTTCAGCTAAGAATTTAGATGACTATTGCATTGTTTTCCAACATGTGGAGCCTGAGCCAATCCCTATCTCCAAAGCAATGCCTAACTCCTTGGTCATGTTTTTCAAGATGCTTAGTAACTGCTGTAGCCAATGGATTTGTGGTTAGAATAAACAATGGAGTTTTGTCCTACACAGATGCTTTTTTCTCAAACTGATCCAAGTTAACAAGAGCATTCATTAATAGTGACATTCTATGACTCCTATGTAGAACAGAAACGTAACTGCTCAGGCTGTCTCAAAGTCAGTTTTTCTAATACAGTACTTACACAGTCTCATTACATTCAGTACAAATCCTTTCCGAAGACTAGGAGACACACCATGCCACACCAAACACATGAATACCACATGTTGAAGACTGAAAGCTTAACCACTGCGATTTACACAAGTTGCCTCTTCCTTCCTTCTCAGGCATTATAATTTTCTTTCTTAATTTAGTTTGTATTAAATATTAATGTTAATTAATTACTGCTAAGACAGTATAAAAGTAAGCTTTGTTTTCCAAGAATGGCTTACTCAGTAGTACACAGGAAAGCTGCAAACTTTACTCTAGCAATCCAGATCTTTAAAAGGAAACACCTCCATATGATGTGCAAGCTGATATTTTTGTTTCAATACAGAGTAAAATCACCTATTCTAAATCACCAAAGTATATGCTTACAACAGTCACATCAAACTAAATTTAAGACTTGTCTAGACCCCTTCTCTTGCACATTTATGCTCAGATTTGATGATCTTGGTGTATAACTACTAAAGATGCTGAGTTATAGGGATACACCAGAGTACTCCAAATGTTTAGAAGCTGCCCAGTATTGGACATCCGCTGCTGGTGTAGATGTCAGCTAACTGGCAGCAGGGTTTGTCAGCCATCTCACCAGCTTGACTGGTCAAGCACCAGGAGTGCAGTTCCAGTAGGGGCTGATATGGTCCCTCTCCTTCTCTTCTGGCTGTTCCTTTGATACTCAAATTCTTCTCACCATAACCTAGTTCTCACAGATATTAGTCCATAATCCAAAGGATGCTGCATACCTAACTGAGACACTGCATCTTCCACTAGAACCAAGGATACTCCTGTACACCATGGGAGCTACATCAGACCAGCCACATAGCTCATTAAGGACTTTGGTAGAGATGTTAGTGGAGGACATGGACTTTTCTTCACAGACCAGGGTGTCCAGTGCTGCAGGACTTCTAAGTAAAAAGATATGATTTCTAGTGGGCTCAGTGGCCACGGGCCTCTGGCACTAAATAGAAGTCAAACCTGCAACTATGCTTGGATTTATTTAGTTGTCCCAAGGCAAAGGGCTGAGGTTGGTTATTCCTTGTTCAGAGTACACTAGGATAATAATGCTAGGCACTGAATGGAGCGTTTCGTCTTTTGCTCGTGTTGGAATATCCAAATAAATAGATAAGTAGCAGGATAGACTGATTCCTTCACACCACCATGCAAGAATAGCCAGTGCCCTCTTGCTACTACAGCCCACAAGAGTATACTCCAAATAGGCCACAGACACTCTAAAACAGACTTTTTTATTTAAAACAAAGACATTGAAGCCATACTCATCAACTCATGGCCACTGTACTTAACAGTAAAAGATAAATAGCTCTTATCTATTATTAGCAGGTATTTTATTGCTTCCCAACTTTAGCATGTTGCTCACTGCACATTTGAACACTACACAACTCAGTGGACACCCCAGGCATTGCTGAAATACAAAATATCCAAGTACTACTAAAGCTCCCTGTAACATTAGCTAAAGGGATGCAATCAGCAACTTCAGTCTAAGTTTTGAATGAAACGGGCAAGACTCCACAAGATTTTTGCATTACAAAGGCTGATCTGGTAGTTTTTAATTAGATGGTCAAAGCTGACATTAACTTAATAAACTCGACAAAAACTTTCACAGCCAAAGCGTACACCAGGCAAAAAACCAAATGTCTAACTGCATCTTCAACAAACAATATGACAAATACTAATAAGGTTACAAGAGCACTACAAGGGAAGAGGAAATATTTTCAGCTAACTATCATGCAAAAGAAAGCTCTCTTGCTTGATAAACCAAAGAAAGAATGTGATGTATCAGAGTAACTCTGGCAAGCAGAAATGAGATTGGCAACATTTGGCATGAAAAGTACCGTCTAGACTAAGACAAATCTCATTCAAGCTGTTTATTTACTGTAAGTCTGATGCTCCCATGCCTGGCTCCTAGCTAGCAACACTTCAGAAAATAAGAATTGTTAACACTCTCGTTTCTTGCAAGCATACAAATTAATTCCTCCTCCACCACCTCCTCTCAAAATCACAATGAAAAAATCAAAAGGTGAAGAAAACCAGCATTTTCTAAAACTATGAGACAGTAAAGAAAATATGCAGGCCAGTTCAAAAGGCATGAAAATAGAACTAACTCCCCCACACCACCCGTAAATTATCAAAATCCAGTTGCTAGTTCAGACTGACCTTTGCCAGCTGCTTCCTCCTTCCATTGCTTCTCTGATATACAGATACATATTTTAAAGATAAATGAAAAAGTTTAACTTCCCAGCTGATGATGAACAGATGGGTTTTCTATCAAGCCCTTTATATTACCATACCCAAAATTAATCAATCAATGGCCTATTTCACAAGGTCCTACCAAAACCAAGACATGAAACAGAGAAGCATTCAGCTTTTCTTTCTTTTCACCATTGCACAAAATTGATTTTATGTGCAAATACATACTTTTAATGCATATTTTAAAGTCCTGTCCCTAAAATACAGTGCAAACACTGCAAAGCAAGCACTGAAACCTGCCTGCCCTACAATAACAACCCTCCAATGTTGCATTAGTATCTTCATTATAAAACTGCCTTGACTTTATATCTTTGCAATACTTTTTTCCCCAGGCAAAATTTTGCAAAGACAGTGGTTTGGATATGACTAATTTTTTTTCAAACAACACCATCAAGTTATTAATTCTTACCCTTTTTACCCCTTTAAAGGGTTAGAATGCTATTTACAATATAGACAAAACATTATTTGATTGTCATCAAGGTGATTTGGTTTGTAAATAAAGTAATACTACAAATATAACAAAAATTAAAGATATTTAATCTACATCAAGATAAAAAAGGGTAAACAGAAATTCAAAGTTGTTTATAAAGGTCCATACAGAAATGTGAAACATTAACTTTTATCCACAAGTACCAGTTTTGCCCATCTTATACATAATTTCTGTGGTAAAAACCTTGTCCAAGACACTTTCAGGGATTATCTAACTCTCATTTGCTAATAAAGCCAGCCCTGTATTTGCAGACGCAGACTCAAATGAATTGCTCATTGGATGGAACCTTTTGCCAGCATAACCTGGTGAAATAGCTGAAGTCAAGCTCTGTGAGACAACACTATATGAAAACTTAGCACAACTATGACTCCATTGATATATTCCATCCTTCACATACAACAGAAACTGGAATGTGTAGACTATGAACATTCTTCCAGGTTTCCAAAGACAAACACTGAGCTTTCCAGAATGACAAGCAATGATGGTTTCCTAGATGTTGAAAAGCAGAAAGAGGTCTTAAGCCAAAAGAAATGTACCTGTTGGTTAAATATTCCGATACAGAGCAATAGTACAGATGGCTCAGTCACACAACCTGAAGGAAGCTACAGTTCTTGTAAGCAGGCAAGCATTTCTCATGAAATAGAGCATTCAAAGATTAAATTTGAAGAATATTCCTTCTAAAATACTGAAATTATAAACAGTAATTCTATTAGTGAAGAAAAGGAAAGCTTGCCTAGTACACCCTTTCATTATAACAAGAACAGAAAGTTTGCTCCACCCCACTCCCAAAGTGCCATCAAGATACAAGTGACGCAATTTAAAAAAAAAAAATCTTCTTATAGTATTAGGCCTTACATATCCTTAAAGTATCCTAAACCAACATTAAAGGAAACATTATGCATGAAGACTAGAAAAATCTGAGACAATGATGAACACAAACAGCTGAGTCTGTCTCACAGTAACAGCAATTCACAAACTTCCCTTTTCATCATCCACCAAATGAACAACTAGGAGTTACAAATTCTTCATTACCTCATGCATACTTTCACTAACACTTAACCAATGAAGCTCTTCACAAATCCAGATTAATTAACTGGACATCTGGATTACTTTATGTAGATTTCCAGCCATACATACATCTTCAATTTTTCAGACACCTCTTACCAGTAAAGTTCAAGGATGTAAAAAAATAAAAACAAGAAAACCTAGGTGTGTTGGTCTCTTGTTCTTGTTCCTCTGCTTTTATTAAGTGTTTGTTTTGGGGTTCTTTGTTGGTTTTTTCAGGGTGCTACATTTGATAATATTGAGTTTGGTACATTGTCAGTATCAAATTCAATAATTCAACTTTTAAAGGAGTGGCTGCCAATGTCACAAACACTTGCATTAAGAAATTGACCTTCAGGCATTCACTCTGTTGCACCACTAAGTCAGGATGAAATTCACTCATTAGTAGCAAACTTACTTCACCAGAGCACTGCATCAGTTCAATACATCGTGTTCAATAAATTCATGTGTGTAATTCCCTTCCTGTTTTACATTACATTTGCTACAGAAGAATTGCTTTTGCTTCCATAGTGCTAGTGGCATGTTACACTGACACTGTGTAATAAAAAAATTAATCAGGGACTTATTAACTAATTTCTAATCTGTTGACCCATGAGACAGACTTTGGTATTAGAAAAGCTGAAATGAGAACTTAAAATAGAAACAAGCTCCCACAATGGATGTTATACAATAAAGGCAAGTGAGCACAGCTGCTGCAAAGCAAAACCATGCATCACTAATCTACTCAAATTCTTGAGCATGTTAAAAAAAACAGGACACAAAGAGCCCAGTAAGTTGATGTAATTTATTTGAAATTCAAAAAAAACTTTGAAGATTTATATTACAAGAGGCTACTAAGAAATCTTAAATTATAAAACTGTGTAGCAAGCTTAAAATGGGCAAATATATGGAACGTAACATTAATTATCTTGAATATATATTAATTAAAATATAGCCTTTTGAAGTCTACTAACATATACATAGTTTGGTACTACCTCACTTCGGGTAAGTAACTTAAAGGTATATGCAATTTTGTTACAGTAGTTCAGAAACCCCTCAATTATAATTTTGTCTTCCAGACTAGCAATTATATATTTACACAAGATAAATTCACTCTGGGAACACAATTACATCCTTGTTGGAATAAAGCAGAATTCTGTCGTTTAGAAATATAATACCTAAATAAAGTTAAAATGCCAGTAAAAACCAAAAACCTTGGCCTATCCTTGATATTCTGACAGGTTAGTTCATGATTGTGAAAATCATAAATGCAAAGAGCAAGTAACTACCCCATCAAGTTTTTGCAAAGATGCAGATGGATAAGCAAAAAATCTTTTCTCACTACAGCTTGTTATGTCTAAAAAATGTTTTACAAGTATGATCTTGCTTGTATAAACAGAGCTTCTCAGAAGGAGTCAGACATAAAGGAATACATCTTAGGTTTACAAACTTTTTATAAATTAGACCTATGTACAAGTAAGGAAAAACACAAAAACCCAAGACCATTAATGGTGGCTAGCCAGGAAGAGAGGAGGACTCTGAATACTGGACTGTAGATGAAACTGAGCACTGATCAACATGACAATGTGCATCAGGAGCAAACAGAACTTGTCACACACACAACTGATGTCTATGCTGACTGCAGCAAACCAACCAAGAGACTCTCCCATCAGCCCAGTGAAACTTTCCAGTGTACAGAATTGGATTAAAAGATAAAACTCAAAGCATTACTGAGTGCAAGGATCTGAGGGAAAATAACACGGAAGGCTTTTAAAGGCACTGACAGTCACAAAGCTAAGGGCATCTGTGAAGTGCCCAGGCAGGGAAAAGTCACACTCTGGTTCCAGAGGAAATTCTTTAGGGAATACATGACAGAAAGACACAAATTAAAACTTAACTGTAGTAAGTTCTAGACTAAAAAAAAGAAACATGTTTTCCACATATTGCATAATCAGAACTATGACAAGTTATAATCAATTATTATTGCTTTCAAGAATACCAGTGTGAATGGAGGAGGAGCACACCTCAAATGTGATTATGAGATCACAGAAAAAAAAGTCAGAAATCCTTATGCTTAAGGATAACAGTTTCCTAATATAAATAATGCAAACAGGCCTTACTTTTCTCCTGCTAAGGAAGTGCCAGGTGTGCAAGTTGGAGCACTCCATCCCTCTATAACACATACTGATTTCTGACATAAGCAATGACTTGCAGATGTACACAATACTGACTTTGCCCAAGTGCTATACACAAGAAGTGCTGTGTGCTCATATGAGAACAAATTAAGTCTTCATGTTTGAATTGGGAGATGGCTACTGCACATCAAGAATCTTAACCACATTTACTGGACAAGAGGCATAATTTATGATGAGTAAGCCTTGAAAACTTCAAGGTTAAATCCAGACTCCATCTTCAGTATGTGTATTTATCAGCGGAAGCTCTTCTTGGTATATGAAATCAGCAGTAAGAAGCTCCGACAGACTGTACTGGCTACAGGATACACTCTCTGAAACGCCCTGGAGACTGCTCTTCCTAAGTTACACCACAAAATTTAGCAATCCTAAAGATGGAGGGTCAGAAAAAAACCAAACCCCAAAGTTTACCCAAGTTTTCCACAGCCGTCACCTAAATTAAAGTGATGAAACAATGGCATGCTTCCTGCCACATCTGAGAAGTCTAGAAGTGATGCAAGACAAGAACAGAAGTACATATTCTGCTGTCCCCCTGAGGGTGAAAAGAAGAGTGGTGAAAAGTTTTGGATGTAGAAATAATATTTGCATTAGGCCAAGATTTATTTTAAAATCTAAGTTTTTAAATGTATCATTACTTTCTTAGCTGAACTAGATAAACAACTCATGCTCTATTTTTTTCATGCCACAAAATTGAGCAATAAAGACTGTCCTTTGTATTAAGTCATCACCAAAATGGAATGCTTCCATTTGTGGGCAGAACCAGGGAAAGGGGGGACAGCAGCAAGCACTTACATTTACCAGGAGTCTAACTCTGGGGCTCAGGAGCTTCCAAAACCTTGCGACATACACACACAGATAGTTTGAACATAACATTACACAGAAAAATATTTTCTTATTAATTAAGATAGTAAACTCATGCAGGATCAGAGGACAGCAATTTCAAAAAATTGTGAGTGCATTTTAGTTGTTTGTTGAAATTCAGCCATGTAACATTTTGTTCATTTAAAAATGCACAGCTATGATGCATTATAACTATGTGTTCATCATCATGTATTTCCAGAAAAATAATATCCAAGAAAATAGAGTGTTTGTGCCAACACCCTTTTTGTGTCAGTACGAGACCCCTGATGTAAAAGGGTCACTTCACTAGAGCTAAAAAACAGACTAAAGCTAATAGAACTGATAAAGCATTTATTCACCATCATGACCTGAGCAACTCCTCTGTAGAGAGAACCCTGACAAAGAACCTTGACAACAGATTAAGAAAAATCAATATGCTTTATTTATATTAAAGATATTTATATTAGAGATACAATAAAAGAATAATTAAACTGCCACAACACTATTTGTCAGCTTATCAAGTATGATTTATAATGGAGACCAGATATGGTAAAATTTACCTACATGACTAATAGCTTTAAGGCTTAGTAAGAAGCACTTTAAGAGTATTTCTATATTGGCTTAGTGTCTCAGAATCAGTAGAGATACAATATATAAATTTTAATTTCAGACATTAAAGAAAGAAAAAATAAGTTTAGTACATCAACAGTAACTCTTGGCATATATAGATCACTACAACATTTCATACAGCAAGTAAATCTAAAATCAGCATGCAAGGAACCTAGATTTAAAAATAGGCTTTTCCTCATTTACTTGCTTAATTTAATCCCTCCATAAAAAGATTGGGTGCTTGAAAACAGCATTAAAATAATTTTTCAGAAAGCAAACCTAGATAATATAAAGATAGTAATATTTTTGTCTGGGAAAGGTTCACCATTTTCAAAAAAAATTACAGGACTGAAAGTGAGGTCGATTTCAACTCAATAGTGACTCACTCTTCCACTGATAATGAGCCCAGCAAATGCTATAATTATAATTAATATCATAATTATGCACTAAGCTTTATTTCTAAAATAATTAGGTAAAAGGTAAGTTTTCCATTGCACTGAGGTCAAGCATTAATGCTAAACTGTATGAAGTTCTCATTTTCCTACTGATCTTGTTCTACTGAGCCATACAGTTGCTCCAGAGACAGAAGTTCATATAGAATAGGCACACATTTTTTCTTTTCTCCACTTCCATACCTGTATAACAAAGATCACCAACACCACCTAATAAGATACTGCAAACTATTTAACAATGAAAGGTTGGTACACTGGTACATATGCAAAAGAATACCAAACAGTTAAACTGGTTTTCATACAAGCTGTTTTCCCAGAGACAAGGGTAAAATCCTGATTTCACTGAAGTCAACAGCAGAACTCTCATTCATTTAATCGCTGGCCACGATTTCATCCCAGGACTTTGTTACTTGTCAAACATTGCTTTCCACCTTTGGACTTTAAATCCATAGATGTTACATTCAGCAGTCTTTACTCTGCCTTGGAATGCCAAAGCAGAGATTCCTCATGGTTTCTAGCTCCAGTTCCTGAAATTCACCTTTGTCACCCTGGAAGGCAGTGAAATGCAAACAAACTTAATGCTGTATCCCTGACTTCAGCCCATGATCAACACAGGGATATAGTACGTGAAAGCGATCTAATTCATTATTATAAAAATAAGTCCAACTGTAATTCAGCTTGCAAGAAAGCAGCTATGAAGAATTTCTGACATACGGCTGAACCAACAATGTCTGGAAGAACTTGCATCTCCTATTCCAAACCACTTTGCCTACTTAAAAAAAAAAAAAATACTGTGACCAAAAGCCCAGACTGCATTCCAGAGGTCTAGGAATAGCTTGTTTTCCTATTTGCAGTTGGTAAATTTGAAGTCTGTGAGGCATTCCTCTAGTTTTTAAGGATGTCTCCGATTTCTCCTCAAAAATTCACTTTGCTTCTTTCTCTACATGTAAAACTTTTCTCTCCCTGGGACTACAAGTTTTCTTATGTGAAATATTTTTTAGAGTCAATTTTGAAAAAATGTAATTCTATACATTATTTTTTATTGATACTGTCCCAGTCCTTAGTTTTGGTACAATATACTAGGTATATATTTTTAAGTTTCTGAAGCTTGTGACTTACAGGCTCGTGTTATATAGAGGCATAACAGTAAACCACATTTCACAATACTTTTTTTTCCATCCTGTTGCATAAGATATGGTTTTTAAACATAAGCTGAACACCGTCATTCCAACAAGTCTAAACTATAAAAAGGACAGGTTATAAAGTGTTTGAAATTACATCCTTAGGGCTCAATTTAGAAGCTTCTCCTCGCATTCTTTTGATTCGCGTGCTTCATTATAGAAATAGTCTGATGGAGTTATTTTTCTTTCGTTGTTAATGACTTCAAAGAAATACATGCTTGAACTCCTAAATATATTAAACTAATTTAAATTACCTTAAAACACCCAGTGACTGCTCAGCAAACCAGAAGAAGCAGACTGCATTTCTGAAAATAATATACTATTTAGCTAGTGAA
Organism: Atrichornis clamosus; assembly: GCA_013400975.1. Taxonomy (NCBI): domain Eukaryota; kingdom Metazoa; phylum Chordata; class Aves; order Passeriformes; family Menuridae; genus Atrichornis; species Atrichornis clamosus. The sequence continues at coordinate 105,539 of WBMZ01007099.1, read as the reverse complement.
CTGCATGCATAATAAATTACAAAATAAATGCATCTAATTAAAGAATACCATCTATATATAACTTGAGTTTGCTAAAGCTACTAAATCATCACAATAATAGAAACAAAAATAAATTTAAAAACTGAAAGTAATTTTAAAAAAATTATTCTTATTTTTGAAAAATGTTTTCATGACATACTATTTATGCTCTTTATTTTCTAGGGGGGAAAAGAGAAAAGCAAACAGTTATGCAGCTTCAACAAAGAAACAATTCAGATGTACAGTTCACCCCTACAAACTCATCGGTTTATGGCATAAAGAGCATGCGTTATATCTAGGTTTATTAACTTGAAAAATTTAAGTACAGCATTACCCTCTATAATTCTATGATAGAATTCTTGAAAATTAAAACACTGCTTCACAGAAGTGAAAAGCCATTCTTAATGTGGCTATATTTTGGGCTCTATAGACAAAGATAAAATTCTGTTACTAAAAGAGGTATCTTAATTATAAATCAAATCAGAATTTGTACTTTCAAATCAAATGATTGACAGTGACAACTTCCTGCCAAAACAAACAGAAAACACTGTTCACAATATTTGCATAGGCTAATACATATTGAATCACAAAACTGATCAAACAACCTTATGCACATACTAAAACAGACAACTTGCAAACAAAATCTACTGAGATAATTTGTCATGGTACAAATACAAGTAAAATAGTACCACCTCAGGACCAGTGATAAGAACCTGTATTTTGGAAACATCCTATTGTGTGGTGCCAGCTGGTTTGTGAATTACACAACCTCAGCAGCCTGGCAGGGCTTGTTCCTCTGAACTTCTGGCAACTGGCATTCCTGCCTAAGAGACCTTTTTGAGGCTTATACTTAGCCTGTTGGTTCTTCCTGAGGCAAATTCACCTCCACCTTAGTAAAACAGGATTTCAGAAGACTATGGGTACTACTATGAAACTGACATTACACAATCACAGTCACTTCACTACCTTGAACCACGATGATGCTGAGCACATTTTTCCGGTTTCCAGCACTGAAATGTTCCCGTAATTGCCTAGTATTTCTCAACACTCTCTGAGTTCTTTGGCAGGACTTACTGCTCAGTGCTATTTTTAGAAACTCCAGCAATAAATACCATAGGTAACTACTCTTAGACATAATTTAATGATGAAAAGACGTAGCTGTTTGGAATTCCTAGGCTTAACACATCACTTTCAAACAAAGAGTGAAAGATGGAGCAGTTACTACTCATCTCCAGCACTTTAAACTCTACTTTGGACTTAGCTTGTTCAAATGCCTTCGTTCTCTTGGCTGATCACACACATGATGAATGAGCAAACACGCTCAGCTCCACCATGCACAGCCAAAGACAAGAGGTTCGAGTGATGAAGGTCCTGGTTCTGCCCTTTCAGCTGACTAGAAGATACTGAAGTCCTGCAATCTCTCCTGCACTCTGTCATCTTGACATCGGCTCCTTAGGCAGGAAATGGCTGAACCATTCACAGGTGCTTTCTAAACGTGCAGCCTGTCTTCCCAGGGAGATACACAGAATTGGACTGGTCTAAGACTCCACTTCCTTTCAGCAGTGGGGAGACACCAGCAGCACCCTACTGGTGTCTAGGTACTAGCCTACCCACAGAGATGGCTAGCCCAACTAACCCTGCTCAGGGTGACGATAGGCAACTACTGACACTATTCACAGGCAGATGATGATCCTCTGCTGCCAGTATTAACCTCACAAGAGATCAAACTGGGACTGGGGGCTGGAAATGAAACACAAGGTTGGGAGGGGAAAAAAAAAAGCCCCACACAAGAGCCACAGTATGCTTATGTTATTTGGCTTTGGGGATTCATAAGCTGAGCTGACTTGCTGACCTTTTACACTCCTTACAGCCCTGCTGCTTCTTAGCTTTCAAGAAGTTTTTTCTCATACACAGAGTTCTACATACATGGAAATAAAAACTGCTGTAGTAGAGGCTTGTTTTCACAATTAAAGCAATCTAGTTACACCAAAATAATATCTCTTGTGCATACTTGTTCTTAAAGAACAGCTTTTTTTAGTTCAGCTTAACTCTTGATGCAGCACAAACTCTTAGCCAAGAAATACTCCAACCATCTTCCTTGACAGCAATGAAGACAAAATCCCACAAGCACCTGAAAAAATGCCCAATTTCAAACTACAGGACACAAAGCAATTTCCTACTAAAATTAATCAGCTGGATGTTGATAATATTTTGACTTTCAAAGTATCCCTAAATTTGTTTGTGTTCTCTATTCTGTAGCTTACAGCATGAGTTGCTGTAATTCTTACAAGTTGCTCTTATTCTGTATTGTATGAGGCTCTGGAGTTTCACAGTTCTGAGTGCTTTATTAATAACTGTGAAATAACACACAATAACAAAAAGAACAGTATTTTAAAACAACATACCAAAGGGTAAAATTCGGGCTGCACTTCTAGCTAGAACAACTCTTCCTGCCTAATGCAGTTAAGAATTTAAGTTCTTAACTACAGCTCCTATGAATGCCAAAACATTCTGTATGAGGCATTCTGAGACACACAGAGTACTGTGTGCAAACTGCCATGATTTAATTTTACTAAATCTGAAAACAATTCAGAAAACAATTACAACAAATAGAGTGCACAACAGTTGCAACTGATTTAAACTACACAGGATATTGGGGTTTTTTATTTGGTTTGGTTTTTCCTCCCAATATCATAGGAGGGATGGCAAGAAGAGAAGAAGAAAGGATAAGAAAAGCCAAGAGCTTTTGAATTGAATGAAGACATTTGAATTTTATAATAGAAGCCCATATTACTTCTTCAATTCTCTGTAACATGTTTGACCATTAAAATTATATATTTCAAAAGATAATCATTGTAATTTGTAGTTTAACTGAATCTAAAACTATTTGTGTGAGTTATACGGCCCCAGCCAAAACCAGCTATGGCTCCTCATAGCACATGTGTAAGGGCACAGCAGAAACAGTTCTGGAAGCTTGTATCAAGCATGCTAAAAGTCTAGAAATAAACCTTTTCTATTAAACACTACCGTGTACCATGTTAAGAAGATAAAGATTTTAAGAACACGTGCATACAGTTTTCTGTGCAGTTAGGAAAGTTAATAAAACTGTTTTCAATTACTGTAACTGCATTATACTCTGTGTACCATGAGGATGTTGAATCAGAATAGCAACTACTTCCGATGTGAGTCACGGGTATTTTAGAACTTCACAAATATAACCAAGAGACACAAACTTAGGAGAGCCACACCAAGTTCAACATGTCAAGGACCTTGACAACTAATACGCACCACTAATATGCATCTACCCCTCACAGCATCAAAAAGTAGCTCTGGTTTTGAACTGTACTCATAGAAATAGAAATATCTTACAAGCGTTCCCACGGTATTTTTTATCTAAAACCGTACAGACACCAGACTTAACAGAAACGTATGGCAATCACCAGCTTTTATTGCCTCTTTGGTTTCATTCTTTTAAACTGGTATAATCTCCCTCCTTCCCTTTCTCTTCAATGAGAAAACAACAGACTACTCAACTATTCTTTTTAATGTCATGAGCTAAATAAAATGGTACTGTTTAACCATTTGTGTTAGAGATGCAATGTGTGTAACGTAATCGAACAAACAGGAAGTTATGCCCGCTAAACTCTTCACACCTCTATATCTTGGTACACAACTCCTGTAGCCTTCAGAACATGTTTTGTAATATACATGCAATAAATCGGTTGTCTTAAATTACTAAACCTATCGTTTGGCACTCTTAGTATTGTTTCAAGAAGGAAACTTTCTTTAACCAGCTATTTCCAGCTTGGAAGAGAAAAAAGATTCTACTTATGATTGCATAACTTAAAAAAACAAACAGAAAGCTAAGCAAACAGCAGTCTTATGTTTTAAAACTCTAACATATCTTAATCAGGATGAATATTTTGCCCATTTAAAGAAAATCAAATTAATTGGAAATGTTGTAGAGTGTCCGTGAAGCATGACATTTTCAAGAAGGGAGCACAGCCAATGAAAGCAATGAATGTTCATATTAAATTGAGAATCATCTAGTTTCCATAGCTACTTTTTAAACAATCCCCAGCTCTTATCGTTTCATAAAACGACCTTGTTTACTGTGAATAACTTTAAAATGGTTGTTCTCAGAAAGAGCTACACACAAACATTTAGAAAAAAAGGACAATAATCATCAGCAGCTGCTGCTTCAAACTGTTAAAGACGACAAATAGGTAATATTAAAATACAAAAGAACAGTAGAAAATACATTTATCTTTTTCATAATATTACTTGTAATATAGGGGGTAAGCCTTAGACATTTCAACCAGGATCCCAATCTTGCCATGGCAAACATTTCAAAAACACCCAGCAATGCAGAAGTTACAGTACAAAGATCACACAGGCCACATGCTGGGTACAAGAAGTGGGAATTAAAGATGAAGAGCTCCAAGACAGTGACAAACGTTCCAAAGCAGCAATTTCTCATCAGAGCTCCCCCAAGTAATTTCTGTAAGCATTTGCTTCATTTTCAACAATGTCAACACAATATAAGTAAATATGAATGAAGCAGATAGCAGCTATAACATCTCCTTCTGATATGAATGAACATCACGCAGGAAAAGCAGCTGCAGGTCACAGTACAGGACAACATGTGGCAACGTGCTGATAGCCTGTACAGAGCAACCCTGACAGTGAATGACTTAAAGGAACTCAGGGTCTCCACCCACTCACTAGACTTTACCCTTGGATAAAGCTAATGTACTCACTAGGGAAGTTATAGACTGTTTCCACCATTACCCTGATTCACTTCCGGGACAGTAAGCCCAGGACTCTCCTCTCACTTGGCTCAAGGACTCCACATGCAGGTGGAGTTAAGAGCACTAAGAGCACAGCACTCAAGAAATGGCAACATCCACAAGAGCAGCTCTCCAAAGATCTGTTAAGTACATGAAGGTAAAATGGCAGGAAGACTATGAAAAAACTGCCTATGTCCTCTTTAAAACTCTGATCAGCCAAAGCATCCTTCAGAAGCAAAACCTGACCCCTCTCTCTTCCAGCTCCATGCCCTCCCTGTCCCATTCCCAAAGAAAAAAAAAAAAAAAAAAAAAAGGACATCCCACCTATAGAACTAGGAAGCTATGAAGAGTGTGTGTCTCCCTTCTTCAAAGGGAACCTGAAAAGGGTATGCGACGCCATCTCTTCGAGGAAACTGTTATAGAAAGGACTGATTACTCTGGAGATACTCTAAAATGATCTTCTTTACAAGGGGCACATAGAATTACCACTTCTCCTCTAATCTTTCAATAATAGTGGAAATTGGCAATGAATGGGAGGAAAGAAAGGAGGGAAAGGGGAAAAAATTAAATAAATGAATTTATACACCTCTTTTTTCCTTTTGTAATCTCTTGCTCTTCAGTCCTCATCACCTGAATTCCCATTAGAAATGTTCTTAGTGTACAGCTGTGGGTTACATTTATTTTTAATATCACTCCCAGAAGCACATCAAAAGACAATCCAATTTAGGAATTTATTGGATTTCTAAATAGACCATCAGAACAAAAAAAGTTTATAGATACAGCCCTCCAGGGTGCAACAGAAGGAAAATACTTCAGGATGCAAAGTGTACTCTGCAGTGAGAAGCCGCTATAAGCCACTGGAATAGCAAAAGTGGGAATGAGGGGGAGTTGGCTTCTTGTTAGGGATCTGCATGTGTGCAACAGCTGGAATACCCAAACAGGCATTATATAACAACAACAAAAGCTGTTCGAAGCAGTAAGGAGGCACAGCTGGGACTATGGTGACCAGTTTTCCTCTGCTTTAGAGCTTTGAGGTTCCAGCGTAGGAAGCAAGAGAGACACTGGAGCTTTTGCTCCAGTATATAAATGTATGTATGTATTTCTGCTTCACTGTCATTATTGATTTGACAGTGGCATTGATTCTACAACCATCCTCGTCCACCACGCAGAAACCAGAATAGAATCCATATCATAGTAGTATATAAGATCAGATTATTCATCAATTGAACACAGTTTACATCTGTTTGTTACCTTTTTCAGAAGCACATAGAGGTTATAAAATACAAAATGGTCTAAGGAAAGAGATCTCCCACTGTAAAACCCAAAGGTAAGACTAACTTTAAGCTCCCAGAAACTGCCACATTCTAAAAGTACTTTGAAAAGTGCTTAAAGCTAAAGGGGTTGTACACTCAGACATTGCTGTCCAGAGGCAATTGCTGAAGATTACCAAAGGATCTAACTTTGCTCCAAGGCAATCTGGGAGTGTGGTTTTAAAATAGTTGAGCACAATCCTACGTGTGGAATACACGTGTGGAATCACAGTGAGATTTGAAAAAAAAAAAAAAGCATTAAGATTGTAAATTTTATAACTAGGAAGCTGATGTAAAAACAGAGGTATTGACTGCAGCCTGTAAGTTTAGATCTTGGTTGCCTGTTTCCCCTATCACTACTTTAGACTAATTCTTAAGAACTTAATATTTGTAACATATTGTGTTATAAAATATTTTGGAATCATGTATATTATATAGAGGCATTTACTTTGTATGTATTATCATGACCTTATCTATTGAAAGCACATGGGGCAACTGAACTGAAAGAGGAACATAAAGAACAACTTTTTGCGATGAGGGTGGTAAGGCAGTGTAACTGGTTGCCCAGAAGAGTTGTGGATGTCCCATCCCTGGAAGAGTTCAAGGCCAGATGGGACTTTCAGTCTAGTGAAAGGTTTCCTGTCTATGACAGGAAAGTTGGAACAAGATGGTCTTTAAAGGTCCCTTGCAAACCAAACCAACCTGGGATTCCAGAAAAGTGCCAAATGACAACGCATTTGTTTCATGCGCTAAAATTTAACACTTTTTGCTAACAGTCTGCACCAACAAGGTGCTAGAGAGGTTGACAGTTTCAGTGCATGGCTCAGAAAATGGTATAAACATAGAGGACTTCAGAGTTGTCAGAAACCGAATCAGGGAACACTCTATGGAAGACACAACTCCATTTAAAGCTTGATGGAACTGACAAGTACCATAGGAGAATTTTTAAATCAGAAACTGGAAAAGAAAGTATAGAGCTCTGAATGATGCAGTCTCAACTTTTAGTGAAGTCAGCACATTCAAGTAAAGAACAAAGCTAGAGTTGGTAACAAACAGGTAACTGAGAAATGGAAAAAACTGAAAGCTTTTTAAACAGTGTGCAGGAGGTAACCAAATCAGGAGTATCTGTGCTTCCACATGAAGCATTGTAAGTTCAAGACAGAGAACTGAAAAAGAATGATCAGATTTACCAGGAAGGAATCATTCCTGTCATAGGAAAGTAAAACTTATGGGAAGACTCAGAAAAATCCATGTAATATCCTGGGTATGAAACAGATCACCTGGTGAAGGAGTGATGCTACTTCTCAAAAAGCAGCCTCTCAAATTAGATCAGCAAGTTAACCATATCAATCACTAACAGAGCATCTCTGTGATCAGTAATTTCAATAAAAAGGAGAGGAAACACAGCATTAGGACCATCTTACCAGCTGCCTAAGATGGTGACAGCTGAAACTACAAAGTCAGGAAACAATGGAAGTATGAAATTTCAGTTACCCCCTGAAGCAACAGCACAACACTAAACCAAAATTTTTAGAGTAATTAACATCATATTCAGGGATCAGCTCATTCAGGAATGCAGAAGAAAAGAATAATATCTTGGTTTGACCTAACCTATGTACAGGATCCAATTCAAATATTACCACTAAAGAGATGCTTCAAGAGTGAGCAAAACAGAGTTGACAGCCTTGAAGGGGGAACAAAAGCCAAAGATTCTCTACAGCAATTCATAGTTCCAAAATAGAAGAATGAACATAAAATAGAAGCTAGTTTCAAAAAATTAATGAACTGAAGAACTGTCCAAAAGTCTTTAGACCAAATTAAGAAATGTATTAAAGGTAGGCACACAGAAGACCAAAGAAGACAGTCACAATTAATTCTTCTCATCTAAGCTCACAAAAGCAGTTAAAAAGGTACTTATGACTTTCTCCATGAGGAATTCTCAGGATCTGTTTCAGATTGAAGCACAAGAGAAGGTGACAGAACAAAGAGTCAGGCAACACCCACAGGTCATTAGACCAGATAGCTCTCATACAAGACTGGAGGAAATTAAACAAAATTCTACCTCTCTATTTTGTAGTACTCTGGGCACAACAAAACCCAACAGAGAGGAAGAATATAGTAACTTTCAAAAACAACAAAAAAAAACCCCCACACCAAAATTAGATAGGCTTCAACCTGCTTTACTGTTGATGTGGAACACAGGTTTTTTTGTATAGTTTATTACACATCATGCACAGTGCCTGGAGAGGTGAATCTAACACAGTAAGCTCTTGGAGACTGACTGGAATCTTGACAGAACTGTTTTCTCTCTCTTACTGTAATGAAGATTGTCTGTGTTGGCTTCCTAACACAGATGAGTCATAAATGACAGGGGAAGGGGTGGAGGGTTCTCCTACAAGCATTTGATTGATCCTTCCCTCACACTAAAGATGAAATAGTAGAGGAAATTGTGTAACAGTACAGCCAGACAACAATTTCCCTGATAGTACTCCAATGCTGACCACGCTTTTCTTGCACCAAAGCTGTACTCAGGCAAGAGGTGTCACGTAGCCACATAAAACCACAGGCCAACTGGCTGTTGCCATCACACAGAATAGCTTCCTCCTCCTGTCTGGAGTAAGTTCTGGCTGGCTTGAGATCCCTCTTAGCTCCCTGCAAGGGAGCCTATCATTTAAGTCTCTGTATCAAAAAAGATTTTATTTCTGAGAATCCTTTTCCTGTCAAAGATACTAGCGAAGAAGCTGAACGTCCTGTAACATGTGAGATCATCCTGCTTGTGAGATCTTCACTTAACTAGATGATACCTTAAGTGTGGTTAAAAAAAAAAGTGTGTTCATGCAAAGGTAGGCTGCATCATCTCAGGAACAACATTAATTCAAAGTATAGGACACTGCAGCTGAATCTCATGAGTGCCTTGCATGTTGATGCAGTGGTGATACTTTCTATTTTCAAAATTCTTTCCAAGAGACCTCTGCTTTTCTGGTGGACACAAGTTCACTGCACATGCACAGTACTTGACACTGCCAGATGCTATCTAGCTGCAGTCCATTGAAAGGAGTATGTGTTGAACTCTCAACAGAAGTAAAGCGGATACCTGCAGCCTCAAAGACACCAACTCAAACAAGTGTAGTAGGAATCACAAATAGTCACATTCAAAAGGTCTTACAAACAAGTCATTAGAACAGACTGGGCTTTGTCCACTAAACCACCAAAGGCTTCCATTAAGGCAGTTTGCCATAACAATCTGTCCACTTCCCACACCACTGTGAGCTAACAAGATCTATCAAATGATTAGTCTGTTTTGTAACAGTCACGGGTTTTTTTGCCTTTCACACCACACTTAAGGCCACGGTCTTTAGGCCCAGGTCTATCACAATCCAATTACCAGCAAAAACACACAATCCAACAGAGGCAAGTGCAAATTATCTGTTAGTTTATGGGCTAGCGCTGAAGTGCACATTAGCAGCGTTCAAAAACAACACCAAGACAAGGCTGACATTATTGTCATCAAAAAATCATCTCCGTGTTCTCTGCCAACACAAATGATCCCAGTCCTGAGGGAGACCAGCCATTTCAGCTACGCAGTGACTTCAGCTCCGGCAGCCCAATGACTACATTCCCCTAGAATGATGAATGGAGGTGTTCTTGAGGGCTGACTCAGTGCCTGGCAGCACAAAGAGATGAGTAACTACCTTTGAACCAGTTTTTTTTTCTAGCACACATACATCATAGCACTGCCAAAGACTACAGAAGTGAGAGTTAACCGCAGTATCACAATCTCAAAACACTGGTCTTGGTTTACCAAGAGTTGATGCCAGAGATTCTTTACACCTAGTGCTCCTGCAGCAATGAAGTTAACCATGCCCTCAACTGCCAGCTCAGAATGGCATTAGCAGTCCCAATAGACTTCTGGTCTTCATTAGGAATTGTGTGAGGACAGAAAGCTTCAGCAGTGAAAATGTAAATTCATATTGAGCCTCTATTTACTTAAGGAGACCCCTGAGCAGAGTGCACTACCATAGCAGTAAGAAAATGTTAATTACTGTTTTAGAATTTCTAGAACGACATAGTTGAATGAACATGTTGTTGTGTGGGATCAAGGATATCCAAGACAGCTGATCTTCCTCAGAGCAATTATAAAGTGTGTACAGGATGGAGTGACTGAGAATGAGAGGGGCATAATTTTTTTAATCCAGAACAAACTTTTCCAAAACTTTTATAGCAAAGAAAGTACTCTGACTCATTCCGTATGAGAATTTACTTGGCTAATGGGTAAGAATGCGTTGTGGAGAGCAGCTGAAAATGCCTTAGCTAGACAACAGCTGAGATGAACTGCATAGGAGGAGAGGTGCTGCGTCCCTGGTATTATTGGTAAAGATACAGGGCTGATCACTAATTGATCAGCTGCCAGGTGATTTGCTCTAGGCAAGAAGTCGGAGTAGAGAAGGGACAAAACAGTCACCCCCAAAAGACAGCTCCCAAAGACAAGCAGCCAAGCACATTGCCCTCTCTACACAATCTTAGTTTTAGCTAGAGAGTTTGCTGCTGTTTTATCGTCCCCATGCTCAATCCTACACATCAGCAGAGCAGGCTGAGTTTGTGAGGACAGCTACAGCAGACTAGCAATTCATGTGGGAATGGAGGAGAGGATGTGAGCACATGGACCAGAGTAGGACATGACATATCACAGAAAAGACAAATGAATAGTCAGTAAGTTTTTTCTCTAGATCTATTAGTTACAGGGATAGAAATAATATGGGGAAATTTTGTATCAAAAGAGGGAGTTGTGCCCCCTTGCCCCTAGCTGTACTGTGGTCCACAACAGAAGGATCCCAAATAATCTGGGATTGACTGTGACTGCACCTCATTAGTATAATATGTGTAAAGAGCAATATGCCTACAGAAGTCATAAGTGAATACAACAGAGCTCACATTTCTTGATTTATGTCCCTCTGTCATTTGAAGAGAGGTTTTAGTTCAGTATTCAATAAAAAGACAATTATACACAATGAACAAAAGAGATTGTTAAAAAGATGTGCTGCCAATAAATGACATAATCCAGTGAATTTAAACCACCCTTCTAAAAAATCTGGGATTCTGCAATATGAAAATAAACCCTAAGTAGAAGGAAAAGCAAAGCTTGCCACCTACTGCCCAATGACATAATAGTATGTACTAGTATTGTCTATCTCCTTTCAACACACTCTGTTTTCTTAACACAGAACACACAGAATTGCATCTTCAGTTGCCTTTTTAATGAAACAGAAAACACAAAACCAGCACATGGCATATCCAAAAGCAGTCTTTTCTTTAAAAACACATATAAAATTCCTTACAAGCCTGAAACATCATTTATCAGAGCATTCAAGCTGACAAAGATGTCCTTTTAAAGTCCTACAGTGGTGCTACAGGCTTTAATAAGGTCTGTCCCCCAGGTGAATGATGAGTTTTAAAGACAGTAGTTTAAATTTTAAAAAATTATTACAACACATAAAACCTTTCAGAATTTTTTTTTTCCTGTACACATCTGAAGGAGATATTTTTAAAGCTGTAGATTACATTAGTAACAAAACAGGGCTTTAATGAACATGGCTTATTGCAGATACTTTGTTCTACAAACTTCACGTCTCAGCAGCAGAAATGATGCTGTTATGTTTTCAAGCAGAGAGAATTTCTCTTCAATAATTACAATGCTTCATTGAGCTATTTATTTTCCTAACATATCACCTACAAAAACTCATTTCTGAATAACAATAGGTCCTTTGCTTAGTGTAGGAAGTTGCTTGACTCAAAGTCAAGTAGTCGTGATTCAATTGCCTACAAAACTTTTGAGCACACTGGCAGACTTATTTTCAGAAACAACACTATGCTGCACACAGCAAATTAGCCCACAGTCCGCCTTCCAGTCCTCCAGAACCAATTGCTCTCTAAGGCCATGAGATAATTCAGGGAGAATTTGATAAAGAGGGAAGCAAACAAGGATTTACCGCCAAGTCCCTCTAATAGACTGCTGGCTGGTTACAAAGTCTCAATCAATCTTTGAACAATAACATCAGGAGAAGAGCCCACTTTCTCAGTCTGCCTAGAGTTCTTCACCAGATACATTCACACAAAAAAGTATCAGTCTCCACAGATACTGACGGGGAGGAATACCTAAACTTCAGCACAAGGTAACAGGAGTAATAAAGGTCACCAAAAGTGGTTACATTAGCAACCGACTACACATTGTATAGAACAATAGTTTTGGATTCCAGGGCAGAATTGACCATAGTACAAGGAGACATGGCACAGGTAACTTTTATGGAGCTTAGGTAAAGTGGAAACTGCTTCTCAGTGAAGTACTCGGACTCTAGCACGGAAGAAAATAAGTTTACTAGAAATGAAACGTGTCTCTCAGGGTTCCTAAATCATGAGCAAAACAGGCTATTCATAACAGGAGAAATCAATGAGGCATTTGTAATTAATCAGACAGACCCAACCCTGAAGATATATCTGCCTTTGTCTAAGGCCAGTCCACATCACTTTAATGAAGATTCTTAAGACATCCAGTTATCTGCTACACTAGCAAAATGCAAAGACTAAGTAAATCCCCTGAAGAGGGGTTCTTTGTGTCTTGGTTATCTTTTTAATAAGGTTATTAACAGTGGAGTCTCAATAGCAACTGGAAGTGTTAATACCAAAAGTTATATTGATACACAAGACATACAAACTAGCTAACACGTGCTGCTAATAATATTTTAAAAGGTCTGAAGATCAAATATTAAGCAAGATTTCTGATACAAAGACCAAAGGCAGGCACATCTACAAATATAAGTTCAAAATACCTGGTACAGAGGAAAATGTCCCCAGTTCAGGGATGATTTTATCATTACAACTCTAAACAAAAACATCTAGATTTTTCTAAAAACAGAACATTGTTAAATCACATTTTTATACTTGAAATCAGCAATAAAACCTATTCTCACTTTGCTTTTCTTCCTTTGAAAGTTAAAGGTACAGATGTATTTTAACAGCAGACAGCTTTCCAAATCAACCTACTGAGATATATTCCCACTGTTCTAGAGAATGAGCATTTCCTGCAAGAAAAATGGCTGTTTGCAACATTATTTTTATTTCAGCCACATTCCATAATCACTGCTGTTGCACAGTAGTTTGCTTTGAGTAAGCTGAGTGGGTTAGTCTTATCTGGTTGGCTAAAAAGTCTCAGTTAAGTATAAAATTGTTGCATAATTGTATTGCAAGCAAAAACATTTGCTAATAGAGAAACCTTTTTAAAAGCAAACATTCTGAATGTCTAGAAAGACATTCTGACACAACAGCAATATATCCAACCAAACTTTAACAATACAAATGCATCTTCCTGATACTGAAAATACACTGTCAAGCTCTCCTGAAATAATTCTTTGATAATGAATAGTAAAAGCTCCAAGAGTTATACACACATTAAAAAAACCCCACACAAACCAACAACAAAAAAAAAAAACCTAAAAACCCCCTCACACAACCTGGAAATGCCACTTTGGAAGAGAACATATCATATTGCAACACAGTAACAAATAATATTGAGAACCCCTCATTAAAGCCCTCTCTACACATCCAAACACTGTGCAAACACTGAATGGTCAGGCACAGGTATTTTTAAGCTATAAAAAAAAATTTTAAACTCTATGGTTTGAACGGGTGGCTTAAAGTCTGTTTTCAACTAAGCTTACAGTACCAGTATAGTTTAGAAGCAATTTTCTTTCCTGAAATGCAGTGCCTTGAGAGCAAGACAATTATTTCCACATACGTGGAGTATGTCTAAATTGTTATGTCTCTATTTTGCTGTATTGACAGACAGGAGCACGACATATAGGAGTAGCACTCAAACCCCAGACTTAATGACAAGTTAATGAAAAAGTTGACTGTACTTCATGGAGTGTGTGTCCAAATTGCTGGAATTGTGGGAGGGAAGTGGACATTGACATTTTCAAAAGGAATGTGCCTTAAAGGACAATAAGGATTACTGATCTGCATAAACTCTGTAAAAATCTTTTAGGAAGAACATGAATAATCTGATGGCTGATAGGGTACACTGTGTTTCCTTGCAGCAAGTCTCGTGTTAAAAGCACAATGCAAGAGGCATCTCAGAATTCACCCCAAGTAGTTCACAAAGGAAAAGTTACTTTCCTGATTCTCCCTGGAGCCACCTTGCACTCAAACACCTAAAACAAGCACACCGTGAGTTCACTACATGTTAGAAGTCTATACTGAAGGATGCAGTCACCAGCGTAACCTGCAGCCAGAATGTCAGGTTTCCATCTCTCTCACATAGGCCAGTGGGCTCAAGAACTGCTGGAAAAATCTCACACCTTACCACTGGAGTTAAAATTTTTAAGTCTATGAACAGTAACACTGCAGTGTTGCAAAGCACATGGTGCTAATACAAGCTCCCAGGATTTACATGTCATTTTCTTCTAATAACTCTAACAACCACATCACTGGGCTCTAGGAGGGCAGAAGCGAGTAGCCCATGACTTCCAAACAAAAGCTCTGAAGCACCAGGTAACAATCCACGGTTGTATTTTATCAGTGTAGTCATGGCTTGCTCAACATCCTCAAGCACACACTTAGGTGTACCAGCCCTAAGCACACATATATGCATGTGCCTAAGAACAGGAAAAAATCAGATTTAAAAGTAATATTATGAAATACTTAGCCTAGAATCAGAAATAATAATTTCCAAGATATCATCAGTGGAACTACACTTCAGTTGCTTCCTGCTCCTCTGTGTAGACCAAGAGAACATCTGATCTTCCCTCCTGAAGAAAGAAGGCAGCGTATCATACAAGTTCCTGGCTTCAAAGGGAAAGAGTATCACCAACAGAGGATGACAACAACAGAAACACAACTGAACTAAAAACTTTCAGAAGTCAGGAAGTCATCACAGACTTCGTATTTTTTAGCTTGGATTAAAGTTTTGTTGTTTTGTTTACTTGGATTTTGTTTGACTTCTATGATGAGATGACTAGTTCAGTACATGAAAGGAGCATGATCAATTTTTTTAACCTGGATTTTAGCAAGGTGTTTGACGCAGTTGACTCCTTATGTAAAAACTGATGAAATATGGATCACTATAAGTGGGTGCAAAAACTGTCTGAATAGGTGGTATTCAGTAACACAAAATCCAACTCACAGGAGGTTAAGTGACTAACTACTTCTTTTCCTTAGAGATCAGTACTGAACCCATATTGTTCAATGACTTTACTGATGACCTGGAGAAGGGGAAAAATACAGTCTCAGCAATTATACACACTTCCAATATGGAGGAGTGGTTGTCACACTGAGGCCTGAGAAATTTTGACAGGCTGGAGAAACAGGCTCATGGAGTTCAGAGACAAAGAGAGATACAGAAACTCTATGCAAGAGCGTGAATTTGGCACAGAAATGTCTGGAAGCAGCCATAAAAAAAGTGTGGGTCCTAGTGGACAAGCTGAACACGTGTCAGCAGCATACTGGTACGTGAAGAATGCCAATCATATACTGGGCTGCATTAGCAGAGTATAGACAGGCCAAGGGAATGATTCTTCTCTCTATCAGGCCCTTATGAGACTGCATCTCGAATATTGTGACCAGTTATGGACTCCCCAAATCAAGAAAGATACCAGAACAGTGGAGCAAGGCCAGCAGAGGGCCACCAAAACTGTCAGGGACTGGAACATACAGCATCCGAGAGGAAAGATTTCTCAGCTCTAAGAAAAAACAACTCAAAGGGATGATATTGCAATCTACAACTGCCTCTTGAGAATCTGTAGAGGAGACTGAGCCAGACTTCTTAGAGGCATCCAGCAAAAAGACACAGGATAACAGTAAACGTGCAACAACAGAAGCTTCTACTATATAAGGAGAATACACTTTGTTTTTTCCTGAGGTCAAACACTGCAACGGGAGTCCACAAAGAGTGGAGATCTCCAGCCTTGCAATCTTTGAAGTATTCAAAGCTTGACCACACAAAAACCAATAGCAACGTCTTCTAAGTGATCCTGCTTTAAAGCAAAGGTTTGGACCAGGCTGCCCATACTTCCAATCTAGGTTTTATCCCTGCTTTTCTTAAAAAAAGTTTCCTTACAGAAGAAAAAAAAGTCAAGGGCTTTTTGGACAGAAGTTCAATATAATCAAGAGCTTCCATAAAGCATTTTCAAACAGACCTCACACTTAAGTTCAAGTGCAGGGCTCTTGTAAATAAAGAGTTTCACTTGCTCTGTACATTTTTAGTACAAAATTATCATAATGGTGGTGACAATGGAGGTCCTCCAGAAATATTTACTTTCACACTAGCTACTAACCCTCAAAAAACTTTTCTATAATCTTTTTTAGACCATCATCTCCTCAGTCATCACATAAACCAATCTTAGAACCAGAAGTTCTAAAAAATAAGTTACACATAGGCAAAGATACAAAAAAGAACTAGTATGCAAGACAGGAAATAGTCAAAAGAGCAGGCTCTTATATTTTACAGTAATTCTCAGCCTACAAGAGTTTAAACAATAGAAAGTCAATCATCTCTACAGATTTTAAATATATAAGTAAACATTTAACTTAGAATTATGCATTATATAAAGAATGTATTCAATTTTCAGTTACAACTGCCCTTCATTGTTGATTTCAGTAGGGTCACAACAGCATGCCCAGTTCTTCTCTCAGGCATTTTTTTTCCACCTAAATTCACACTGATCTCCCATCAACTAGTTACAATTGGGGAAAATTAATTAAAACTAAAAAAAATACTACATCCTTGAACAGAAATTAAAAAACAGCTTTAAGACGCAAGTTGATAGGTTTACTAAAGTTAGCAGGCGATACATCTGCCTGTAATAGCATGAGACTAGATCCAATAACCAGGAACAAGGTTTGGAGCAGACCTCTTAGCATAGACTTCTGAGCACAAGGCATGCCAGTAAGTCCAGATCTGTCACCTGAAGTTTGTGCATTCACCACTCCTTTGCTGAGCTTTGCTTTGTCCAACATTAAAGCAGACTTTCACATTTCATTAACAACTGCCTCCAAAAGAGGCCGAAGGAGCAATGCTATGGCATTTCAGTGTATTCTTGAGCTCCAGTTGGTTGATGCTGTACTCCTTCCGGTAATCATTTCCAAAACTGTACTAGAAAGGTCCTTTTAAAAAAAATAAAAATTCTGCTCACACAGATGGTAAATGCACAAACCCAAGCCGTTGGAGCTATCCTGCTGCCAACAAGTGAGAACATGAGATGTGAAAGGAACACCCAGAGTTACTGGACAGCTATCACAGGAATTCAGGCCCACAAAGCATGCCTGTTACTGAGATCAGAATTCCCTACAGGTTCCAATAAGAAGCAGATTTTTGTTTCTGAGACACCACTTGTTTTCAATTACAGCCATCTATACCTTCTGCTAACATTTTTCTGAGATGAGACCTTGTACCTGACAGTATATCCATCTTCAGACCAGAGCTATGACAGACTTGCTGAATGCAGGATATTCAGGAAATTAATCTCTCTCCAGCTTTCATTCTGTTCAGCACCTTATTCTTCAAATAAAGGTATCTGGCAAGAAATAAATGAATTCCTTGCTTTCCTAAATATCAGTGCCACCATGATCCTAAGAAAACAAGCAAGAACACATCTTGATGACTGAAATTGGAAAAGTTGCATTCATATACAAAACAGAAATGAATTGATAGAGGATGGCAAAACAGAAGCATGGTAGAGGCAAAGCCTCCTCTAGGAGCTGATTTAGGTGTTCCAGGTTGGGTTCTGCCCTGGCTCTCACTAGTCCTTGACTGCACAGCACCAGTGTCCAGACCAGCATACCAACCCCACCAACAATGGATGACTCCAATTTCTAGGAGTGGGAAAAGAACAAGCCATACCAAAAGTCTCTGGGCAGCCCCACATAATATACAAGATCACAAGACATTCAAAGAGGAATTGAAACGGGAACTGGCCTGCTTACTCCTGCCAGTGGTAAAGACCTGACCTCAGAAGGTTCTTTCTGCCCTAAATTGTCCTAATAGTCATACACAGGAACTATTGCTGGCACTCATTTCAACAGCTGTATCTAAACATCCACCTTATGCTGCATTTGACACAACTGCTTTGGTTTGTGAAACAGTCCATTTCCTCTCCATCTCCGGCTCCTACACTTGACTCCTGCCAAGGTTGTATGTTGGCTTTCTCATGACTCCAGAAACTCAGTTTTCCATTTTCCCTGCTATTAAGCTGGCTGAAATAGATTTATCTTCATGGGATCTCAAAGAACAACAGTTCTATCTACCTGAAAAGGTCTCTTCAGAGTTAGGAGAAAATCCTTAGGCTGAGAAGGGTCACATGAACAACAAAGGCCACAAAGGGTTAACACTGCATATGGAAGAACACAGAGGTATTTTGGATAGCAGATAACAAATGACTGATTTTGTCAGTCTGAAGTTGTTTCCTGTACATCTGGGATGATGTCTCATGCAAGCAGGTACAGAGATTTTGGTGAAGCATGAAATGTTGTAGGTAACCTCTAGAAACACTTTGAGCACCATAGCCCAGCAACTATCATAGTAGCACAGAAAATATCAATTTATCATCTTTTTTTTTTTTTACAAGAGGAATCCTTTATCCCTAGACATTATTTCTGGAATAATGGAAAATAAATCTTGTCTAGAGGCTGCCACGGGTCTTCTGAGCACAGTTTTAGAGCGCTTAAAAGATGACAACTTCTTTTTTTCAGACAAGAAAAAATTACATCATTTTCTCTTTTTTTTTTTCCTTCTTTTCTTTTTTTGAAGTATATTTTACTACCCAATTTGGACAACTGGCCTTTATCACAACAGAAAGAAAAACTCCTTGAAAATGCTTGTGAGCAGAAGGGAGGAAAAAGTATACTCTACAGGAATCAGTACTGATAAGACAGGAATTGTCTGGCCTCTTTGTGCTGCTCTTCGTGGGGCTAAGCAGAGACAAGAAGTGATGAGTCCTGCTGGTCTGGATAGGAACAGAAAAAAGCCTGGTGATTTTATTGATAATTTCCCCTTCATAACAGTCACTTCAATAACGCGTGCTTCACTAATAGGAATGAAACTAGACTCAGAGTTCTATGAAATACTAAAATTGGGTAGCAATTTCTCCGTCTTTCAAGACTGTGGGTGTACTTCTTGCTAAGGCTCACACTGGTCTATCTTCCACCTTTCTCAAAGACCATACTGGCTTAGGGCTTAGAACTCCAAGGAAATTCAGGTAAATGGCTCTTCCTATTTCACAAGACATGTAGGAACCTAGTTTAGCTTTTGGATCCACAATTAGATGAACTAGGACAAGAGTACAAAAAATTAGAAGGGTTTAGGAGGAAAAAACCTGACAAAGAGGTTATGAGAGAACAAATAATATTGGCAGTGTCCAACGATCTCTATTCTCAGATGCAGCTTTGGAAAGGAGTGACAGGATGCACTTTGTTGTCAGGAGCCTATGACTACTCAGGTGCAGAACTCTATAAGCACACATGACCCTTCCATGATTATTTTTACATTTTCGAACACAGAAAAACCATTTCCTAGTCTTGATTATCTTGCTCTGGAGACTAAAAGCAAAACAGACTACAACCTCCTTACAGCTCTCCAAAAGCAACACCTGTTAGAGGACAGGAACACTTTTTGTCACTGACTTCACCTGAAAATGGAAGGACAGCAGCTGCTGAAGACACCTAAAACTGTTCACATTTGACTCGATTGCCACCCTCCTGTGCACCTCCCTCTACCACACCAAACGGGGCCTTGAAATAAATTAAGGTCAGACACTTCAATAAAAACAACATTACAATTAGAGAAATTTCACACTCACATTAAGTATTTAAGCTAAGAGAAATAATATCAGACTGGCTAAGTCACCAGCTACTAAAGAGGCAGAGAAAAAAATTCTCCAGCAAGTTGGGTATTTCCTTGTTGCTTATGACAGTCAGATACAACCCTGAACTTCAAACACAAGCAAGCAGAAGTATTCATTGTAGTACAGCCATACACACTTATTTTAAAAGAGAAAATATAATACAAATACAAGAAACCAGAACAGAACACCAAATCTTACTCTCCTCGGTTACACAAGGTGTTAAGTATTCCATGTCACACTCTGTTCTAGGCTAAACTCAAAAACTCCCTAGTGTGAATTAAGAATAACTTCTTCAAAATTAGTACAGCATTATCATTTTAAGGAAACCAGAAGATGATTGATATTATGGGATATTCTGTTCAGGTGAGGAGATCTGGCTCATAAGTAATATAAGTCTAAAAATCCACTGAAATCTTACTGTTAAAACAAGCTGTTTTAAAAGATCCATGAAAGTTGCCAAGTATGGTCTTTTTGAAAACACTTGCAAGGAACAACTTTTTATTAATCTAACATACTGGACTTCTTTGAAAGCAAAGAAAACACTTACTGTGGTTGCATTTGCTGAGGTAACCCAACAGGAGGCTTCTGCTTGATTGTGAATGCCATCTGAGTCATAGGGCCAACCTTTGGTGGGACCTGCACCTTCTGAGAGAAGGCCTGCTGGGCAGCCTGCTGGGGTATGGGCCATGGGGGAACAACAGGGCTCCGGCCTCCCGTGGAAGACGTGTCTTGCACGACTGTATCCTCACAGGAATTACCTTTTGTTCCTGGTTTACACACACAAAGCTGAGGTCGCAGGCACATCCCTCCATTTTGGCACGGTGGTGCACAGTTAGCTAAGAAAAGACATTTTAAAAAGCACCTGTGAAACAAAGCATGAAGAAAAATGCAAACCCTCCCCACAATAATAAAAGGCATTAATCGTTAATATTAATTGGAGTAGGAGAGAGCAGTATTGCTAAGCTTCACAAAGGACAGTATACAAGCTGGTATAGCTTTTACTGATTTCCTGCATAAGACACACACAACATTTGAACAACTTTGAAAAGTAAAATGATACTGATCTAAAAAATAAAAAATGCACTAGTTAAATTAAGAAATATAGCACTATTTCAAATCTTCCTCTTAGTGTCCTTTTGCACCCTCCTTTCTTCACAGTGTCCTTCCTCCTCATACTTTAACAACCCAAACTGCACCCAGTGAAACAGAACTACAAAGATTATAGAATTTTACTACTGATCCAGGCTTGGATTCAATTTACTACTATTCTAAAATCAGATACTCCATGGGTACCTAGAATGAATCCCTACAGTCACACTACAGATCACCAAAGCAATGCAGAGAAGCACAAAGCAAGTCAACCCTTCCCCCCTAAAACCCAAGTGACATTCCCTGCAGTACCACCACCGTAACAACCTAAGAGACACATGAACTGCTGCTACAAAGGCATTGTTGCACCTAGGGAAAAACAGACAGGTGCTTGTGATTATCCCGAACCAGCTTCTATACATTCTTTGTACCAGCCGTGAAAAGGGATCAGGTTCTTCAAACTACAATTTGCCTTCAGAGAGGATTAATGACACTGCTTTGTGTAGCTCTATCCAGTGACTAGAGAGGGAGTCTGAACAACAGACTCAACACCCCACTTGTAGACCTAGTTAATGCAGAATCAATTCCACTCTGCATGAGCAAGGAACTTGGAAAAGCAGCATATCCCACTAAAAAAATGCAGGGAAAAAAAGCAAAAGGCATAGCTGATCATATATACACATAATACTGCAAAGGCATGTCTAATTTGAGGATTTGTTTTGGGTGCTTGAATTTACATCACACAAAGATGGCAAAACAAATTAATTCTCTTATCCAGAGGATACAATTTAACATTAAATTATCATTCTAATTAGTATAGCAAGCAAAATAATTTCTTCATTAGTCCCATTAAAGATGGCATACAATAAAGCATGTAAAAAAAATCACTGCTAAGCTACTTTGTTCCTACAAACTTAGCTTATTTTTAATATTGTTAAAGATCTTTTAACATGTACAAAATGGTAAGTCAGATTAAAAATTTTTTACTAAAATAGGTAAGATCATATCTTAAAGTATAACATGGGATCCTGCACCATATTCAGATGCACCCAATTGCACAATTACATTATTTTTTTTTTTTAAAGTCAGTCCACAGCCCTGGTCCAAATTAAGTAGAGTACTTGGCACTTCAATCAAGTTGTAATACATACTTCTATATATAAACATAAATTAAAGGCACAAGACTACATATGAATTAACTTATTAGAATGGGACTGTGTTAATTTGAAGGACTAGTTTGTCAACTGACAACACCATCTGATACAGATATACCATTTATACCAACTGTACATGACACCAGAATTGCCCTACAACTTTAACCTGAGGTTTGCATGGGGTTGTTCTCACATATACTTTCCCCCCCATGTGAAATTTATCTTTTTTTTGTATATTTGTTTATTTTTGAGACTGTGTCTTATCTTTGCTAGAAAACTGAAGACCATTTTCCCTGTAAACTTGAGAAGGAATTTGCAATAAGCGTATGCTGTAATATACAAGCCAAGTCTTCCTTGTGCCTTACTTCTAAGACTTAGATTTTGCTAGAAACAGTAAAAATTCGCTTATCTGCACCTGACTTGGAAAATAAATTCAGGAGCCTTAAATTCTAATTAAGTTTCACTGGCTTTGGAGAGACTCTTAAGACCAGAAGAGTGACCCCATCATCTGGGTCATCTGTAGGAAATGTGCAAAGATCACAGTAAAGAATTTGGGAACAGTTGAGAGTGCTTTAGAAAAACATCCCATAAAAAAAATTCTTTAAAAAAAAAAAAAAGCAAGACTCAAAAGTCCCATTCTTACCTTAAAAAAAATTCATACTGAACATATATTTCTGGACACTTATGGACATATATATGGACCCTATATTAACCTCTAAGTTTCTCAACAGGTTATTTCAAAAACAGCCTGAACACAGAAGTAAGCTAACAAGACCACATGAAAACTCAGTATGACAAAATATCTACTCTGCTAGGGCACTGATCACAGCATATCTCCTCTCAAAAGTGAAATAACCATGTATACACACACAAAAGACAACACTGAAAAACTGCAACTCTTTTTCTTTTAGTTAAGAAGAAAAGCTGTGCTTCAGAAGCTTATGAAAACTTGAGTTTCTACTTATCAAAGTGAACTTAAGGTTGCAATTTAAAACTATGAAGCTGAAAACAGAACCTGTTTTGAAATTACCTTATCTTTTTTACCCATACAGACTTGAACACTCTTATTTCACTGACAGCAATGTAAACCCTGAAAGTTTGTACACATATTATAAGTACATGAAGCATATGCTCTGCAGGACAAACCACACTAGTCTAACTGGCCTTTAACAAAACAAACATCAGGAGATCCAGCAACTATGTTATGAAAAGATCCAGTTTGTCTCAGATCATGTGAACAGGGACAACAGGTTAAAAAACTGCTCCATTAGATCTTCACAGCAATGAACCTTTGACAGACGTCCTTCATTACTGTTGTGTAATAGAAGATCACAAAACTGGATAAAAGATCACATTTTTAGAAAATAATCAAGGAGACCGTTTTAACTGACATAATACAGCAGTTTAGTTTTTAAAGTATCCAAGGCAGCTGCAGTGTGCCAAATGAATGACCTAATTACTTTGTTTGAAGACAACAATAATGGCCCATGTAACTGAAAACACCAGTATTTTCCACAAAGCTAGGATTCCAAAAACCGGAGCGTGGAAGTATTAAGCTCAAAACCAAAAACAGGCCAATATACTCCTGTTAAAGGCAATTGGTTTGGTTCTATTCAATTCAAGGTCACGCCTGGAAATTCAAAATGGAGCTTGGCAAAGATTCAAATAATGAGAGTAAGTTTAGGAGGTCAGATTAAAGACGCACTCAATCCAGTCTTCTCCCTCTATTACTCAATTACCAAGGTGGATGCTTAAGGACAGAGTGAGACACAGTAAAAGTTTGTACCATTACAGCCTTTAAAAATTAGAGGCTCAGCAATTTCCTGAGCAAGGGTGCTGGTTTTGTGTTTAATAACTCTCAGTAGGTATTTCTGTTAGAGGTTGCCTGATCTGCCTTTGGAGCCACTTCACTTCAACATCCAAAACTTGCTGTGACAAGGAAGTTGGCTGCATTGGAAGGCAAAGCATAGACCATCTAACCAATCTTCCCTCACTTTTCAGAAGTGTGGTTTTGGTGGGGTTGATCTTGGCTGGACACCAGGTGCCCACTAAACTGCTCTATCAGTCCCCTTCCCAGATAGACAGGGGAAAGAAAATAAGATGAAAAACAAATTTTAGGTTGAGATAAGGCAGTTTAGTAAAGGAAAAGCAAAAGTTTGCATGCACACAAGAAAAGAGAAAAGAAATTAGTTTTCTTTACTTCCCATGAACAAGGAATGTCCAGCCACTTCCCAGGAAGAAGGGCTTCAGCATGCAGAGGGGTTGCTCTGGAAGGTAAACATTGTAAATAACAGATGTTCTCCCCGCTTTCTCCTCCCTTCCTTAGTTTTTATATCTGAGCTGATGCCACATGGTATGGAATATCCCTTTGGTCAGTTTGGGTCAGCTGCCCTAGCTGTGTGCCGTCCCAGAATCTTTCCCACCCCCAGCCTGCTGATGGGGGCAATGTTGGAGAAACAGCACTGACGCTGTGCCAGCACTGCTCAGCAGCAGCCAAAACACTGGAGTGTTACCAACACCTTGCTACATACCGAAGTACACAGAAAAACCCCACAGCACTGGGAGGGCTGCTGCGGGAAAATGAACTCCAGCTCAGCCAGACCCAATAGAGTGGCGAAGGAACAAGGATTTTTTTGGGTTGGTTTTCATGTTTTAAGACCATGCAAGCTGTATCTAATAAAAATAATGCCACAGTGACACATTTGCTTTGGAAGTACCCAAATCACAAAAAGCCAAAAGCATCCCAAGGTGCTCATCCCTTTTATGCATCTTTCCCTAATCATCCACTGCTGGTCACTATCACAGACAGACTACTATTGGCTTTGACAAATGCATATCAGCACTGACATGGTTGTATTTCTGACATTCTTTCAGAAAAGCAAGTATAAAATAACACTACCATTAGGTTTAAACACACCCCTTTCAGACGTCTTATGTTGGTTTGGGACTGATATATATATATACACTTTTCAGTCCATGTGTTAGCATCATTACAGTTAAAGTGTATATAAATATTTGCAGGAGCAAGACCTAAAATAAAAGGTTTATAATGGTTTCAAAACATGTAAATATTTTAAAACTTCTACATATACAGAATGTATTTGTTTTAATACATTCTAAATTAAGCATAATTAAATTATATAATTTATTATATGAAATCAGGAAGTATAAAATATTGTCGCATATGGAAGGAGTTTAGACAAAAATTTCTTCTTTGTCCTTTCAAAAGAATCAAAATACAATTTAATTCTTGAATTAATATCATTATAATCTCATTCCTACGCTAATCACTTATTTTAATTTGATTCACAATTAACTTCTTCAAACTAACACCACATTTACAAGTTTATTTTCTTGTGTCTCTAGGTCATGTGGAGAATTGAAATTCACAAAAATGTATTTTTCAGTAAGAAACTCACAATAAACAAATTGTTCCAAAAGTTTCCTGCACCCATGTTTCTAGTCTTTTAGCCCCAGCTCCACCTTTAAGCATCTTCTTTACCAAGCAACTGCTGTTGGTTTGTACTTAAATGTCCACAAGCATTTTTCAATGTCATTCCTGAATTTCTAATACTTTGACAGTTGTGAGTCTTGCGCTATTTCTAATGGACCCATCCAGGAGATTTTTTTCTTTCTCTCTCCACATGAAATACATATTTTTTCCCTCCTCTTGAGCATACACAGTAGTCAAGTTAACCATAAAGGTGTTTCAGATTCTATCATAAAATGGTTGAGAAAGGATGCATGCATCAAGTTTACAGAAAGGGGAAAAATCAACATTGTAACACGGTTACTTCTGTGCTTAAAGAGGAGTTTTTGAGTTCCTTTACATGCAACATAGGAAAACTGTTAAAAGGCATAGCAAATACTGTCTTATTTAATTAATTCAAGATTTTTATTCCCCAATCACACAAGGAAACCAAACCAAAGCTCATCTTGGTTGAGTTCACTTCCTAAAGAAAAAGTTGTGACACAAAGGCACCTTTAACTCCTGCTGGGTTGAAAGACAGTGATGATCCCCCACTGATTCCAGAAGAAAAGCAGTGAAGCGCTTCCCTTGGAAAGCGACAAGCTGTGGGTTCTGAAAGGAAAGAGGCATATTCCAGTTTCCCTCAGATAAATCTGAATATGGTGTTGACATCCTGGAGAAGAGCAATGTTTTTAAGAATTTCCTGTTCTCCGAATTACCCTACTGATTAGCTCACCACTTAATTTTACGCTTTTATTCTGAATACCATTTTAAGTCTTAAGTTATTGTCAGGACTGACAATGCAACACTGGAGTCTAGAAACCCAAAAGCTAACTGAAAGTAGTGCTTTTCTGGGGGCCTCACTCCAAACAGTTTTCAAAAGTTGAATTTAACCAGAAATACATCCAATAACTCTAAACATTCATTGAGAATGGGGGATTTGCAACCAAGGGTGATGCAACCATGTTGTAAAAAACCATTCTATAAAAAAAAATTGAAATTACTTAAATAATCCTGTGAAATTACATTAACTGCAGAAAACCTGTGTGACCTCTACACTACTAACAGAGGTAGTATTACAACCATCTGTGTCTTTCCACACAGGAACTTTGTTTTTATCATAACTATATGGTCTTAAGGAATTCTTTCCCTAAATATACTTCAAATGAAAGCATGTGTTGGAATTCTTCTCTGGTTCACTTCAAAACATCAGATTCATTCCCACACTGGCATGTAAACATGACCTCCAAGAAGGGAGGGAAACAAAAAACAATGCTTTTGGCATACATATTTCTTTTAAAACAAACACACAAAAAACCAGTTTCTCTCATAACCTAATGACAACATAAAATAACTAATATTATTTTCTATGTATCTTCATACCGTAATCTCTAAATGCCAAGATTATCAGAATTTAATAGAAACTATACTCAAATACATCAAAAGCTTAACTTCAGCAAAATGACACATTGTTTTATCAGTCATAAGAACAGAACATGCTGTTTGATACTTGGCATTTTCATTCATGTTGTGTTTACTGGCACTTATATAGTATAAATAGTTAAGACTGTAAATACTTTGTCTCTCAGATTGTAATTATATGAGATCATAGTTATACATATACTGATAATACAAACATTATACATGCTATAAATCCTTCTATCATTTCAGTGTCAAAAAAAAAAAAAATCATTCACTGCAGAATGAACTAAGCCAGGGAAACCAGCAGATTCACGTTACACACCTTCTTCCTCCTGGGGTGGTTAACACTCCAGTCTGCAATCCTTCTAATTTTCTTAACCTTTCTCAGTACAAGTACTTTGTTACAAAATACTTCAAGATAAATATGCAGGAAATTGAACAAACTAAGACAAACTCCGTAAAAAGTCAACTGGAAATATTTAGCTGGATGCAGGATTCAGACAACTGAAGTGTTACAAAAGAAAAATAAAGACTGGAGAAAAGGCTATTAATCATAATAGAGTAAGGAAAACAGTAAACACATTAAAGTTCTTCCTAAATCCAACCAATTGCCATTGAGTTCACCATTCAGTTGAGCTTCTCTGAAAATTCAGGCCTCAACTGCCATCTAGAGATAATAAAAAACCCAATCTAAATTACGAAAAAAGCAAATCTTGCCATAGAACACAAAACAATTCCCCATATGCAGGGATTACTATCTGCACTTCACAAAAAGACCAAAAGAACAAAAAAAACATGGCCAAGCAAACCTATTTGTAGCTCTGTATTTAAATGAACATCTTGCCTTGCTAACATGTAAAATCCTCGTTCCCCTTCATAAATGTGGAGAGATGCTAAAGGTTTGCTTTCTTTCTACAGTCAATTGGGAGGATCTGTATTCTAGGAACAAATTAGGCTACGCAAGGACTGGTGCTTTTTAAGGCAGAAAAAAAATCTAAAGAAAGAAACCTCAAAAGCAACCCAACATCAGTCTAACAACTAATATGCTACTTACAGAACATGGACTGACTTGACAACTTGAACCATCAATAACCTGCTAACACCCAGTACTGCAGAATTTGAAGAAGGAGACAGTGTGTGCCCCTCTTCATCCATCCTCCACAAATCCTATAGCTCCCAGGCAATCCAAGCTTGCTTTAAGGCAGGATCAGTGGGAACAAGCAGCCCTTCATGGTGGTGGCTGCACTCTTCTTCTCAAGGTCCCAGAGAGAGCAGAACCCCACCCCTCACTACAGCCCCTCTTACCCAAAGGTTGGGAGGCTTGCTGGCCCCATGCACACAGCCACTTGGCCCTGCTCTCTCACTTTGCAGGAGAGGAAGGAAAGGGGAGCATGCCCTGCTTGCAGCTCTTCCCTTCTCCACACTCAGGAAGAGCAGCTGTACGGAAGAGACGTGTAAGACTCCTACCGTAAGCATCAAAGTATCAGTTCACTGTCAAGACATCATTTTGTTCCTGCACACACACAGAACCTGAACAGTGCACAATTGATGGATGAACCACAGCATTCCCTGGCACCTGCGCAGCTTTCTACTCCACTTCCAAGTTACACACTGCAAACATAAAGCCAACAAACTGAAAGGAGCGGGGGGAAAGAGAGAAAACTCTCTCTTGTTTTGTGTGTTTCTTCTAATTCTTTATTAAGAAAGGAAGTGTTCAAGACTTTTTATCCACTGCAGATTTACCACAACTTTACTACATGTCCTGCTTCTTTTGTTAAACTGCTGCAATGAGCTGAACAAGTTCACTATCAATCTGTCATCAGCTTCAGTGTGGAAGTACATCTTGACAAGTTCTTTTAAGGTTCTCTTTTTTTTAATCCTGTATTAATTCTACACACACTTGTAGTATTTGTATGAAACAGAGATGACGTTCCATTATAAGCCTGTTTCCAGTAGATTCCCAAGTGTCTCACAAAGAAAAGGTCGGGTAGGTTTCTCCTCATACTAATTGTGCACTTTAGTTGCCTCACTGAAATGAGGGAATGGCACATGGCACAGTCACATGCGTACAGCAGGCAGCAGCTAACAGCTCCCCCATCTTCTTACGGCTCTTTTACAGCCTCCTCTCACAGGAGGGAGGTTGGCTGCCAACCATGGCAGGAGACAGACACTGTGCTCAAAGTCTGCATTACTGCCGATTCAGGCCAGAGTCTCTCTTGAAGTTCTCTTACCAATTGCACTTACAGAGGTTTGGCTTGTGTTGTGGGGCAATCTTTAGGTTTGTACACTCTATTTAAGATGCAAAGAAAAAAATGTGCCTAAATAATAAAAAGCTAAACGCAAAGCATGAACACTCCAAGAACGCACCTAATGTATTTTAAACTCATTGGCATTCATTCCATGAGACCAGACTACATCTTGTCCAAAATAAAACACTAAGCCCTGAAACACACATACCATGGGCCTCAGGTCATCAAACCCAAAGGCTTTTGTCTATAGATCAGCTCCTGTTAGTCCATGCTGCTTGCTAATGTGAATTTGGACCCTCTAATTCTACCCCCTTCCCAAGGGCCGTAAGTGAAAAATAAAGCAGAGTAGAATTAGTACTGAGTGCTAACAAGAGCTTTCCGACTACAAAAGTGCATCTATTTCCTGTATACAAAATTCAAATATTTTATTTACATATTACAGTAGCAAGTACAGCACAGGCAAAACCAAGCTTCTCAAGCTTTCAGTCTTTCAATTCTGAATTGTTTAAAAATTACATCAAAGGATAGATTAAAAAGGACTAATGCACAGGGCAGTCACATGAAGTCAAAGTATTTTGTCTCTTTAAAACTCAGACATGAACTTTTGATTTAGACATAATTTGAAGGAGATTGATACTGCTTTCACTGAGATGATGGTCTTAGAATGAGAAGAAACAACACTGGGGGACAGTATGTTATAGTTAGGCTTTGTATACACAATGTAAATAAACTTAACTTGGTAAAACTCAAAGCTACAAAATTGATTAAGCACATGCCTCAGGAGCTGTTTATGACCAGAAAATCTCCAAGAAGCACAGCTGCAAACATTTGAAGTCCTCAGTTCCAATGATCAGATGTACAGCTCTCTTGGATACCACCATTTCTAAGAGCTGAACTGAAGACAGCAAAAGAATAGATTCTGAGCAACCAACACTAAAAGATTTAGTGATACAGAGTTTTATGTCTAAATTGCAGAACCCATGAATGCTTTCAAGTTTCCAACTCTGGATCCTAACCCTGTTTCAGAACAAGGCCTAAGCATACAACATTTCCCTCATCTTCAGGAGCACAAGCAAGAGGCAACCTAGGGCATACTCCATCCAGGGTTTGGACAACAGGTGATCTAGAACTACCGGTCACACTGTCAAGTGCCCACGTCCAGGAGACACAAAGCTATAGCGTGCTAACTCAGCCACAGCAAGAAGTATAGCTCTGGAAGTTTAGGGGTCAGGTGGCTCAAACTGAACAGCAGCAGACAAGCAGAGGCCCCGCAGATTCAGGAACTGAACAAAGGGGCAAGTATTCACATAACTTTCTAGTCTCCTGCTTTTACAGCAGCAAGAATCTGTTGTATGCTGTTGTATATTTTCTTACTCTGAGAGATACATTAAACCTCTATAGTGTGTTTGTTTAATGTTGAGTCATGAAGTCTTTTTAAAAAGAGAATTAGCAAGATAATCTTAAAAAAAAAAAAAAAAAGACAACAGACTGATGACCTGCACAGCAGTGATGGCCCAAGCACATGACAGACAGGAAAAGTTCATGATCAAACTCATAGAATTCAGTCCAGTTCCAACACCGAAATACTATCCCTATGCCCATGCATGGAACACATGCACGCACACACACAACACCTTCAGCTAAGAAAGGCTTAAGACCCTTTTTATCTTAATTGACAATGATGGTGTACTTGGGTTCTACACAGACAGCAAGTCCTCTCCATATAGGAAATTTAGTCTAAACATGATCCTGCAAAATCCACTTCCTCACCTCTTTGCCCTATGAGCCTTTCTTATACCTCTGCAGTAAGGAGCTCATGCCATTAACAGCCAGCTCTCTCCTTCCCACCTTTTTAGCCATCCAGTTGACATTGAGAACACTCACGAACAACTGGTATTAATATTCCAGACAAAACATATTATACATTTTAGAAGGGGTTTACTATTACAATAAGGTGGTTCTTTTCATTTATCTTTTAAAGTTATCATCTACATACAATAGCTTTTTAAGATATTAGCTACATACAATAGCTAATTTTCTCTTATATTTCCAACATGAAAAACAGCTCCTTGTAACCATTAAGAAAACAAAACCAGAACAAATAAAAGAGCATATTTTGTAGGAAGTAGTTTTAACTATAGAAATTTAGTAGTCAGCAACAAAGTAGAAGACAACAGAATTCAACAGGATAAACACACAGTTGGGCAGCAGAAGCTCCAAATTTCCAGCGTAGGTCTTCCTGACAGTTGTTGTAACTTGTCCAAGACCACATTTAACCTATGGTTCAATTTCCATAAACGAAATAATAAAAACCCCACACTCTAAGCTTTACTTGCCTTACAGACATGTTATAGCACTAATTAATGTTTCTATTAAGCTCTGTTATGCAGTAAGTACTAACAAAATATTATGTCTCCAGACTTGGTGGTATCTTATTACTGCACTTACACAGATTATAACCTATGATAACTGCGACTGGAAGACAATCTTTGTCATAAACCCTTTCATAAGCTTCTAACTTTTCAAAGTGTTTACTGCTGTGGTTCAACTTTTCCCACCTTCCTCTTTACCCAAAGATGGATGTTCTGAAAGCTTCAAAAAGGTTGGTTTTGATTGTTAGATATCATTTGCCCAGCATGAAGCAATTCCAAATACTTTTAACACTGAGCAATATCATTTATCTTTTTAATTAGAATTATGCAGTTCTTCGTAATTTAAATCACAGTGAGTTTGAAAAATAAGTTCTTAAAACTTTACAATACAAAACTGAAATATTAGGCACAGAGAGGGGGTACCCTACATGACTAAATTGGATATGGTAGGCACTCTCATACAGTTTACACAAAGACAGAAGCTCACCTTCTGAGAACTGTCAGGCTTCCAAGAGAACATGAATAACTGCAAACAAAAGAGGCAGTTCAGCTTCAAACTAAAATTTAGAAAAAGGACTTGGAAAACCCACTTTGCTCCTCCATACAGATGCTACCCTCTGACCTGCACAGAAACATTTCAAATACCCCCTGTTGTTGCTACTGAAGGAAAAGCAATGTGGCTGCTGCTGCTCCCAGCCAGACTTCCACTCGCCTGGACCAAAGTCACCCAAGGGCACGGCAGCCTCAGCCACAGCCTCACGCGTGAGAAAGTAGGGCGAGCAAACACCACCACCATGCAAGACAAAGAGAAGGGGAAGCAGCCTGGCTGCAAGACCATACCTGTTCCCTTTAGCCCCTTTTTCTGTAGGTTCCAGGCAGGCTTATTCACCCAGGAGCAGCAGAGCAGAAACACATGCTGCTTGTTCCAGCCCAGGATCACACCTGAGCTAATAAACCTCACCGATCAGAGCTAGCTCTCAGCACTCCGGTTCTGGAAGCAGGATGCAGACAAATGGAAGTTGGCTCTGGAAAGAGCCAGTATGGGTCTGGGGTTTATTATCTCAAGCTTTGCACCACCAAAAGAATAAAATCTGGCCCTAGAGACTAAATAGCTTATGAAAGTGATACTGAGCCTGAACTAATAAACCCTGACAGAATCAAACTGACTTTGCATCAAGTCAGCTCAGGTGCACCAGCATCTGTGGCACAATTAATCCACTACTGCAATAATCTGCTCAAAACCAACGGAGCCCACTGTCTGAATTTTTAAAAGTTGCATTTCCAGGAAACAAAGGGGTTAACTGTTGTAGAGTTTCTTTTCTTCTGAAAGGAACATCAGGAGCTTCCAGAAAAGGTGATATCTTGCTTTTATGACTGTGAGACTAATCTTCCATAGCTGAATCAAGTCAGTGCTATCTCATGGTTTGCTTAAGTTACAAAACAGACAGCTTCAGTACGTTTAATGCTTCCCCTGGCCTGCCAAGAGAGGGGTGAAACTGAGAAAATCCAAGCCAAGTGTATTATACCACTGCTAGGAGGTATTAGAGTAGAATCAGAGCAGGCAGTAAAAATATTTAATGTTAAGGAGAGCCTCATATCAGAGGTACAAAATGAGAAAGAAAGGTCATGGAGAAAATCCCCCCCCCCTTTCTTTTAACTCTGTCTCTGCTGCTCCATTCCTCCAGTATAAGCTAACCAAATAATTAATGGATTTAAGTTAAATTCTACACAGCTATCCTATAAAAATCCACTTGTCTGACTTAATACTTATTGAAGACTCTAAAAACAAAAAGGAATTTAAAAAACCAACAGCTGAATGATAAAAAGACAAAACTTAAAGGACCAAAAGCAAAGAAAATGACTTAATTTACAAACAAGAAAGTTACTTGGAAATGAAAGTTACTAGAAGACAGAGAAAAAGCCACAAAAAAATCATTGTTTGGGTTTTGTTCAAAATAGTGCAAATAAAAGTGATTTACAATAGCATAGCAGTTAAGATACATTTTTCACTTAATCTCCTGAAATTACTAAGAGACTTTTTTTATTTTGATTAGTGTTTAAGCTAAGGTAGGTGTTTATTAAGCTCTGCAATTAGCCTCAAAACACCATTGCAATCATTCTAGTACTTCTAAGGTATTAAGAAAAAAAGGTGACTAACCTAACACAGCAACACATATTTGAAAATGTTAATATAGAAGAGTATCTTAAATACATGTTGGTAGGGAAATTGTGAACTTTTGTCTTTACTGTCATAAAGTCTTTGCTTCTTAGCAACAAGTCCATGCAGGTCAAAGGTACTTGACCTTAGGATTGCAAAAGTGGTTGCTCCCTATTGTGAAGAATCCCACACAGGGACAAAAGCCACCAAAAAAAAGTCTTGAAAGCATCTGCCCTGCTGAAATAAAGCAACGCAACATTCCAAGATCTGGCCAATCTCACTGATACTCAAAGGAGTTTCCTGAAGACGTAAGTCATTACAGTCTTTCCACATTAGAAAGGACACCCGGAGTACAACAGTATTGACTTGATCAGTGTTATTTTATGCACATATTTTGCGTTTCTAGTTATTCCAGTAAAGGTACATCACTCTACAGGACCTTCACCAAATCCACTTCTTTCATATCATTCAGTGCTTCAAAAATTCCACACCCTAAGCATGGGATCATCACGTGGGCTACTGGTGACGGGACAGTGTGAATAGATAGCAATTTCCTTCTCCCCACCTGTGATCCTCTGGTAGATTCTTTACCCTATCAAGCCCCCCGTTCTAAAAACTCCTAAAACCCAAGCACTAATGGGAAGGGGATGTTCACAAAAAAGATAGCTTCTGCAAACCTCTCTCCAAAAATGTCACTATCTGTGCTGAGAATAAATGTAAGAGGCACCCACTATTCATCATTTGACAACGGTGAAGGTTAGGAAGGAGGGATTTAATGACGGAAGGAGTGTTACGTCTGTTCCGTGGGTTCTGTAGCTCAGCCAGCAACTCTTTGCCCACAGACGATCGCAGCATCCACCACCTCGCCAGGTGCCAGCATGATCCCCTCGGGTCCCCACCACTACTGACCGCAGTGGCGTCTCCTCACATACCCCTCTCCCGACCGCACGGCTACTCACGTTTGATGCACCTCTGAGAGCCCGTGGCCTTGCTCCAGCCGTGGCAGCACTGCCCTCCGCACACATTGACCCTGCGGGAACAGCAAACAAGGACCAGTGTCCGGCGGGGCATCCGCGGCCAGCCCCTCTCCCCATCCCGAGCCGGACCGCGGGGCGGGCACTGGGCCGGCAAGAGAAAAGGCGGGAAGAATTAAACCTCCCGATTAAACTCGACGCCTCATGCCGGACGGGGAACCCGCCGCGGAGTCCTGGGTGCGGGGCCTGGTCCCGCGCCCGGCCTCAGGTGCCGCGGGGAGACGGCGAAGAACCGCGCGTGTCTGGCGCCCGCGGTAGGCGTGCGGCCAGCCGGGCACCGGCGGCGGGCAGGTAACACCGCGGTGCCCCCCGGAGCCCGGCACGGGCTCCCACCGCCCTCTAACCCCTCCCCAGGGGGCGACGGCGGCCGCGATGAAGATGCTGGAGGTGGTGGGGAGGCTGCGGTGGTGGAGCGGGGGACGCGCGGGGCGGGAGGGCGCCTTACCCCGGCAGCGGCGGCAGCTGGTGCTTCTGGCGGAGGGGCACGGCGGCGCTGCTGTTGCCGTGGGGGCTCGGCGGCGCCTTGAGCCGCGGGCCGAAGCGGGCCGGCTTGGCGAAGGAGGAGGCGTGAGCGGCGGAGTTGGGGTGGACCTGCCCGGCGGGGCCCAAGCGGAGCTGGACGCCCGCGGCGCCCGGCTTGCTCGTCCGCCGGGTCCGCTCCAGGCTGCCGCCGCCGCTGTAGCGCGTGTTCAGCTGCACATTGAACGTGCGCTGCTGCTGCTCCCCACCAAGGAGGGTCGGCCGCTGCTGCCGGCTGCCAGAAGAGCCCCCCCGGCCGGGCTGCAGGACGTACGTGATCCTCCTTAGCCTGCCCTTTTCAGAGGCTGCGAGCCCTGGTGACAGAAGTGCACAGGCAGCGAGGAGGAGGAGGAAGAAGCCCCATCTGATCCGACCCATTTCCACAGCGGGAGCCCCTGCAGCCGGCGAGCTTCGCGGACCCGTGGTGCAAGGGTTTCCTCTCCGCCAAAGGACTCGTGTGTGTGCGACCTGCGCCCGGGGCGCGGATCCCTCCTCCGCTCGCTGCCCCCCAACCTGCTCCGGGAGGGGGGAAGAAGGAAAAAAGCCTCAGGATTCTCCCGCCCGCCCCCCAAACTGTTAGGAAAGTTCAGCAAACACTTCGCCCCGTGGAGCAGGAAAACATCGTTGGAAGAAAGGAAGCGGCGGGTGCAAGCCGAGCTGCGAGCCGGAGCGGGAAGGGAGGAGGAGCAGCAGGGGAAGGGTGTTTGCTGGAGGGGGGTGGTCGCAATGGAGAGCAAACGTCTCGCTTGCCGGAGCTGCCAGGGGTCTGCGTGCGTGTGTAAGAAACGGCCCTCAAGAGTCGGTCCGAGCTGCTCCGGAGCCCCTCTTTAAGAGTTTCTCCGCGAGTGAGCGTCTGCGGAGGGGAGGGGGCGTGGGGTGGGTGCCCTGGTGCCGGCCCCGCGCAGCCAATCTGGGGCCGCCGTGACGTCAGGGGCGCTCCCGGGGCGCGGGGAGGGGGCCGGGGCCGGGGCCGGGGCCAGGTGACCGCGGGGCGGCCGCGGGGGTCCCGGCTCCTGCGCCGCTGAGCAAGCCTCGGAAATACTTGATTTAGCTTAACGCCGACTTGCCGTCTGCCAGGGGCACAGCCCGCGTGGCTACCCCGAGCAGCTGGGGCAGTGTACCTGGACTTCTGCAATAGCTGAACCTTTCTGTTCTATCGCCATGGAGGTGAGGCTTTAAAGCCCCAATAGCGTTATATATGTCTTTCACTCTGTAGCTAGGAACTCGATGAAAACACACGCCTTAAAGGT
Organism: Atrichornis clamosus; assembly: GCA_013400975.1. Classification (NCBI taxonomy): domain Eukaryota; kingdom Metazoa; phylum Chordata; class Aves; order Passeriformes; family Menuridae; genus Atrichornis; species Atrichornis clamosus. The sequence goes on along the minus strand of WBMZ01007099.1, from coordinate 68,816 downwards.
AAGCACATTCCTCAGTCTCAGCCTGAGGAGAGGCAGAGGCTGATTTTAGCAGAAATCTTAGCTGAAATCTTAGCAGGATTAGGTGGGACCATGTTCTTTCTTGTTTTTCTTTATGCTCGTAAAGTGGTATGTATTAATAAAGAATGAAATACAAACCACAATTTTACACTTTTAACTAATGTATAAGCCAAACTGCCCACGTTTTTCTCTAGTGTGTCTTAACCAATCTCCCCCTTTAGCACTGTAAACAAAAAAAATAGAGTTCACAAAATAACCCGAAGGTTACATCTTTTAAAATACTCAGAAGCTGATGTGTCCAAATTATTTCTTTCCAAGAAACTTTGTGGAGAATCAGTTTGCAAATCCAATAGCTTGGAATTCAGGTCCTCCTCCCTGGGTTCTCCTCTGCACTTTTCCACAGCTTTAAGGACACTGACCCCAGCTCCAAACTGATGAGATTTTGCTCTTAAATGCTCTTGGCACAGCTACACAGCCGGCAAGGGGAGCCAGGAGGGTTTTACATTGACTTGATTCTAGACAAGAGCCAGTGTTAGGAGCACAACAGCCCCTTCCTCCTTAGTTCTCATCTATTTAAAACTGCTCAAAAATAAATAGATGTTTTAAATAGATGAGAGTTCGGAGCTTGCTAAGTGTAAGGGATCCACATCAATGTTAAAGGCTTCTGTTCCTCTGCCTCCAGTGGTCTGAATTGAAACCCAGTCTTTGAAAAGAAAATGCCAAAAGCACTTGGGGATTCTAAATCCACAGTGGGTTAAATGAGAGAGAAACCCTATGGTGCTTCAGAGAAAAACTGAAATAATGCCTGAAAGTTTCAGAGCCCCAGTTTGAAGTTAACTAGGAAGTTAATTGTGAGACCATTGCCTCTTCTCGTAGCAAACATATACATGTGTTGTTTTTTCAACTTGGAAGACATTCTCAGCAAGTGAACTGTTCAGCCTTCTGAAGGCTAATTATTGTGAATCCTGACTATGCTAAATGTTTTTACAGTATTTAGGGAACAAAAAAATACCTTGAAACCAGGATGGGGACGTGAGGACTGAGTAAGTAGAGAAAAACTGATGTGGTACTCAGAATTGTTGCTCTGCACAAGGCCATTGTCCTTCAGAAGTTTTCCAGAATGAGATCACAACTATGTGTGTGGCTGGGATTGTTGAACAGAGGGCAAAAACTGCATCATTCCACAGCAGAAGCCAGTTGCTTTTAAGAAATGTGGGGTTTAAGTCATGTCAAGCAGGGGGCAAATGTGGTGTATTACTGGCTACTGTACAGCAAATGTTAAAGGACCCCAAGGGAAATGTATCCACAAAGGTGGATGCCTTGCATACAATCAGCAAGGTATAAAAACAGTCTTGAAAAAAACATTTACTATTATCTGAAATTGCTTGAGGTCAAGCACTCCTCACAAATTTACATGGCAGATCTGATGTTCAGTGTTCTCTTTTTTTTTCCCTTAGCAAGCAAATCCACACTTTTCTTCTCCATTTGTCTGCTATCTGGTTTTGCTCCCTCCCCCTCCTCCTCCACAAGTCTGGAGGGTCTTGGATGTTAGGAACAAAGTTTGGTTGCAGTTACACATCAGGTTAGCCACAGAACTTTTAACAGCTAAAAGAGAACTTCAGTGAACAACCACTGCAGAGTAAAACTCAGCTTAAAATTTCTTCACATGTAGAAGTTTCTGCTTCCAAAGGGCAAAAAGTGCATCCAGCACCAAACAGCCAGATTGCTGGCCTTTCAAAATCAAGCCAGGTGGCTATTAAAGTTCCTGAGGATTCTTTAGTAAAATGTGTCACTGCCTGTGGGAAACCTGCTCTGGCTGCCTCCCCACCTCCTGTGGAAAAGATAAAGACTTGAGTTAGCAGTGACAAACAGGACTTAGTATCTCACACCACCTTTCAGGCACACGCCTCTTTTGAAGAAGAGTTGGGAAAACAGTTTGCACTCTTTCTGTTCTTGTCCCTTGTGGTTTGTGACTAAAGGGTGAATATAAGGAAAATAAAGAAGGTTCCTTAGTCTGTACACCACCCACCAGAGGGGCAGACCTCTGGATGCTCTGCTGTAAGGGTGAGGCTGAGGCTGAGAAGGGCAAAACTGACTGGATGACTGGGAGCAGGACATGCAGGAGGCAGATGAGAGATGGCAGGATTGCTTCAAGGCTTAAAGGCTTAATGGATAAGGGAGAAGTGAGTTTGAGAGTGTGAGTTTCTACAACAAGAACTAAAGCACCATTATTCAAATCAAAATATAAGGAAGAACTAAACTGCCATATATAATTTTGTTCAAGTCTCATGACTTTGGGGTCAGTCCCGTGAGTTGAATGAGGAAGGACAATTGTTTTGGACTGTTGAAGCTGGCAGCACTCAGACCTCCACCATTCTTCTCATCAAATGACTGTTGTGCTTTGTCTCATGGAGGATGTGTTTGGTGCATAGGCTCGCAGGGCAACGCAGGGATCTTTGCAGGGCGCTTCAGTGAAGATGTACCTGATGTTGAGGGTGAAGTTGTCTGAGCATAGGTGATCACTGAGCCAGCCTTATTACCGCAGTGCCACAGTATCCCCTGTGACTCAATGTCCACATCAGCTAGGCAGTAAGTTGAATGATCAGCAATGCCTGATGTGTCGAGCTACAGGGCCAGTAAATGGCCCTGGTGGTCTTGTAGATCCACCAGGCAGCAAGCCTTGGCCTGTAAGGAAATCTGGGTTGGGAGCTCACAGCTAACATTAGAGTTTGACAAGACTGAATGCTGTGTTTAGCCTCAATTTTGGCTATAGAAGAGAACTTTCACAGTACTGTAGTTCCATTCACTTCAGTCATATTACTCCAAACTTCTTTTAAGCAAAAGGCAGAAAAATAGTCTATAATTTCTTGTAAGCTGAGAATCAGCTGGAGACCTGTATTTGTTCTTTTCCTTTTCTGTACCATACAATTATCTGCAAAAAAAGTCCTGTATTTTGCAGCCTAAATTATACATTTAGCCATAGCTCTGTACAGGTAACATGACTCTAATTTAGGGAGTATTTCTTTTGAACAAAAGAGAACGGCTTAGTCTCACAGTCATCAGAGTAGGGAAAAGAAGTAACTGGTGTTCATTATGTCACTAAAGTATATAGCACACGTGACTCTGAACACATACCTGATTTGCAGAGTAAGACTATGTAGATGTCAGTATCATTTCTGCACACTATATTTCAAATAGAACTGGACCTTCCAGCCCTGACTGTTGTTTGTCCCTTCAGGCAGAAACTGTAGTTAGTCTACAGTTTGCACTAATATCCTGAGGCCTCAAATGTTCTTGAGTGTTACCACAGAATAAATATCATTAGTAATGTTTCACAAAAGGACAAGTCCTACTCACTCTGTTCATGTAGGCACATTCACTTCCAAGGAACTCAGATAGCCAGGCTAGGTCTGGATTGATGTGTGAGGCTGTGGAAGGAAGCAGCTTAGCTTTGCTGGACCCATCCACTACTGGTGACCTTCCTTGTGACTTGGAGATCTGTAATGATCGTACTTGACACATCTCAGTAATTCCAGACTCACACTACTCTTATCTTCTACCTCCCCCTCCTTGGATTTGCTGAATCCAAGATGCATGAATGTGCCTTTCACAGCACCTCCTCTGAAAGAAGCCATCATCTCCCAAGGCATCATTATTGCCACTGCAATTAGGGCTCTGCTGCGTTAGGCACTGGACGCATACTCCAGGCAATAATCATATCGGCTCTTCTGGCTGGGAGTCACACAGTCCTGAGGCAGACTAGCTTTTCAGGGGAGAAGGAACTTTTATGATGAGCTTGGTCTATGATATGAATTCATATCTTGGAGCAGTATAGATCTTGTGTGGCACTCAGTTTTTGAAGCAGACAGATTAGCATGCAGATATTCCAGAGCCACAAGCCTGGAGGGGAAAAGAAAACAGAGTAAAGATAGTGGGGGTAGGGGTCATCACTCCCACTCGGACAACTACCAAAAGAGATTGTAATAAGAACCTTTTTTTCTTACATTAAGTCACACTGAAAGTTGGATCCATTTGGCAAAAGTCTGATGCCAGTCTGTCACTACTTACTACCACCATATCCAGCAAAATACACGCTTAAGGCAAGTAGGAGTTGGCGTCTTTTTAAGTTGCTGACATAACTGCTGTAGTAAAAGAAGTGTGCATTTGTATAGTCTTGAATTCCATTTTCCTGAACTAGAAGAAATCCCTTCTAGAATATTTGGCAGTTTCACAGTCATCCTCACATATATAAAACAACTGATTCAGAAAAAAAAGGTTTTGTCAAGATATTAAAATCTCCACACTATCCTGTTGCAATTATTCTTCCCCTCAAGGAAATAAATATATCTTGTCTACAAAACAATTAAAATATATACTGAACTTTTAAATTACATTCTTCCTTGCAATTGTTTGTTTCTTTGTACAGTCCATGTACACTGAAAATAAATAAACTGCAGAGGAAATTAGGTGGAAAGGACCACAAAAATAAGAAAATTCATTTAATTATTTCATTTTACCTTAGGAGTAGATATGTTTAACGTATTTTTCACAAAAGCAAAGTAAATATTATAACTAATATTTGAAAACTCTCACAGTGTGACTATGTCGTATGCCAAGAATACTAACCTCTGCAAAAATAAACTTCAGCAGTGGACCCTGATTTTTCACTGTTGCAGTGTGTGCTGCTCAGACTTATAAAAACTGAAGGAAAAAGGGTCTGGGTGAAACAAAGCTGCTCCTGACTTCAATTAGCACTGAAGAACACCTTAAAGTTTTCATAATTATGCATAATCTAGGTAGACCAGCAAATCAGTGGAAGTGGAAGTGAAGCAGACAGAAGCAGTATGAAATTATGGAAAAAGAAGTCATGGCACATGGGAACACCAGCCATGATTGACCCTGCAGCAGCTGCTGAATAACCTGAAAGGTAAAGTTTTCACGCCCTTGTCTGTGTTTGGTCTCCCCCTCTGACAGCCTGGGATGATGCTGGGTGAGCAGCTTGGATATCTCCTGTCTAGTTTAACCTTGCTCTCCATGTCACAGAGACAGAAACCTGGCACTGGTTAGACTGGTGTGCTAGAGACTAGTACCTGATCTTTACTGGCTAGGGTAAACAATTGTTTAAAGACCAGCTGGGCACACAGAGCAGCAGGTCCTGGCTCCCTGAATTAAAACAAGGGCAGAATACTACTTCTAATGATGCACTTGGAGCAGCTCCCAGCACACCAATGTTAGAGGTTGGAAGTATGTGTATAGGTTCTCTGTCTGCTGCTCTTTCAAGGTTTGTGGTGGAAGGTGATGGAATGAAAATTACAAGCTGTGCTTTTTTTTGGTGTGTGTTTTTTTTTTTTAAGTAGGTAGGGAGAAAAATGCTGGGCTTTCATTTCCATCACTTTGCCTCCAATAGCCAAATATGTCTGCAGAGATGTTTAATGTCAGTCTGCAGTGTGTTTGTGTTTTGCATCAGGATGCTTGAACACTGAGCCTGGTCTAAGCAGGAGGACCTCTAAGGTTCCCCTCCACCCTTAGTTACCCTGTGCATCTGTGATGAGGTGTGGCATCACGCCTAACAAGCAGCCTCAGGTGGAAACAGGCACAGCTGCTGCCCATTTAGTGTGGGTCAGAAACCAGTTTCAAGAAAGCAAGCCTGCAGGGTAATAATGCAGAAAACTTCCTAGTGTAGGCTCCAGGTGGGAAGGAGATTGAGGACTGGAAGAGCTAGGACATGCCAGAAGGGGTGAAGCAGACCCCAGAAAAAGGCTAAACACCTGGGCTCACAGATGACGCCAGGCACAGTCTGAAGCGAGCTTGCCACCAGGCAGGTTGTAACATAAGAGTACTGTAGAGAGACACACCAGCCCGGCACAGAGCCTCACCTGTATTAAGAAAATACAAATGTATTTCATTTTGATTTATGGCCTTATAGCAAAGAGACTTAGCTGAGGAGGGCCTGGTGCAGGCTGACTGCACCAGATAATTGAAACATGGTCTGTAATTAGCCAAATTAAAGTGATGCGAGTGCCTATTTGACTAGAATCTTTCTCAGATTATAGTCAGTTTTGCGGTGTTCACCTAAGCCTAAAAAAAAAAAAAGGATGATTATGAAAATAATACATTTTAATCCTCCCTTAACAGCTGTATTTAAAATAAGTCTCGATAATTGCCAGATTGTTTTAAACCTGCCATCGTAATTTACCACCCTTCGCTAAAGCAGGAGCAGATGGATCTCAACAGTACAGGGCTTGTGGTCCCTCCCCAGCGTGCCCACGCCACCGTCCTGCTCCCAGACATTCCCGTGACGGCCAGCCGGTGAGTCACGCAACCGCAGCTCCGCTCTGCTGGCACGGGGAGCCCACCTGAGGGGCAGCCTTGCCCTCCCTCCTCCTCCGTGCAGGCGCTCCCTCGCTTCTCCCAGCGGGGCTCCCGGCTCCGGCGCTGTCTCCACGTCTCGGCAGAGGCGCTCTGATGGACTCTCGCAAGCCTTCAGCACACGAAAGCAGGCGGGCCCGCTGCACATCTGCAGGCTGGTTTCTTAGAATCCACAGATTTGCAGGGCAATATTGCATCACATGCAGCACATAGGAACAGCAAGCAGAGAGTCTTTCAGCTATACACATCTGCATTCCTAGCTGAAAAAAAAAGTCTGAAGATGTACTAGACAGCCTGTGAGTGAGATTCTTGTTTGAATCACATGTCGTTGGGCTGTAAAGAGTAGAACCATTATCTGTCCAGGCCAGGGTCATCCAGGAAAGCAAGCATTTGTAACATGAAATTTCAGCTCATGTAGCCTATTTTTCTTTTTCTCATTTTACTTGTGTTGACTTTTAGCCGGCAACACACAGAACAAATAAGTGTAGCATTTTCAAGGACCACATTTTTGACCTGTCAGAGTACATACAATCTTGAACAGAAGAGATGTAATCTTAGAACAAAAAGAATGATCTACCTCTGCGCAGGAGCTTCTCATCTCTTCCTGTTTAAAGCACATTGATGTCCATCTCTGACCTAAAATCAAGTAGTACCTATACTCCTTCAAAACTGAACTAATCTGTGTTGTGCCTCATTTTCTGTGGGGGTGTAGCCATGGCTCACAAGAATCAGCATTCTGCTCCAGGATGGCAAGTTTGATGATTTCCAGAGTTGATTTAAAGGCAACTGCAATTATGAAAATAAAAAATTATGACTGCCAACACTTTAAATTGAGAGAAAGTCTCTCCAGTCAAGAAAACCTGCACAAAGACCATATGTAAGTCCTTAACACTGACTGGCAAAAACACCAGTGGTTCTTTTGAGTGTTTGCCAGTTTTGCAAAAGATACACTCCATAACATTTTCAGGGTCTGCAGGAATCTCTTGTGATCCTTTACAGTTCAGCTGATCAAGTACTGACATTTCCATCTTGAATGTTTCAGGACTTAAAGCAGCTTTTGCAAGCCACAGTCATACAGTTCTTCAGTCTTCTCTTGACATCCATGTTATCATGTATCTTTCAAAGATGAGAATGGATTTATACTAATTGATTTAGCTCTGCTCAAAGATAGGGCTGATAAATTGAACCTTCACACCTACCATATTTTCTTATGCTTTCTTAGTCTTAAAATGAGGTGGGCTTTTTTCTTCTGAAAGAATTTAAGATTTGGTTTCATTGCAGAGAGGATCTCAGTGACTTGATAACACAATTAGGTAGAACAAAGTCTTTTTACAAATAGTTATACTGAACAAAAGAATAACGACAGCACTTTAAGTATTTCCTCACAATTTGAGGTAGGGTTTGTAAAGAAAAAAAGAAGATCCATATTCATAATTCACATATTAAAATTGTTTGTTTGGAATCTGCATCCAAATCTCATCTAATCTCTGTGATCTTCAAATTTTCAGGCAGGCAGTGCTTGAGGATTAGGTTCTGCCCTGTTCAGGAGAAACTGGGGAGTTTTCTTAACTTATGCATGTTTTAGATTGCTATTAAGAGCTCTGATCAACACATCAGGGAAGTGAGGGGTTTTTCTCCTTTCTTTTAAGACTTGTTTGTACAGATGAACTGAGGCTGAATTTGCATTTAAACTAAACAAACCTCTTTAGCAAGTACTTTTCTTGAATGTAACTATTTCCAAATGCTTCCAAAGCAAACGTTTTTTAAGTGCCCATAATGCTGTTACCAGACAGGCAGCTTATTGTTCACATTACAAATAAAAATCAAAAAACAGTTTTGAGTGAATTCACTAGGAGCTTTTTTGAAGGAGAATATGGGTATCGTATTGTTGAAAGAGCTACTAGGGACCCTCAAAGCAGGAGCTATTTTTCTTGATATTTTGTTAAGCGTGCCTGCTGTAAATTAATGTTTGATGATTTGTTTTGTGTATTGAATGAAAAAGAGTTAATGTGAACATCTAGTTAGGTAGATGAGTTGAATACTCCATTAGCTAGTTTTCACAGGTAAAAACCCCATGCTTTAAGGCATCTTTTTCTTCTCTGGCTGTGCAATAATCTCCAGTGCATGTTAGCCTGTAGCATGAAAGCTTATCTTCTCAGCAAAGGAGGCTTCAAGTTCTCTCTCACTGGTAAAGTAGTTTAGCTCTATGCCAAACTGGAAAACTTCACCCTCCCCCAGGGGTAAATAAAATCCCTATAAGCAAGAGTTCAAGTTGAGCAAGTTCTTCAGTAGTTACTCTTTCCATGAGTCACACATTTCACTTCTGCAGAATCTGTCCAGCTCCTTGTCTCAGTGATATAAGATCAGCGTAATCCAAATTATCCTTCATAGCTGAAAACAATACTAATACTAACAAGAATTAAAACCCTCTGCAGTAACAAGCTAAACTTTTCTTCCTCTTTTCTTCTGCAGTTTTCTTCACTTTTCTGTTCCTCTTGCTGTTTTTTCTAGGTCTGGCTCTCTAATTAAAACAACATGCTTACCTTCTCACATTGATTATTTCTAAAGCAGCCACCAGTCTTCCTACTGTTTTTCAGTCAGGGAGATGCTCTTCTTTTCTTATACTATCTCATCATGTCTCCATTAGGAAATGATGTCTTGGCATGTGATCATTCCTTGCAGCACTTCAGTGCACAAGGCTTAGCCTCAAACCAGCAGCAGTGTGGAGGAGGTCACAGAACCTGGCTTCAAGGGCTAGCACTGCCTGTTACAGTTCACTTCTAATTTGCAAAAAGGTTATTATATTGGGGAAAAACTAATGCTTTTTGAGCATGCTGTGTGGTCCTGTAATCAATTAATCTTGTACAGTGTCTTATTTATTATATACAACCATTGTTTCCACAGGGTAATTCCAGCAAGAACTATAAAAGAAAATGTTGTTACTTTTGTGACTTACTAAACCAGAAACACTGACTCAGAGAATAACCTGTTTTATTCAAAGAGGGACATATAGCACAGTGATTAGCATCTTCCAGGGCTAGGTGTTAAGTTAGGAGGGTACATGGAAAACCTTCCTTCAAAAGTAAGAAAATAACACATTCAAAAGAACAAAGAATATTTAAACAGAATGTGGGTGAGAAGCCATGAGTTAATTTTCATCATAGTGCTGAATCCACATATTACCAGCCCGTCTGGAATACTGTGCATAGCAAGCAGAACCATCCCAAAGGGGACCTGTGATTTTTATTGGGTATTATGGTGATACGTGCACAAAGGTTTTTGTATTGTCAAGAGAATCTTGTCATAGACAATAATTTCACTGAACTGCTTGGAATGTTTTCACAGTTTCATTTTCCAGGATATCTCCAGAAGTGTAGCTGGTGATGTCTAGGTATTGTGAAAGATGAATGATATTCTCCTGACCTTCAGTAGTAGGTTAAACCACTAGGTAGCTTGTTGAGTCCAAAAGGAGTTACAGTAATATTTTGGCTGCCTAAACCTGTAATTTAAAGATGTTTAAAGTCACAAGTTTATGAGTAGACTGAAGTAACAGAAACTGGCACAAAACACTTTCAACTGCAGGCAATTAATTATTCTCTGTTTATCTCTTTGTTTTACTAGATCTATTTTTTCTACCTACATGTTTTACAGTATACAAGAATAAACTTCATTAGTATTTATATATAACAAATGCTAATGTACTTAGAGGAAGCCCCATAACAGGTTTTGCTTTGCTTTAAAAGAGCAGTGGTGTGAAAGCTGAGCACATGGTTTAGGTTCCCTTTTATCATTTTAGAGTGTTGTCTGACTTTTCCAAACCATATACATAAATACGACTATATAACCTGAAGATAGGAAAGCACTTGTTTAAACATGTGCATGCCCACAGTACCACAGTTTACAGAAACTCAGAGTTGGCACTGTGTTCTGACATAGAAATTTAGGGTTGCACCACACGTACTGAACAATTGCTCTAATGTTCGAAATACAATGGCTACACTGTTTTGTTTCCAAGTTCTCTAGAAAAAATCAGTACAGATTTTTTTTGTATGATATTACCTTCTAGATACTATAGAAAAGTATTCAGTGTATTATTTCTGAATTAGCTGTTACTTATAATACTCTAAAACAAAATCTTCAAATTAAATCTTAGGCACAACTTACAGGCATTTGGAAAAAACCTTTGAAATTCAGTGGAAATGCTGTAGTAGCCTGTGGATTCACAAGTGGCAGGTGGAACACAAACAAACAAATAAAAGGGCTTTCTAAGAGAAATCTCTAAGTTACATATACCAGTTTCATTGTTATAAACCAGCAAGTCAACCAAGCACTTTGTTTCATGAGGTGTTAGAGAGTCAGAGGAAAAGGGGTTGGGGGACTGTATCAAATAGTAACAGCGCAAGGTAGTGGAGAAAAGAACCCCGCCTTTGTCCCTGTTAGAAGACAATGTCCTGTGGTGGGTGCAGTTGTGATACACACTGTATAACCACACACAGCCTGGTGCTCCCCAGCCCAGAGAAGTTCACTTGGAAAACCCCACAGGTTTTCCCAGCTTAGCCTCACAGGTTTCCCCTCCATAACACTGCATGGATCACAGTCCAGTCACTTCTGCATACGGCCACTCCTCAGTGAGCAGTTGTGAGACAGGAAGGTTTTGATGACATGTTCATTCCAAGCTTATTCCTAGATGGCAAGTCATACTTCTGCTTTCCCAGTGTCCAAAACGGATTTCATCATCTCGACTTAAGGAAAGTACCTGTGTGGGATGAAAGCAGTGCGCACACAGCTGCCAGTAGTATGAGAGGATGTACTAAGCTGTCAGGAAATCTCTGTGAGGCTCTAAGAGAAACAAAGAGACATTGAAAAATGTGAGCCAAAAAGTGATCTTTTCAGCCTTGCAGCCATCCATGGTCTCTACTGAATTTAACTCAGCTAGAGAGAAGCTTTTGACAGTTACAGGAATGCTACAGCAATTTTTTTTTTTCTTGTACTTCAGTAGTTCTCAGCAAAAATGTCAACTATCTGGGTTTAAGCTGACACTACTGTGACTCATTGTCTCAGGTTCATTTGTTCTATTAAGCAGCTAATAATACTCACACCTATGCAACACTTTTCATTTATAGACTTCAACACACTGGCACAGCTGCACCCCCATTTTACACAGGGGAAAAGTCAAGGAAAGCAAGGCCAACACCAGACTTTCTAATGCACACTGCACTTTGGGTGGCAAAAGGCTGATGGATATTACTTGGTTTTTTCCTCTGCTGTACTGGAAAAGGGTTTAATTAGGCACAGCAGACTTCAAGTGTGCAGCCATTTATGGGGCTGAAGGCCCCACAAGGTTCCTGTGTCTCGCAGGTGCAGCTGGCTGTGTTTTGGGAGCCCCTCCCACCACAGCCCCAGGCACAGCACATCTGCTGCACCCTAACGCAGCCTGCTCCCACCTTACACGGAGAAGCAGAAACAAAGAGGAGGGAGGCACACAGCCTTGGAAAGGTTGGTGGCATAGGCTCAGAGGGAAGGTGAAGGGGAAACTGTGAAAGGAGAATGGGACACATAGCAGAAACTTCCAAGAGAGTGAGAAAATACATTCAGGGAAGAAGAGGTGGGACACACTTCCACCTCACACACTTAAGTTTTGATCCAGCAAAGAACATAAGTATGGCTAAGGTACCCTTTTAAATTCGAGGAGCTGAATAAGGTGCCTGAGCTTTGCACTTTTCCACTTTTCCACTCATACATCTGTCTATTTCCCTGCCCTGTACAGGAAATGCTCACAGAACTATAGTCCAGTTCTCCTCAGAACCATGCCCAGGTAAATGGAAGCTCAAGAGAAGAGGAAGCCAAGCCCCTTTCATTATACAAGAACAAGATAGACCATAAAGCAAGATCCCAGAGTGAGACTGGCCAACAGTGCAGTCATCATTGTTAGCAGCAATCTAATAATCCATGATGCTATTTTTATAGCCTCATTTTCATTGCCCCACCACTTCTTTGTAAGGCTGACACTCTTTAAATTTCCAGTCTCCATTTATGCACCTCCACTTTATACCAACTCCATGCTTTCTGTGTGAGAATTTTCTCTCCACCTTAGCAACGTTCAGGGCTTTTCCTGAGTGGGTAACAGGTATGCCAAGTTAACTGCAAGTCTATTAGCATATCGCTTGTGGATTAATAACAACTTCTATGTTTATACAGGATTTTTTACTCAGTGTACTTCCTAATACCTTGCAATTGTTAATATAAATTTCCTTTACAGAGGTATAGAGAATGTTCTTGTCTTAAACCACTAAAAAGGTTTAAGAATCATTAACTAGACTAATAGATTTATCAGTTAAATAACTAAGGTTTAGCCTTGGAAAACCATTTAAATAACATAACATTAAGAAAATATTTAAATAGTGTGGAATTAAGGCTTAAATAATTAGAGATATTGGAGAAAACACACTTCAATAACATTTTAGGAAACACTATATATTGGAAAGTTTAGTCTGACAGTGAAGCTTATCAGTTTAAAAACCCACAAAATATTGGCATGCAGTTACTTGACAATTAATCACATCACATCTCATGTGTTGAACATGCAATTCACACTGGACCTCTCTGTTGAATACAAAATACTTTTTATGTGGTTTAAGTTTTAAGGCATTTGTTAAACTGCTAGGTAAAAAAAAAAAATCAACAATGAACAGAAGTGTACTCTAAGAATAGGCTATCAAGTGTCCAAACAGTCAAAAAAATCATAATCTGAGTCTTTCTAAAACAGTTTAAGGGAAGTCATCAGCAGCTGTTATGTTCTGCTTTCCTTTCAAAATTAGATTATTAATTTAGATACAACTTGAAGGCAAATTTGGCTATCCCAGTTTAAGTATCAGTCTTCATATAATGTTATTGTTCCCTATTTTGCAACAATTCCCTAATTACAAAGAACTTCTGAGTTGCTGGAAAGCTGTGCCATCAGACAGCTGGCTCAGCCAATCAAAAATAGGATTTTCTTTTTAAAGTTAATATTGCCATTCATGGCCGTGGGCTGTGTGCGGCTCTAACCCAGCTGTTCAGGATAACAAGGGAGCACACAAAGTCGTGTTTCACCCTTTCAAACCTTGCTGCACCGCTTCTGCTTAACTTTTGTTTCTGGAAATGATAGGAAGGCCTGGGCCTCTGGCTGGGGCACAGCCCTGGAAGCTGGATGAGGGGGCACCCCAGGCTGAAGCAGACACCTCCAAGGGCTCCCCTCCTTGCCGGGGCTGCTGCTCCCTCATGGAGACTGAACACCCACATTAACCCATTGTAAGCAGAGAGTATCTCCACCAATTTGAAGCTTCGGTCACGTTTGAGTGAGTGATCACACAGGAATGTGCTGTGATACCTCTGTGGGCATGGGAGAGCAGGCAGGAGCACACGCACGGGAGGTACGCACAAAACCCTAAAAATAAGATGCTATAAATGTACTGCAGAGACAAAGTAAGTGAAATGGTTTCAGAAAATCCTAAAGGGAAGAATGGGAAAAAAGCAGACCAGCCCTCTGGGAACTCTGCTTTCCTAAGTCATAAAACCCTGTTTTCCCTGTCTGGAAAAGTTGTCCACAATGCTCAGAACAATATGCTTTTATTTTTAGCCTTTTACACCAAATAACCATGAAGAAAAAAAATATCCAGTGTCAACTGCTGTGAATGGACAAAAGTACCATCTTGTAGTTGAGAGAGATATATTTTTAAAAGCTGGAGTTTGAGACTCGATATTGAAATTGTTCAACAAAGATAACAAGTAAACTTAATATTTCAGAAACATGTTTATGTCCTTAACTAAAATGTGTTCAAGCTGCTTTAGATTTTTATGCCATGTGTAAAAAATATTTCATGTTCTTCATTTTGAAATTCACAAAAATTTTGAATCTTAAGAAGTCCTGAAAAATGGGCATGCCAAATGTGTTGTTAATAAACCAAAAAAAAATTATTTTATTGAATAAAATGGCTTGAAAACAAGCCAAACTTCCAAAATGGAAAGGAAGATACATTTTTTGTTCTTTTTCTGAAGGCATCCAACAGTGCAGGAATGCTTTGTTGAAAATCTAAAGATGGACAAATAATCAAAAACTTGGTGGAGCATGGAGCAGCAGACTGTATTAATTAAACCACAATTATCTTTGTGGCACTATTTGGTTTTGCATGGTCGTGCAGTATATTCATGCATATTGTATCTAATCCTGCTATTGCTAGATAGACAAAACTCCAGACACCAGGAATTTGGCTTGGCTAAGTCAAGCACAGTGACTTATTTCAGATGCTGATACGTGTTTCTTAAAAAGAAGCATTGTTACTTTTTCCTGTATATTCTACAGCTGAACTGAGGCTCCGATTGTGTGGGCATGCTCAAGGCAAACCTTCAGACAACATCCAGATATTGCAGAAATTTATAAAGATGTTAATGAGGCTTTGCCTGGGTGTGTTGCTGTATCTGCAGCTAAACTGGGTCAGAGGCTGAAGCTCCTGGGCACCCTCCCAGCTGCTCACTGTTGCTTTTTCTTTTTTTCACTGCCAGAGGTCACCCCACTTTGAGATCTGTCTCTGTCACTGCACACTTAGGGTGACAAGGTGAAATTATGTAGTTGTCATTGTCCTGATTGCTTTATCGTTGATACCTCTCAGTAGGTACTCACATTAGAGATAATCAAGAGCAGAGTGAACTTGGTCGGTGGCCTTGCTAATGCCTGCACCCACCAGTGTGGCTAAGACTGCTGTAGGAGTTCAGAGTTTATTGCAGCAGAAAGTCATTGGAAGCACTTTTCGTCTCGAGGGGCTGGCACCCTTCTGGGTACATGAGCCCCTCTTTGTACCCCTCCTGAGAAATGGAAACCTCTATTCCAGTTTGCTGGGCTAGTCCTTATTCTCAGACTCTGACGTGCCATCAATGCAGACCCTCTCAGATGCCAATCAAAGGCAACGTTTTCGTTTGGCACAGCACAAGATAGGTGTAAAGGAACAGATACAGGTAGGGTTTCACTGCATTAGCACCTGTGGCAGGGTTTCCCAGAAATGTAACAAACTGTAAGCAGGGAAGAGGTGATAAGAGGCAGGGTAGTTTTGGCAGCCTGCCACCACAAACCAGTGAATGCGGAATGTATGTCACAGGCAGATCCTGTGCAAAGGTCACAGCAAGCTAAACATTTCAAATCCTAAAAGGTCCTTGCACAATTAACATTTTGAAAATAATGTATATTATATAAACTGCTATGTTTTAAAGAGGCCAGGAACAGGGGAAGGTAGCCTGCAGCCAGAATTGTGCTAATTAAAGTATACAATAGAAATATTAACCAAGTGACCTTAAGGGTGGGAAGTAGGCAGGAGGAAGCGGGGAGACATGATATAATCCCCTTAGTATCATGTGATATTCCAGTGCCCTGAAAAATGGGACAGAGAGACAGAAAGAGAGCAGTCCTGCCATCCCAGCTGGGAAAAGCTGTCTCTACCAAAGCAGTGGCTCTGCCTGGGCCTAAAAGCCACATATAATGTCTCTGAGCACCCACCAGCACACAGCACAGCTGGGCTACACAGTGGCCTGCAGCATCATGAGCCCATGAAGGCCTTAGAGAGGATGCTTACCAAACATAACTTTAACAGGGAGTGCTGTTTTGCTTTTTCCTACCTTGGTATTACAGAGATGGTTTGAAATAAGCCCTGTCCTCAAGAGAAAATCTCACTCTAAGTAACCTCACTCTGTTCCTGTGAGCACAGCAATGTTCAAAGCTTTTCCTGTAACCAGCATTCCTATCTATATTTTTCAGGATACCCTAACGATAATACAGTCAGCCTCCTCTTAGTCACAAGGCTGTTTGGGAGATGGTATCTCTGGGTCTGAGGTGGGGGAGCATCTGCCAGCAGACTGCTTTAGCCAGGAAAATCTTCTGGCACAGAGGATGAGTCAGGAGCCTGCCAAGAACGGAGCACTATGAGGGAGTTTGTTATGAAGCAGTGAAGCCTGTGCATGCTTCTGCCTTCGTTTGCTTGCTGCTATGGAGGATCATCCTGATGTTATGACCCAGATCCTGGCTTGTTTTGCTTAGATCTACCAGCTCAACTCAGCTTCCTTTTCTATCCTCAGCTGATCTTGCCAGTAAACTGGGCACTTCTATTGAAGAATCCTTTTTGTCTCTATCCCCTCTTTCTCAGCACCATCCTTATGTGTGGCTGTGAAATTCCTCACTTAATTCTTCGTGTCCTTTGGTTGTGACCTGACATCTTTATTGGCCTCTGATGTTCAGGTTGCTGGGTGTGCAGCACACAGCATCTTGGGGTTGGATTTCCCTGGCAGGAGCCTGGGGAGCTGCCTACAGTAGTAGTGAGGAAGAAGGATGGAGAATCTTAGCCAGATTCTGTCACATGACTATCCTATCTTACAGTAATTGGGAACCTCATAGCAGCTTGGATATACCTGCCCTTTACACCTGCCCACTACTCGCATACTGTATTTTTCTTAGCATTTTTTTTCACCAATCTTTTGAAGAATATTTTGAAGCAGCTCTCAGTATCAGCAGCAGGATAAGTAGGGTAATCCCGCTCAACTTTAATTCGTAGTTTGCAGCAAGAATAGCATTCAAATATCAGCTCTTGCTATCATAATTATATAAACTTCCTTGCTTGCAAGCACCCAGTCAAAGGAATGCATATGCCCATACCAAAAGTTCTTTCAATACCTTTGCTGGCATCTGTTATATATTGGCTGAACAAAGAAAAAGAATGGGTCTTTTCAGCCATCTAGCCATTCATACCTAAGGTCTTTGTTTCTGGGGCACAGGAATGAAGTTAGTCCCCAGGAAAAAAAAAAAGCAGTTAAAAAGACCTCAATGTAATCTTGTTTCCCTTCATGATTAACTGAGGTTAGGAAAAAAAGGGATCTCTTTCATGAGCTTTAGGTCGCTGGAAACATATTGGAGTCATGCTGCTTTGTCAGCTGAACAGGAGCTGCCAGTGTGACACACTGCTTAAAGAGACAATGCTGCTCTTGGATACACCAGCATACACCCAGGGGTATATCCAGTAGGATGGCTATCGAATGTCTGCACGCAGTCCTGAGCAAATACTGCTGGAATACTGTCCTGGCCTAGTGCCTGCAGTTCAAAAGGGATGCTGATAAATTTAGTCACTTCAGAGAAAAGCCACAAGAGTGTTTAACATGGACATGACCAATCTTCCTTGTCCTATAAGCCCTGTACCAAAATCCTTGTTTGAACAAAAGCCAGGAAAGGGGAATTCTTGGGATGATCAGTAGAAGACAAATCTGGTCCCCCAGGAGTTCCACTGCTCACTGCATGGAAGAAACAAGGCCATGATAGAAGATGGGTTGGTCACTCAGAGTCCTGGCATGAGATGTGCCTTAACTGCTTCCATTTCATGTAACTGGACAACTGCTAATTAGCCACCTGGAATATAAATGTCATCTATGAGAAAGCCCATGAATTCAGACTATTTAGCTCATCAAAACGAAGGACTGAGTTCAGTCTGATACATGAATAACAAGACTTTGATAACAAGTGTTTCCATTCAGCAAAGAAAAAGGCCTCTGAAGGTTAAATATGAAGTGTCTTCATTTCTTAAGGTGAAAAAACTACTTTTTCATGTAATCCAGCATTTGAAATTTTGAAAAGGAAAGCTCAAGGCAGCCATAAACTCATTTTCACTCTTAAAGCCATTCTCCTCTGCACAATCCTGTGAGCAAGCATTGTTTATTCACACTGTAAGTGGCTGTAGCTGTATAACTAAGAGAAATCTAATTTAAAATATTTTTTAATCCTACATTGAAGAGAACAAATAAAACTTTTCATACTCATTTCTAACTTTCTACTTTGGAAATACCTATTTCTGACACAGGAATTAACAAACTTGAATAAAACCTCCACATCCTAAACTCTAAGCAGTCCAGGTACTCTGACAGCTCATCTCTTTTCTGATGGTGGCACACAGCTGCCAACAATACACACCTACCAGCAAATTGTGCTGGGCCTTCAGACTTACCAGAAAAAAAAAACATTCAGAAGCCCTTGGCCAGGATGACTCCTGCTAGCAGTTTTAAAAATTCACACTGAATTAAGGCACTGAGTAATTTTTTTGCAGTTCACAGGTATGCAGAAGAGCTACTAGGAGATGAGGAAAAGCTAGGGATTCTGGGAAACCAACACTTGCAATTACAATCTCTTAAATAACATTAACTGTATTTTTATGAAACAGCAAAATCCCTTTTCCTTGGCTTCCTTAAGAACAGGCTAATAGGAATCACATGACAATGATAAGTGCTTCAGCAGCCATTATTGTGGCTAGTGGGGTTTTAAAACAACAACAGAATTACTGTATGTTCCTATTAAATCTTCTTTGTCACCATTGATAGAATTGATGGAGTGCTCTTCAGTGAATAAACACATTGGTGAATTACTCCTTTTCTTGGTCAGCTGTTGACAGGAATCTTTTATCCTTTGAGTGGCGGATGGTATGTGTGGCTGCTGGGAGGCAGCAGACAGAAAGTCAAGTCCAGGGCTTAGGAAACAGGCTAAGAAATGCCAGTGGAAGCTTGTGCAACGTGTGAGAATCAGCCAGAATCAGAACAGAAGAAGCCCTGTCTAATGACTGTTAAGACTGATTTTGGACAGCCATTGGGATTGTCTTCCTGAAGACATGGCTGATAGTTGCTTTTAAAGATGCCATAGTGATTTCAAACATCGGTTGTATTTCCCAGCAGTTTCAGAAACCATCTCAACCTCCAGGAAATCAGACACCACTGAAATACCTTGCCAGAGAGGACACCAAAGGGAAATTCCCAACACAAAGGGAAATGCCACTTTTTCACATGAAAACGTGTTAGAGAAAAAGGAAAAGTGATTAGGAGAGTCTTCCTCTAAATTTAAATGTTGCATGTCACAACCCTCTGTGTAACTCCAAACTTCTTGGTATTTTTAGCGCAAGTCTACCAAGTTAAAGTGAGCCACAGGAACCAGTAAATCAACCTATGCTTGGTTACTGTCCCTCAGCACACCACATCCAGTACCCCTGTGGTTTCCAGAGATCAGAAAAAGAGCAGCCTGTGAAATTAAGCAGGTATTTTTTCTCAGCAGTAAGAGTTTGTTTCCTGTTGCTCCCTAAGGCACTGTGCTGTCTCCAGCAGCGGGCCCAGCCCTGGCATCCCAGCACCATCCCTACTCTCACAAGCCAGCTGGGCAGGGAGAGTCGGTACAATGAATTTCGCAGCTACTCTGTGTGCACCCGTCAGTGTCACCGACCGCATTCCTGACACACACAGGAACACCTCTCCTATGCGTTTTTCTCCTCCAGTTTTGGCTCATTCCAGTGGTTTTCTTAGAAAAATGAACTATGGTCGTATTACTTTAAAATGTAAAGCAGACGTTTTAGCCCCACAGCAAAGCATCTTTAGAGTGAGATACTGTAGAAATGTACAGAAGATGTTTTGACCACCAGAGGGGGCCTGTATTGTCCCAAATTTAAAATAAAACCAGAAAAGCGTGTTTTAGGAGAGAAAGAAAACAGCAGCTATGTATTTCTACCAGGGTAGCACCTCCAGGCATGGAGTGATGATCAGTTGATTGCAACAAACTGATGAGATGAAGGGAAAACAAGTTTATGTGGGGCGAGCAGGGAGTGCTGCCTTGTACCCACTCCATCAACTGTGCCCAGAAGGTATCCTACAGAGGAAATTCCTGAGGAATAATATGAGTGTTTCTGTGAATTGATATGTGAAATATAATGAGATATTATTTTGGCTGTGGTTTTTAATCGCTGCCTCCCACCATGTTCATTTCAGTAAAAATAATGCTGTAGATGCAAGTCCAGTTTTTAAAGCTGTTATCATATGATGTCATGGTATTAATATCTCTGTCTTAATTTCAAATGGGACATTTTTTAATGATCAATATTTTATCAATACTTTGTACAGATCTAAGACAGGTTTAGGTAACCCAGTTACAGTACAAAGAACAGATTTCAGAAATACAGTTTCCAGATAATGCTTCCCAATATAGTGAGAAATCCTAGCACCAAATTTAACATGTAAGATTGGAAAAGCCTGAAAAAAGGTTTTTTCACTCTAAGAAAATGAACTAGGAGATAACACTTTTCAGTACCCACTTAGTTATTGTACTGTAAATCTCAAAAGTACTTGTTTTCCCTTTGTCGGCATTTTGCTTTTTTAATCTGTGTAGAATGAATGCAAACCATGTGTAATGCCATACCCCATGCTTGCAGTCCAAAGCAACTTTGGAAAAGCATTCATATATAATCATATTAATAATAGGCATCAGAAATTTTAATCCAGTGTTTAATGCAAAAAATCCTGTTTATGTTCTGTGACTCTTACAGTAGGCCATCTGTACAAAACAATGGCATCAACTCTACGACATAAAATTCAAAAAGATGAGAAAATTACTGCTGCTTGAATAGCAATTGACAATGTTGCATGTTCTTGCTTGGAAACACTGTTCAAAGGAAACAAATCTTCTAGCTGAAAGCCTCATTCCTAGAGTCATCCAATAGTACATAAATAGGACCACTTAGACACAGCATTTGTCCCACAGTCTAACTTATTCATCTATTTGTAGCGGATATGAAAGCTTGTGGGTGGCCTGACATGGTCCTCATTCAATTTTATTTAATTACTCACTTGATTTCACTTGAAAGAACTATTAAAATGGCATCTTAATTGCTCAGTATTATCCAGAATCTTTTTCAAAGCCCATAAACTGTCAAGGATTTAAAATGATGTAACTTTTCTGAATTCCCTATTGAGCAGCAGAAAGAAAAAAAAAAATCTTCTTCCGAGCCAAAATAAATACATAAAAATACACAGCTCTTAAGGAGGGGGCCAGCTCTCCCCCTCCTGCTATGCTGCACTTCTGCTGTGAGCAGAATTTGGGGAAAGCAGATGAAGCACTTCAGCCATAAAGGTTTAGGCAGGAGGGGATTGGGATCATCAGGTCCTGGATGATGGAGTTTCACCGCCACAGCCCACTCCACCCCCCAGACACAGAAAACTGCCATCCTGGGTTAGATGAAAGGTCCATCCAGCCCAATATCCTGCCTTTGACAGCAGACAAAGGCAGATGCTTAGGAAAAGAATATAAGAACAGGGTGCATGCGGAGTGATTCCCTCTCCACAAACACTCCCCCTTAATATCCTCCGTGTTTCCGACAATCAGGAGTTTAGGGATTTCCTGAGCCAGATGTTGCATCTGGACCACTGTTTCTAATAATCAAATAGAGACCCTTTTTCTACAGGGGCTTGGCTGTAACTGCAGCCAGCCTAACACAGTAGCAGCCACAGTGAGTTGCTGTACCATTTCCCTGAATTCACAGAACATTTCTTCCTGTTTCTGACCTTCATATATAAAAATGCTATACATTCAGGATTAGGAGAATTCAGGAAAGGAGAATTAATAGCCACTGGACTTTACAAAGCTAGATTATGCCATCAGTCTTACTAAGCAATCTATTAGTTGAGTGGAAAGCCCTGTTTTTGCATGCGCAAACACACAACCTATCTACATCGGCAAGCAGATGTTAACTGCAAGACATATGGAGTCTGCCCTTTAAATATCCTACATATCAGAAAAGTTTTGTTGTATATTTGATTCAAGTGTACTTCGGTCTATCTGGGAACTGGAAAAATAGAAAAAAAATAAAACAGATAAGTGTTGGTATAGAAGAATGGGGCATTAATGCATTGGGCCATAACTTCCCTTGAAGTGCTGCAGATTCCTTGTACAGTAGATATCCCATAATGGCTATGAGGATCAGCTCTCAT
The DNA here is from genome assembly GCA_013400975.1 of Atrichornis clamosus. NCBI lineage: Eukaryota > Metazoa > Chordata > Aves > Passeriformes > Menuridae > Atrichornis > Atrichornis clamosus. The sequence continues at coordinate 46,628 of WBMZ01007099.1, read as the reverse complement.
GGATCTAGAAATTAGATTAATTTCTACCTTTGTTGTGCTTTGGGTGAGGGAAGAAGTCAACAGAGAATACCTTCTTCAGGAAATCAGATTATTTTGTGCTTGATGTCCGTGCATAGCTTTGCCTTTGTTGAACTAACCGATTTGAAAGAAAAAGTGTCTTTTATTTCTGCTTTCAGTAGAATCATCTCCCCATCATCTCCTGATCAAATGCCACACACTTTTTCTTTTTTTTTTAATTATTTTTATGGAGTTAATTCAAAAATAACTGAACTCTGAAACCAGGCATGCAAATAGTTCTAATCTTAGTGTACCCACATGTTCAAGCTTGAAAACAAACTGAGTAAGATAAAAATAAAAGTGTTGGCAATTCTGAATATGGCTGCTTGGTATCTGTTAAGACCTTTAGAATGTCCTGATTTAACTCCCCCATATTTTGTGATTTGACACAGATATACCTGCCTGATCTGGATGCTCAGAAGGCTCTGCAGAGGCAGCAGACAATGAAGGAGAGCAATGCCTCAAGTTATCACAGCAGAACCTTGTGGATGGTAAAGAAAACAAAGAAGAAATTGCCCAAGCACAGACACACTTGAGAGTGTTTTCTTAGAAAACTGCAGCTCCCAAATACTTTTGTTGCATTTTGTTGCTTTAAGCTCTGTAGTTGACTCTAAGCACTTGACTCTAAGCAATTCCAGTCCATCAGTCTCTCAGTGTATCACAATATACATTGAACTGGTCATACCACATTCCATTCCAGTGAAACAAGAGCATCACTGACTAATTTTAATGATAATTTAGCTCCCAATTCATCAGTGTTTAGTGACATGTTCACCTTCAAGGGAGAAGGATACCACTTACATACCCAAGCAGCTTAGTTAGTTGGAGTTTACTTAGTTTGGAGTTCACCTGCTCCAAAACCCAAAAGCCATAAACTCTAATGCTGGAGTTCCCAGCATTTTTAAGGTGCCTAATGACTCAAAACTGAGGCATTCCCCCAAGATCAAGGTCAGGCATTCCATTAGGTAGGGATGTGCAGGACTTCTCTATTTCTCCCTTTCTTTCTCAGCAGCCTTTAGAGAAGTCAAACACCTTCAAGGAGCTGGGATCCCCTCAAAACACTTCCTGTCTCACAGAGGATTGTTGGTAGTGGAAATAATGCTCACTCTCTTTTGATCCTCACCCTTTCTTCTTTTGCCCTTCTGCGCAAACCTTTCTGCACTCCACCACACAATCACCAGTTCTGCCATCCCTGCAGCAAGAGAGTCTGTCTGCAGGGCTGAAAAGGGAAAACAGTGCAGATGGAGAAACCAAAATCATCCCCTTCTGTGGACGCCCTTCAGGTACCAATCAAGAAATAACCTTTCCTGTTGCTTTTAGCAATTTTATTACATTTAAGATGCTATTAATTGATCTTCACGTTGTCAGTAAACTCTTTGAAAATCATGAGAAAGTATTGCTGTCTAAATTGCCAGAGACTTTATACATTGATAAGGCAAGTTTGGATTGCCAGAAATACTCACCTGCATGTCACAGCCAGTGACTCCTGTTAGAGTCAGTGCTTTACCTCACGCACGGGTGTGCATGTCACTCAAGAGAGTGTCCAGCCTCAGCCCTGCCATACTCAATCTGGGTTTAAAGTTAAAATTAATTCACTGAAAATAAGGGAATGGATATTTCTGGGTACCAGGGAGGCATACACATGTAAGTAAAATAGGTACTGACACTCTTTAGGGCTCCTGAGGTGCCATGGATCATCCTCCTGAAAAGTCTTTTCTATCACATAAGAAAGCGCACTTAAATAATACCTGAATTTTCTGAGCGTGAAGCATGAACATCTTCACTCAAAAAGAGACAAATATTGAACATTTCAAAGTATGTTTAAAGACTAAGTTGGATTTATCATAAAGAAATGTGTCTGGTTTATAAATTAGAATTCAGCTTTTTCTTAGGCATTACTTTAAAACAGAAGAAATGGGTCCGCTTCCTCTGTGCCTAGGTATTTGTATACACGGACAAACCTACATGCAAGATCAGCAGCCATAACACATGTTTTATCATTTAAAAAACATCCTCCTTGGGAAAATAATGCTGAAAGTGGCTTTTCTCATTTCATTAATTAGAACTCAAATGGTTTCCAGTTTTGGCATTGTTGTCAAGAAATTAGGGCTTCTGCTTGTGACTTACCTGATTTACATTCTATGTCACTTGAAATTCAAGGAGTCATTTATCTTTACATCTCTTACTGGCATGTGCTGACTGCAGATGTAATCACACACAGTCCTGCAAGCTTGCACCACTCCTGCCAGTCTCAAGAACTGTTTTCCAAAATGCAGCAATGATAATTCGTTTCAAACAAGACAGTCCAGTAGTTGTAGTTACACTGTAACCAGAACTGTCAGTGGAAGCAGCATATTTTCTGACTAAGAAATTGCTGATCACTTCAGGCCTATGGAAAATAAGGGAGAAAAACCATCCCCAGCTAATTAAAAACTTTCTTTGCAATATTACGCTAATGATTCTTTTTAAAACTGGGTTTTTTCCCCGTTTGCTGCTTGCCAGATGTTAACAGGATTGCAGTGTATTTGCAGAACTCATGCAGATCTTTGAGTGCAAGGTTTACAAGAGACATATAAAATGCATCTCCTAGTCTCTGATACAATTTATTATTTTTAACTAGCCCAAGTGAAAGCACTAAAATTTCCTGCTCAGCACTTGAGGAATGAGTATGTGACAAGGAATGCAATAGAATTGCCCCCAAATAACTTTGCCCTGACCCACCAAAGACAGGGATAAAACAAATGAGATGATTCTTTACTCCCCTCCTTCTTTTCTGAGAAGTCAGCATTCTGCACTGAAAATAAACCAGTATCAGTAAGTGACAATTCTGGAATTCTCGTTGGGAGTTAAGTCCCAGCTGAGACACTAAATCACTTCATGAGAATGTGTCCTATTGCAAAACATTTGTATCAAGCTCCCATTGCACTGGCCTTGGGTGCATTCTTTTTTAAATAAAATTGACATTTTATTCGACTTAGGCACATCATAAAATTGCCACCGAATAATAATTCATGTGGTAGTTCTGTAATAATAAGAGAGACATGCTGGGTACATTATTCTAAATATTAGTCCAAATCCTCCAGGCAAATAGTAATGGATAGTAGCAATTTGTGTAGTCACTGGAGCATAAAAAATGAATTTTTAAAGTACCTAACGCTTAAAAAGCAAGCAAACAAACAAACACACACAATAGTTTGCTTGTCAGAGCACAAACAACTTCCCCACAAAATATCTGAGAAAGAATGAAAAGGCAGAAGTTTGGACAAATCCAGTTTAGCCATGGTGTGTGAGTCTCTGCCTGCACTAGGAAATTTAGATTCTTTCCTGTTTTTTACTGGCATGAATGCTGCAGCAGCAAAGGATCAACAAAGGAAGCAGTAATATATACAAGAGGAGACAGATTTAGCAAACTGAAAAACATTACCTGTTTCCCTGCTCCAGGACAGTGGATACCATAACTATCCAGTAGACACGTTAAACAAAAACTAGTGAAAAGCAACTGTAGAGACAAACACCTGATATGTGACATGGCAAATACACACACAGAGCCAAGTTCCCCGAGTGAACATTTCCATTTCCACTAGAGAAATAATGACACTATACTATGTATGTTAACTTACCTTGTAGGAAGCAAAACCCTCTGACCAGTCATAGACACGTGGCTATGATTCCAACTTCACTTGTCACCTGAGCTTCTCCAAATTTCCACTGAAAACAGAAGAACACATGGTCTTGGAATCATTAAACAATTTTAATGTGTCCTTTTCTAATTAAGTGATTGAAAACAAACAAGCAGACTGACCCATGCATGCAACAAGACTATAATTTCCCCATTTTGCATTACGCTCCCTTTCTTCCCTACTTTCAAATGTTGAAACTGCACAATTTGATCTTTCCTTTCTGGAAAGTAGGAGCTTTCATGCTTGAGTGCAGCAGGAAAAGCTGCTGCCCACTTTGACACGTTTAGAGCAGCGACAGCAAGAGATCCCAGCTAACACATCCTGGGAGGTGCTGCCGAGGCCCAGGCAGTGATCCGAGCTGTGCTATAGGCCCAGCCTGCTAGGACGGCTATCGAGCCCAGCATGACTTGAGCCATCCTGGCTCCCAGAGAGGCTTTTACCCATGAACCTGGGAGAACAGGGATGCCCTTGCAGATGCCCATGCAGTGCTGCACTGATAGACACCTTCCATATTTCTACTGTGAGTACTGGGCCAAGGAGGCCAGACGCAAGCTCAGTCTTTTTCTCAGGTTGGGCAAAGTCAAGCCAGGTACAGTAGGGAAAGCTTATCTTTGTCTTAGTGGTCAGGGCAGTCATCTGGGAGGAGAGAGGTCTGGTCTCAGTATCTGTGCCAGAAATCATTTGTAGCTTCTTTTTAGTAAACAACAGATATATGCATATATAGATATACAGCCAGATACCTATTTAACTAACTGAGCTTTGGTCTAGCATTTGCTGAGGATGGGTACCCTCAGCTTGTTGTGATAAGTGGTACAGCGTACCTAATGAGCACTGTTTAAATTCTGAGGGAGTCACATCCATGTTTGTGCAGGCCTGATCTGCCTGGCTTTGTGTTAAAGGTGCTCAGTTTGCTGATTGCCCTGGGTCCTTTCTGAGGGCTGCAGGGCCATGCCAAGCACAGTCAGAAAAGTGCTCTTGAGGCTCCAACCACAGGTGCAGAATAGAAATCCAGACACCTCAAAAAGGGATGGACTTGATGACTATAGGACTGAGAGGAGAAAAGTGAGGGCTTTCTGGCATTGTACTTTGGTATTTCCAGCTTAAGCACCTATGTCCTTTGAGCCTGAAGATCCAAGTCCACCGAAATATCTTGCATGTATTACCACATAGGAATGCTTACCTATCAAGGCCAACTATCTATCTTTATTGTTACAAATACTCGTATCTGAATTATGCTGTAAACATTTTTCCCCAAATTCTAGGAGCAAATACTACAAAGCATTATATCTATGAAAAAATAAAAAAACCCCATGACAATTATTCTGTAAAGACTAACTGCTTTTCATGAGAATATTTAAGACAAAGAAAAAGGAATATATGTACTTGGAGCTTGATGGAAGGATGAGAGGAGGGTAATGGGTGCATATAATTTCAATATTCTGTCTTTTGAAAACTGCCACTTCCCCTACTATTTATAATGTGGTTCAGTTCATGGAATGAAGTAGCCTGAACATAGAAGACAGTAGTATTTGGCAAACACTATTTATTAGTAAATATTCTCCTTCAGAGAAGCTTAGCAACAACTCCAAGAGTATTTGGTGAAAATCTGTGAAACCACGCCTTTATGGTACAGATTGTGCTTTTTGATCTGAAAAGTACCTTACATTTCTGTTTATAATACAAAGAGTACAAATTACAGAATCACAAATTATTCTGAGTTAGAAGGGATCCATAAGGATTCATTGAGTCCAACTCTTGACCCTGTACAGGGCAGCCACAGGAATTACACCATGTCAATCAAAATGGTAAAGCACTAGAGACCAATCAATTGGAGGCTTCACAAAGAAAATATTAATGAATTCTGTGTGCCCGAAACTTATAATCACAGTATTTGAAGATCATTGACTTCCTTTGATATCCTAAGTTTCAAAATCAAAATATCACTATAACCGTTTTCTTGAATACTTTTCTGCCTTTCCCCTTTCTCTAGATGGAGAATTTTCAAAAAATGTGTTGCCTACCTAAGGCTTCATGTTTATGGTGACTCTGTATGCTAGAAAGGAGACAAGAAATATCAAGTATATTTTTCAAAATGTTGTCAGTCATGGAAGATGCAGAATCACATTGGTTACCTTCGTGACCACAGCAAAAACAGCAGATTGTGTTTCTGGTGATAGAAGTGACCAGACCGATACTTGGTCTCTGTCAGTTCTCTCAGCTCTGGAAAGACAAGATAAACAGTTGAACCACTCTTTTCTCTCTTAGGTGTAGCTCTTGTGTGTCAGCATGGTGGCTATGTTAAATCACAGTCACTCATAGGATATCATTAAGGAGAGGCACATGGGAAACTAGTAACTGGTCCTAGAACTGCTAGATCTTTTACCTCTATTGCTGATAACTCAACAGATCTCCCATTTCTGGGTTCCATGAGAAGCTTTAACCTTTGAAAAAATGTTCACACATTCTGAGCTTGTGACACACATTTTGGTGTTAAGCTCATTTTGCTGAGCTGATATCCTGCCTCAGTGCAGGCACTGTTGTTCATGTTATAAACAGATGCTTTAATGCTGTACATAATGACATGACAAGATCACACACCTAGAAAAATTCAGATAAGTTCAAACAGTAAAGCACACAAATATCTATTGTGAGAAAATTAAGCATTTATTTCAAGTTTGTGCTGATACTGAATTTTTTCAAACCTGGCTCAAATGTTCTAGGCACAAACCAAGCACTGCAGGGTGAAATTCTGTGGTTTGTTCTATAAGGAAAGCTGAAAGAGATGCATATTTATAACCTCTCCTGGCTTTAAAATCTACCAGTTCTTTGACTAGTGATCAGAGTGACAGCAAGTTATTTGGAAGAATTCTCCAACCTATTGTTTTCAGACTATTAAAATTTTATAATTTTGGAAACATGCTCCTGTTTTTTAGTGTTCACATTTTGTTTTCCTGATTTTTTGGGGGCGTGGGGGTAGGGGGAAGGGCAAGACATGAAATTAAAAAAACAACTTTCACCAAAAGATCTGCTTAAACTACTAAATATTTTTGGCTTCAGGTGCCACCTAGGTTTATGCATTCATTATCAGACAGTACAAAGAAATTTTTAGTTGTTTAACTTGATTTTAACCTGAAAGGCCAATTATCTTTTTCCAAAGATATTCACGTAGGTTTATTTCAGCAATTAACAGATACTTCAAGTGGAGCATGCACTAAACATGGCTGACCAATGTTAGACCTATTTTGTTACATAATGTTCAAAGTAGATAAACCATCTGAACTCATTTCCTCTTTAACTTCCTACAATCTAAATAAGTTGATGCTTATCTTTTTTCATCACCTGTCCTTCATATGGGGAAGAGCAGAAGATAAAGATCTGTCCTATGAAGGAATCTGCAGACAATTGACTTTCCAGCAAACCCCTATAATGCATAATTCATTTTCCAAATGAGATCCTGCCAAACCTGGAAAGTTCGTATGCAAAAACATCCTGATGTGATTCAGTATTTTAACCAGCAAACTCATATCATTATTGTTCTTGGCCTAGTTTCCTAAGATATTGAAAATGTGTAATCATGATATGTCTTCCCCTAATAACTTCTAAGGACACGGCCAATTTCAATCATCTTTTAAGAGGAACAGGGATGTCAAATGTATTCAATTCTACAAGGTTGTTAAACTGAGATGTGGAGAAGCTTCTATTACTGGTCCATTGGAAAATGACAAGAGTTTTAGACATCAGTGTATAAAGAACATTGTGGGAATCCTAAGTTTGGGAGAGGTTTGGTAGGCATTTGCACTGTAGAATGGACAATATCTACCCCTAAGAGAGAAAGCTATATATTAGACCTCAGTAGCTTTGCTGCCCACAAAACTATTTTCTGTACAGTGACTGATACATTTAAAATTTATTTTTTAAGAGAAAAGTGTTTGTGTAGTCCCAATATGCTGCACACCAAGCAGCTGCCTGCATGTGCCATCCAGGCTGCCTGCTAATTCCACACAAAAGATTGCTTCCTGAGACCCCGCCCCGCAGGACATTCCCTATCCCCCACTAATTAAGGAGAAGACCTGGAGTTCTACTATTGCCAGGCACTTCAGTCCAGAAGCCATAATCTCTATGCCACATTCTGTGAGCAGGTCCCACAACTTATCTCTGGCCCTCCCCCCTAAAAAGAGCGGAACAGCTAATCACATATGACATAAAATCTCATGTAGCAACTTCATCACAATTATATTTGCCTTATTTCATTACATTGTTATGGCTTTGGTTTGCTGTTGGAATTTTGTGTCTCTACCTTCTTCTTTTTGTAAGAGAAGTTCTCATCTGCAAGCTGAACATTATAGAATTATGCTCTATCTCTAAGGACTAAAAAGCCTCTGAAAACACACTGAATTGAAAAATGACCCAGTCTCTCTGTCAAGATTTTTCCTGGAACTGATAAATACTAGATACACTGCAAGAAAAATTGAAAAGAAACTTTAAAATATGGCTCTAGAAGCAAACCAATTTGGACAGTCTTACGGAAATTTAGAAAATCAAGCTCAAGCCACAGAGATTTAAAATAAAAAGACAGAAAGAGCAGATCCTTAGATTCTGTAAACACCTAGAACAGAATATTTATTTTGACTGAATGATTTTCCAATATATTTTTAAAATATGTTTATAAAAAATATTATAAAAAATTGTATGTCTAAAGAATAACGTACCCTTTATACCCTGACATCATCCATCCCATCTCTCAGATGAAAACCAGTTGCAATATATGCCTTAAATATTTTGTCACTGGAAGTTTAGCTAGAAAAACAAATGCCTAACCATTTTATTGTTCAGTTTCTGAAAGAATTCTGGTTTTCATTACAGTAAAGAATAGTTATAAAAGCTGCTTTTCAAAGACTGTGTATGGTACCACAGAGTGGACATTAGGTACCTAAATGAAGCCCATGGTGAGAATAAATCATGGCATATTTGCATCATCAGTCACTGGATATTTGCAATTAATTGCTATGGAATTAAAGTCTCTGATTGCATCTACAGCATGGACAGTCAAAGCATTAATTTTTCCATCATTTCCCTTATGTTTTTAATTAGTTGAGATAACACAGCAAAGGCCACCTCTGGCATTGTGAAGACCCATACCTGTAGCCAAGCCACAGCTTTTGTGATTCTGAGGAGGACTGGGGCTTATTGCTAAGAAACTCTAAGTGTGAATAAATATGTGACAGTGTGGAGGTAAAGATTTCTTTTTTTTCTTTTTACTTTTTAAAGAGTCTGGTCCTATCACAAACCAGTTTGTTACTTCAGGAGTTTTGCCTTTGCTTTAATTGGACGCAGAATCAGGATGTGAAAAATCATTCAAGGTGCAATAGTTGGGTATGTGTCTATGCTGGGTAAAAGTGTGCTATTATAGTTTCTCTTCTTTATTCCGTCTTATGTGCTGCCTGAAATAAACTCTTTGCTCTAAGCAGTACACCTTTCTTTTACTCTCCCTTGACAGGGACACATTTCTGACAAGATAACATAGACCTCTTGCAATGCTAGGTGTTAATCATATTGAATCATTTCCTCACGTGTCTTTGTCTTCTTTTTGGAAAGCATGACCTATCAAGGGTAGTACTAGTCAGGGTTGAGAACCCCAACATTTCCTTTGTCTGCTGTCTGAAAATTCTCTTTAAAGTTTTCATGCTTACTCTCATCTGAAAGACAGATTTTATTGTAAAGTTTGGAAACAAATATATCCAGCTGTTTCTTAAGTTATGCAAGGCTGGGAAAAAAATACACTTTTCCTTCAGTATGAAGAAACAACAACCCTGCCTTTCTCTGCACAGGTAGGAATGTCTGCTCTGTTAGATTAGGCATGTATGTTATTTTTATTCTGCAACATATAAATGATTATGCTGGGTGACAAAAAATCGCCCCACCAGTTACAGAGAAAAATCAATTCTGATAATTCACTCTCCCCAAACCTACATCCAAGAGTAATGAAACTCACTCCCTTTTCAGACTAAGTTCATAGTTTCTTCTACTCTCCAGGTCAGTTTCATACAACCGGTTTTAATACAAACGGGCAACCAGGCCAGTCATTTACTGATTTTGGTTGGTTCTTGTCCTACTGAGTGGTAACAGCCTCCTAGAGAATGCTTAGTGACTCACTTCTGTTGACCTCCAGGCAGCTGAGTGCTCTCAGCATCTCGAAAGATTGAGCCCCTGCATTCACAGCTTCAGATGTGGTCACAGTACAACCATGCGGTGCTCTGAAAGTAGTTTTCAGGATTGCCTATTCTCTTCTTCTGCCAGGGACATCAGTGAAGTAAAGAATCAACTATTTTTTACATGTAATCACAGGATCACAGAATCAAGTAGGTTGGAAAAGACCTCTGAGATCGAGTCCAACCTGTGACTGAACACCACCTTGTCAACAAGACTGTGGCACTGAGTTCCACATCCAGTCTTTCCTTTAAACACACTCAGGATTGGTAACTCCAACACCTCCCTGGGCAGTCCATTCTAATGTCTAATCACCTTTTCTGTAGAGAAATTCCTTCTGATGTCCAACCTGAGTCTCCCCTGATGCAGCTTGAGGCCACTTCTCGTCCTGTCACTGGTTGCCCTGGAGAAGAGGGTGACCCTCACCTGGCTACATCTTCCTTTCAGGGAGAGAGAGTGATAAGGTCTTCCCTGAGCCTCCTTTTTTCAGGCTAAACACCCTCAGCTCCCTCAGCCACTCCTCATAGGACTTATGCTCCACTGCCCTTCTCTGGACATGCTCCAGCATCTCAATGTCCTTCCTGAACTGAGGGGCCAGAACTGCCCACAGCACTCAAGGTGCAGCCTTACCAATACCAAGTACAGAGGGACTAACACTGCCCTGGTCCTGCTGGCCACACTATTGCTGATACAGGCCAGGTTGCCAGTGGCCTTCCTGGGCACGTGCTGGCTCATGGTCAGCAGCTGTTGAGCAGCACATCCAGGCAGCTTTCCAGCCACTCTGTCTTCGGCCTGTAACACTACATGGGGTTGTTGTGACCAAAGTGCAGGACTTGATACTTTACCTTATTGAACTTAATAGAATTGGCCTCAGCTGATGGATCCAGCCTCTCCAGATTCCTCTGCAGAGACATCCCACCGTCCAGCAGATCAGCACTCCCACCCAACTTAGTATTTTCTGTGAACAGACTGAGGGTGCACTTGATCCCCTCACCCAGCTCATCAAAAAGGGTATTAAACAGGACTGACCCCAACAATGACCCTTGGGGAACCGCAATAGTGACTGGCCACCAACTGGATGTAGCACCATTCACCACCACTCTCTGGGCCTGGCCATCCAGTCAGTTTTTAACTCAGCAAACCATGCATCTGTCCAAGCCATGGGCTGCCAGCTTCTCCAGGAGATGCTAAGGGAAACAGTACCAAAGACTTTGCTGAAGTCCAGGTAGATTATATCCACAGCCTTTCCCTCATCCAGTAGGCATTTCACCTGGTCATAAAAGGAGATCAGGTTGGCCAGGCAGGACCAGCCTTTCTTAAAGCCATGATGGCTGAGTCTGATCCCCTGGTTGTCCTGTAGATCCCTTGGTTGTCCTGTAGTAAATTAAAAAAGGCAAAAAAGCAGGACTCAAGCATGAGTTGTGCCAGAGTATGTATGTGTCAACCAGTCCTTAATTTATGGGGCACGTTTGCTATTATCTGAGAGTGACATATAAAACACCAACTTAGAAGCATTTATCTCCCTCAAATACTAGAAAAAGCCCAACATATCAAGGGAGGTGGGCACTAGCCATGTAGAACCAAACATATCATAGGTCTGATCTTTTTTTTCCAAAAAAAAAAAGTGGCTATGAGAAGAGAGGTGGAAGAGACTGGGATTGTACTCTGTGATCCTAAGTGCCTCCCTGCACAAGTGGATGGCAGAGCAGGATGCTTCAGCTGGAAAGGGCAAAGCAGAGCCAGGGAAAGGGTGTGATGGGAGAAAGGCATGCTCTATAGTTCTTTACTTCTACAGCTGTAGAGGAAATTTCAGCTGTTGGCAGGCTGGCTTGGCAGGCCACACCTTGCCACCCTCTTCCGAGCAGACAGAAAAGGAAGAAGAAGGGGAGCTAAGTAAGATCCCTCTGTGGATTCAGCCACCAGTACACCTGGAGCCAGGGGTACACCCAAATGTGATCTTTGAGTACCTGCTTTGCTTTGCTTAGGGGCTAGAGATTTCTGCTTCACCCTCAAATTGGGGAATAGTTGTTGGCCTAAGTGCTGAAATAGCAAATGTTGGTAGGACTGTGAAATACATAGAAAGGCCAGATGCTTTCCCATTTTCAACATGGGAAAGAGCTCAGCTGAAGAACTCTGCCCCATCTGAACTCTTGCACTTCACAGGTGGAGCCAAATGGAGATAGCCCTGAGGGGAACAATGGAAACTAATCTGAGCTCCAGAAAACCTGACATACAGGGAAAGACTGAATAAACAAGTCATTTAGAGAGAAGTGCTGAGAAGAGACTAGACAACAGCCTTCAGTGTGTAAGGCTGCAAAAATAAAAGGAAAAGAACAATCTATTTTCCAGGTTCAGTGTGGACAGAATAATAAGCAATATGCTTGATTTGCAGTACCAGAAGTTTGGGTAAAGGAGTCCTCTAACAAAAAAGAAAATAAACCACAAGTTTGTCTGGAGAGCTCATTATGGGTAGTATTTAAGAACAGACCAGACAGATCTCTATGACAAGTGATGTTGATTTAACTGATCCTTCCTTGGGACAGGGAGTGGACTTCATAACTTTTCTGAGATCACATCTTGAGAAAACTCTAAATGAGGTAAACTGTGTGTCATGGCCACACTACAGACCCAAGACATCACATGTGAATGAAGGCCAGCAAGGATTGTGCCATACTGAAAGGCCAAATGGATTCCTTGGCACTTCAGGGGAGGACTGGGGTACTTATTTTGGCCACATATTGTGTATGAAACATCTATTGACACTCACTTCCCTTTGCAATGTCCAAGTAATTTCTGCTTATCTGGGAGCTGATTCAGAAGACAGACTTTCTGTCACTGTTAGGGCCTCACTTGGCCTCCATTCACATGAGGGGAGGGGTCTGGGAGAAGAAGCTGTATCCTCACAAGAGTTGTCAGAAATCACAGCTTTTTTGGGGGGCCAACAGAAATCTTTTAAATCTGCTTCCAAATTTGGATTAACAAGGACACCGAGCATCTCTACAGTAAGCAGAGCCCTGGGGTGAGAAATAGTCTGTTTCTTAGATAAATTAAGAAAAGAGGATTAAAGAGAGCCACATCATATATACCTCCTGTATTTCTGAAGGGGTCAGGAGCCTTCCAGCCACTCCCAGCTCAGGTGAATCCTCTTCTTCAATCAACCAAACCCAGCAGGAATCCTTCAAGAAAGGGTTGCTATGCCTTTTTTCCTGCTGGCCAGACAATGTCCTTGCCCTCATTCAGCTCTGCAGGAAGCATGTTTTGGTGAGTGCTGCAGTTTAAGGAATGCAGGCATGTTAATTATTAGAGCTTCAAAAGCTACAAGTTCCAGTGGGCTGGATTCCAGAGTTCTGAATGAAATGAAAACCTCATCTTGATCTCCCTTGGCCCACAATTCCGGTTGTTAGTGGAAAAAAAAATTGAGTACACACACGAGATGATTTACTAGTAAAAACAATAGTACACAGCTTTAGGAATTGGGGACATTTCAAAGTAGGAGCTGATGTTGGGCAACATTCATTATACAGGCTTACTCTTCACTGCTGTTAAGAAAATTCCACAGGAAGATTTCAGTGTGATGCTTACATTGCTCTCCTTTAAAATAGATATAAACACACCTCCTCCTTCTCTACTGTTTATTTGGAGTTCACATTTCAGTTCCTATGCTGTGACCGTGTTATATAATGGGTGCCACTGAGATACTGAATGCCATAAGCAAAAAAGGATCACTTAAAAATATTTCAAAATGGAGTTTCTCTGTCTGGAGTTTCTCATCATTCCCCATCGTAGTTTCTGGCTGTTTCTCCCCTTTTGCTGAAGAATATGTAAAGCTGTTATTCTGCTGCTTGCCTCCCTCTCTGTCTGAGGAAGCCTCTGAGAGCAGCAAGAAGACCATAAGATACGTTCGCCCTCTGGTTGCTCACAAACTGTGAATCGAGGCATTGGAGGTGAAAGAAGAGTGCAAATATTTCTCCACCTCTGGTTACTCAGGTAAGACAGCACAATCCAGGGCCAAAGTTCAAAATTTGGTCTATCCTGCCCAGGTTCCTACTGTGGTACACATAGAAAAAATGAGCCTGTTTAGGTTATGATTAAGCATCAGATGGCTCATCTAGTAAAACCAGACAGTATCTAAAGAAATATGTGGTGTCTGTACAGCAGGAAAGGAAGGATAATTCTCTCATGAGAGCTTGAGAGTCCAGCCATCATCACAGCTGAACACTGAAGTGTACAACCTCATTCTGTACCCACAAAAGTATTTTTTCATAGAGTGAGAGAAGAAACCACATGAAGATTGACTCAGCCATGGATGCATGCCTCCTCCTAGCACAGGCAGACACACAAGCTTCTCCTTGCTAGCCCACTGATGCAAGCTGTCTGAATTTCAGAAAGTGTCAATCTCCAGGTCTTTCCACTCTTTAGACGATCTGTTTTACGAATCACAGAGGTGAAATACTTGCCATTTCTGAAGGTTATAATCTCTGCTATTCACTGTTAGCATGTGACACATCTCCTTGTGTCCTGATGGCTGCAGCATGTGTCTGAATGGATGCAGCACAACTTAGAAGGGTGAGCCCCTAACTCTGGCTCTGTTTCTTATTTGCTGGATGGTCTGAGGCAAGTCACTTCTATCCTCTGTGCCTCAGGTTCCCCATATGTGATATGGTGCTAATAATACCTCTCTAAAGCCTCTGGAAATGAATGACTGAAAATTTCTAGATACTATTAACAGTTTATTTCCCCAGTAGTTCTTAAAATTGCATGGGACCCTATCACAAAAATCCACATCATTGAAAATAAGTCTTGAAATTTCAGTTCAGACTCCAAGCAGAAGAAGTAATGTCCAAACCTAAAAATCTGTCTAACGAGAATCTGGAGTTTCTCATTTAATTAAAATATAGACAGCTAACTCAAACTCCACTTCTTACCTCACTGACTATGACTAATTCACAAGGGTTCTCTAGCACCCAAACAAGGGAGGATTTTCTGTGAGTGCCTAAAAGAAAAGTCTGAGGGAGGTCTCTCTGGGATTTATAAAACCATGCACATTACACTCTCAACACGTTCCAAAACCATCAAGACTGAAAAATTGCATTTCAATACAGCCAAGAGTTCAAATACTATAAAAGCACCATTAAAATGTACATTTGTATTTCATCACTGAAGCAGAGCATCAAAGGAGACATGCTAGAGTTTTACCTCACTGACTTTAATATAGGCATTGCTATATCCTGGCTGCACTAGGGCTATCTCTTTATGACTTTGCCTTTACTATCCAAATATACACACGAAGTGCTGGAAGTTGTTTCAGTGCAGGACTGCACTGAAGAATATAGTTCTTAAAAAAATAGTGCATATTTTGCATTTGACTGGATAATTACCTACACAATTATGAATGAATGCGCAATTGTGAAAACTGAAAGATAGACTTACCATTTGCCAGCATAGGCTTTTATAGTAGGGCTGAAATGGAAGTCTTCTGTTCTAAAGTGCAAAACTATGAAATCTGGATTAAAGAGTTTAGTTAATCAACAGCTGATAATGGTAGTTGTGTGGACTCACCAAAAGAAAAGGACAGAAACACCATTATGGAAGCAGACTACACATCTGCTGTTGTGCACACAACATTGAAAACCTGGAAAGAAATCATCAAATCTGTTTTCTCTTCTGGGAAAAACTTTGAACCAGGGTTTTCAAGCACACAAAATATCTGATAATCACTGCAGTACCGCATCCTAAAATGCTCAAGTTCTTTTCAGTCAAATTTGCTACAAAATTGGAGCCTGTGTGATCATTCATTTTGTGTTCACCTGTGTATTCATTCCATCACCTTCTTAATGATATTTCCAACCAGCTTCCAACACTGGGGAAAGATAGCCGAATTCCTCCCTTTTTTTCCCTGAAAAGACAGATGGGTAGAGATGCTATCAGAGTCCTGGCTCTGAGAAAACTTGCAGTTGTGAGTTCAAGATATGAGAGAAGCCTCATGGGAGAAAGCCCTTATATAAACACCCCACTGATGGGAAAAGCTTTGCCTGGGGCTCACATCCTTTTAGATAGTGAAAGTCAATCACCCATGAGACAAAAAAGTATAGGAAACCAGGCTTCATTAATTTTGCTGCCACAAAATTACTCATTTAACAAAATGGCTATTCCAGGATTTCTGAAGAAAAGCGCTGTACTGAAGGCATGTGCAAGTCTGGATTTTTTTTTCTCTTTCACTAGATACCTC
This sequence comes from Atrichornis clamosus, assembly GCA_013400975.1. NCBI lineage: Eukaryota > Metazoa > Chordata > Aves > Passeriformes > Menuridae > Atrichornis > Atrichornis clamosus. Next base: position 30,455 of record WBMZ01007099.1, on the reverse strand, counting down.
TCTTTATTAAGCTATAAATTGTGTACTTAACTCACCAAAACAGTCTCAATAGCAAGACAAACTGGTGACCTATGAAACACACGAGAGCTGAGTGAATGTTTTCACAAACAAACCATGACACGAATCTATTGAGAACAACAAAGAATGAACAACTTAAACTACTTGCCTACTTTGCCAACACATTATGCCTGATTTTTCACAAGTAAATCTTTAGCAGAACATGGAGGGGGAAAAAAACCAAAAGAAAGCCTGAAACCAAGCTATTCAGAATTTTCTATTCAGCAGAATATAGTGTCCTAAATTTTCAGCAGTGGTTTTGCATGCCAAAATGTCTGAAACAAGATTAATTATCAGAAAGCAAATTTTGAAAATACAGGTAAAAGTCCCCAGGTCTTTTTTCATGTCTCATAGCCGGTCAACTTAGAAATGAGGTATACAAAATCTTTAATGATTTTATTCCTAATCAAGTGTTGTGAGCATACTTATTTTCTTCTTGGAACACTCACTTTGTTTGGGAGAGAAGGACATTTAGTCACAAAAGTCCCTCTGTATTCTTGATAACAGGTACCCTTAAAACACTAAAGCAAGTTAGAAAACTGTAATAATCACATCTTCAAATTCTGGATTTCATACACACACACACACAAAATACCCTCAACACTCTGGAAATCTTCTGCTATTGTGATTGCACCAGAATTCACAAAAACAACCTGGAAACTTTGGCCAGGGTCAAAGAATTGAATATTTTGTGCTCTTCAGCATCACTAGTCTGAAAAAGTAAGGCTCAGCAGCTTTCTTCCCTGGTGGTCTGTTAGTATGGATATAAACTGGTTCACATTTTTCAGGTCTGCTTTGGGAAGCAGGCCACAAACCCAATTTCACCTCAAACCTAGTGGACAACCACCATAAACCTCACCAGACTCTAGTTCAAAAGCCTCAGAAAATGGGGAGGGTGAATGTGACCTCAGTCCCACATGTGAAATATGCACACTGGTATGGGAGAGAGAGATCCATCCACTGGCTCTGGAGAGCAATTACTTGAAGTATTTATTAATTCTCTAACACCTCTCATGGATTGCACTTAGCATTTTTCTTAGTTTTTCGTCCCTTCCTTATTTTTTTTCATTTTTCTTCACAAAGAAAGTACAGTCTGTGAAGGTCTGCAGTCATGTAAACATGGATCAGAAGTTCCCCAGTTTAGTCCCTTATCTGTGTTGTTGCCGGTTAGCAGGTTGAGAGGAAAACACTTCATGGCTATAGCCAGGTTAAAACTTCTGTAGATTAATACTTTCCTTGCCCTTCTTAAGCCTCACTTAAATCAAGTCTTTCTCTTTTTTAAATCCTCCTTGTCTCTCCTGTCCCTTTTTAAGTAAAATTCCCATAGTCTGTCTCTTTGCACCTTAAAAGTTGATTCAGTTTGCTACCTCCACCATTTCCATCTTATTCCTTTACCATGAGACCTGGTTTATATGTCTTATCACAACTTCTTCATACCCAAGTTTCAGTTCTCCCCACCCAGGTTTTAAGTGACTGGAGCAACAACAGGAGGCAGGAAGTAAGGGAGCATAAGATGAGCTAGGAGAAACAGTAAGACAATGAGCATTCTCTAATGAAAGAAATACCTGCTTGTTTCTTCTAGCTTCCACACCATAACTATTCTGTGCCTCATAGAATGCTCTGCCCCAGGAGCAAGTTTCCATGTCCTGTGCAGAGCAGACTGGTATCACTTCAATTAAATACAATATTTTGCATTTAATGGAGATGTTTAGATAGGGGATTTTACCATGGGTCTCTTGAATCCCAGACAATTATGGACTCTTAGATGATGTATACATGCCTCTCTTCAGTGTTTACAGATCATTCATCAAGTCATTTTGTAATTAATTTACATTGTTTTCTTCTTTTAGTATCTTTGGTGAATTTCACTGACATGTTCCCTAATCAATCTTTGTCTGCAACTCAGTGGTTGAGTCACCAGCCCTGGGGATATTTAATAGATGTGCAGACAGGGTGTTTAAGGACGTGATTTAGTGGTGGACTTGGCAGTGCTGGGTTAATGGTTGGACTTGTTGATCTTAAGGGTCTTTTCCAACCTAAATGATGCAGTGATGGTAAATGGTTAACATGAGAAGCCTCACCGGCTAAACTCTGTGGCACCTAAGCATCACTACTCCAAGTCCCCTCACTATTTTCAAAATCATGTTGATGCATACATTCAAGCTGATCTCAAAATTTGTACCCTGCATATTCCATGGTCCTCCACTGATTTAGTTGTTATGTAAAAATAACACAGTCAAATGTGATGAGGTCTGTTGGTGACATAAACAAGGGCTATGACTGGAATGGAAATAGCTAAATGTAGGCACATGCTCATTGAAAAGAGAAATGATCTGTAAGAGTCAGGCATCCTGTGAAACACAAATTAAGGGGGTAAGTGCTCCAATGCAGATATCTGATCCTGCACATTCCAGCCTCTCTGGGACCTTGATCCTCTGATTCTACCCCCCCGCCTCCCATCTCTGTAAATAACTATTCTGAATATGAACCACCCTGCATCTGGCATAGGATTGCTTATGCCAAGCTGACTACACCCTTCCCCCAGGGCATAAGGTCAGGAATCATGATAAACACAGCAGTATAGGAATTTCACACCTTATTAAATGATTGCTTACATGTAGTAGCAGCGATTAGTCAAAAAAATCTCAGAAAAAAAGATGAAAAAAAGTTAATTAGATATGTAGACACAGTAATTAGGTTGTAGCCACTACCAGTTATCAATTTACCCAGCAGTCGGTGTCTTTCTTTATCCTTTTGCTGCTTTTTTTCCAAGAAAGCTTAACCCCCTGCAGCCCTACCTAGAGGAGAAACATCATTTAAATTCCCTGCCCCTGCAGCACAAAGCCCTGATTCAGATCCTTTCCTTACTCCCCAGGAAGAAAAAAGCCAAGAGGGTGCCTTGTGGGGTGTATTTATTTTGCTTACTAGCTAGTAAGATTTGCTTACTAGCTAGTAAGATTACTAGTCAGATTTGGAGACTATCCAAACTATTTGGTCTCGTAGCCCTCCCTTACGCAACTGCTCCAAGTATAATCCCACTGGGAGCTGGCTGCCGGAAGACATTCAGCACTCGTGAGCCTCTGTGTCCTTTCGATGTGTGGCATGGATGGCCAGCCACACAGGAACACCGGAGACACCATCCGGAAAGAGGTGAAGAGTAGCTTCCCCAGCCTGCCTGTTCCAGCCGAGCAGACATCCAGGACAGGTGACCTGTGGCACACACAGCCATGGCAGAGAAGTACCTGCTTGGTCGCCCTTCCAGCCCGGAGTTGTCACTTCTCACCTGAGATACAGGGACCCTGGTGCCACCAAAAAACCTGCTGTAGCCTCCCCAGGCAACAGTGAGTTTCTTTCCACTTCAGTTTATTTGCAAGGATCACCATATCTAAAGTGCCAAGTCGAATGTTTTCCACCTTCCCGTCTTTCCAGCTGCTCACCCCCAGTGCGTGGCCACAAGTAACACGTGCAAAGCCCGTGCAGCCCTGGAAGCCAGTGGGCACCACCCACTGAAGCACAGCAACCCTCGCTGGATGCCAGCAGCAGCACCAGGTTGGACAAGGTAGGTTTGACATGCCACAAACCAATCTCCTCCTCTCAATCTTTTGGCAACAAAGATCATTACACAGCTCAGGCTTTCTACATTTAGAAAATTCTCTCCCAGGCTGAAAACTCCACACAGGGACTTTCCAGGCCCTTCAGAGCTATTGGAAACAGCAACACCATGTGTCCTTCTCCACTCTCATCAGTGAGATATTTAGGAGATAGTTCCTCTGGGCTCATCTTAAAAATACTCAGAGCACAAAAATAAGTCATGCCTGAAGGTCAGTTAAAATGAAATCTTCCAAATGGTGTTGAAAGTGCCCCACTAGATGCAGCTAAGAATAAGGGCTGGGATTTATTTCCCAACACCTTTCATATAGCTCAGTCAATACGATGTCAATGTCAAGGGGAACCCAGGGAAATATCCCAGAGGGTCAGATTTTGCTTATCTCTTCCTTTCTGTGGAAGGATGTGGACAGACTGACAGAAATGGTGGCAGTGTGCCTAGCAAAAGGTGCTCCATGAGCAGGGATCCATAAAATGGGGCTAAAGAAAACAACAGCTACATCCTCCCTTACCAGTCAGCCATAGGATGAGTCCAGCTGCTGTTAAATTTACAGGTTCTTTACAAAGAAGATAGCTATGGCCTGGCTGCACCACCAGTGCTGTCAGCTGTAGCTGGAATACAGCACATGGGGGATTGCAGGCATGCATGAATTTCAGATTTCTATTTCTTCCTACAAATTAAACCCTTTTACGGTTATATTTCTCTAAAGATATTCAAGCCATTAATATTTGTTCTGTGCAGCTGCATATATAAGCATGTTCTTTGACTGTATATAGAAGTTACATCTGCCATATTCACCATCTGCTGTATTCTCAGAAAAGTGTAATATATAAAAATAACATTAAGGTGGAGATAGGAGTTGACTAAATGAATGCAGAAGATTAAAATCCTTGTTCAGGGGCAGAAGAAAGTAGTTAATTTTAGTGCTTACTGCTCACTAGCAAGTTTGATTATTTTATGGTTCCCATCTCTTTACCCTTTCCTGTTTAATTATTCTCTCTTATCAGTCATTTGAAGTCTTAAGACCTTCAAGACTGGCTTAATTCAGTCTTGTCCTCTTTTATGTTTTCTTGTCAAGACTGCTGTTATCTACTGCTTGTTCCATCTGTGGCTTATTTGTTCTGTCAAGGCAACAAGCTTCTCTTTGTCAGCTCCCCAGGGTCACTTCTGGGACATCTTCCATATGTATAACTACATCTAAAACCAATGGTTTTAAGGTCACCTGCAAAGCTCTTTGCCTTTTACAAGGCTTTACTTCACTTCTCCTCTTGCTGCTTACAGAATTTCACAGCAACCTGTACATAAAATGAGTGTACTAAAAACTGATGTTCTTATTCCTCTGCCTATTTGACAATCCCTGTGGTTTTCCTGGAGTAGGAACTGTATTCTTCAGCTATGTCTAAACTGGTCAAACTAACACTGTTTGAGCACAGGCCCACCATGGTTACCCACCCAGCCGAACTGGTAGCATGGCCTCTGGCATGGTTCTGGCTGAGACCAGCTAACTCTCTTCTAAACATTATGTAGCCACAGTTCAAGTTTGGACATTAAGATGGGCCATGGACTGTTCCCAACAGGCAGTCGGGTTCCATGTTGTCTGGGAGAGAGAAGGGTTTCTCTGTATGGACATGAGCTCTGCCATGTCCTCATGGAGCAGGCTGACATCCTACCAGACCTTGTCATAAATCCCAGCTCTTGTAACAGGGACTATTTGGATATGAGCAGTGCCCATCCCCTGGGGATCTCAGCCGTGACTGAGATCTCAGCTTGCTGCCTGAACCTCGGTGACTAAACAATGGCTGTATTTTTCCATTTCTAAGATTTTATGAGTGCATAAGAAAGTGCACAAGAAAATTTTTGCCTTTCTTCCCCCCCGTCACGTTAGTTGAGTATCCCTTTCTTAAGGCACAGAGGCACTTCACTGAACACTTCAAGGAAAAAAACCAATTCCAATTCTCCCTTTCATTTGAGGGAAGCCAAGGGAAAGAATCTGAAGTCTCTGTACTCCCATTCTCCTCCTTGAGCCACCTGCATTAGCTTTGCTGACCCAAGGGTTAACAGGGAGCAGCCAGGTCTGCCATGGACTTTCTGTCCAAACCCTGCCTGTGACACCTGTGGGTTCCTCTTAGGGACCATGCTGGAGCACTGGGACCTGGAGAGAGCCTGACTGCAGAAGAACTGTGCTACACGGGAAAGGAGGGCTCTGGGAAGGTGCAAGGCCTCTCAAAGAACATCCTCAAAACAAGACAGCTGTAAATGAGTTGCAGCAGGGAAGATTAATGTGTGAGGTGGTGACTAAAGGTAAGGAAGAAGTAACAGGACCGGCAGCTGCAGAACTTGCACTTCTCAGACGGGGTTCCCATGTTGCTGGAGGGAGCAGAGTGTCAAAGATCCCCTCATGTGACTGCAGATAAAGCTGTTCTTCCTTCCTATAAGGCCCCTCTCAGAGTACAGGGAGGAGAAGGAAAGATAAATAGGCAACTGAGAGGCCATTATCTATCTCTTATGGGTTCTTGGAAAGGAGAATTTGGTGGCAAAAGCCACAAGTAAGAAAGGAGCAAAGAGAAGCAAGAATGGCTGTGCATGTCAACAACACAGACTTACCACCTGATGCCTTTCTTGGGTATCACAGCGCTGGAAAACAAAGCAAAAGACCTGGAAATGTGGGCACCTTGTTCCTTGCATGCCTCTGACAATAGCACATGGAGGCTTTTCTGCTACTGTAGCTTAAAGACAATAAAAGCAAATAGGGACAAGGAGAGTGTGTGCATATCCTTACCTAGATTTTGTTTCTAAACGAGGAAAAATCAGAAGAGTAATTCAAGTCTCTCTTAACTGGGGTTCTTAGTCCAAGCATTGCTGCATCATCCTTTCTAACCCCTGGCACAGAGCTGAGCCCTGAGATCTTCCAACCACCACTTCTTAAACCCTCCCTCCCCATGGCTGCAACACAGTCAATATTTACAAGTGAGACTTACAAAACAATTTTATACCCATGCCCTCATTCTGCCACAATTAAACACCAGAGTTGTTCTGAGATCACTGATGGTATCAAGAGCAAACAGGAGAGTAATTTGTAAAGACATATTAACATTGTTCGCCTTTAAAAGGCATAAAAGCACACACATATGTGCACTCACACATACACAATTTTGCCAAGCATTACAGCCAAGGTTATTTTTAAGCTTGTGTCAAATAGATGCACGACTGCCGTGGGGATTTTATATGTTTAAAATATTTAGTATTATTTCAGATATCTTCCTATTAAATAGCTAGTTTTTATTTTAAATTCTTTTTCCAAATAGGTTTTGAAATATTCACTAAGCCTAAACATATTTAAGCTTGCAGAAAGGCACATTTAAGGTCTGACAAGACTATGTTTAAGTAAGTTTGAAGAATCACTACTTTTTCAAGGATACTGCTCTTACTGCTGTGTTAGGGTTTGTCCTAATAAATCTACACACACACAGAAGTAACTTTTCTCTATAGCATCCAGCAAGAATATGCAAACAAGTCATGTTCACATGCAGATCAAATTGTGAGAGCTACTGTTTTAAACTGTAAGGCCTCGGTTTAGGAAGCATTCTTTACACTACAAATCCTGAAGTGAGCAGAAAGGCTGTTTCACTGAGTTTCTCAGGGGAAGTTCATGGCCTCTGCATCTGACAGATCAAAATAACACTGCTGCTCCATTCCTGAAGTGGTGATGCAATATTTTCACTAGAACTCTCACAGAGAAAGTCCAAAGTAAAAAACCAAACCACCCTAGATTAAATTTCAGTGACAATAAATCAAGGCACGAATGCTTAAAATAACTCAAATGTAATTGCTTGTCTGCATAGATACTACCTTGCCATCCCATAATACAAGCCCCATTTGTCTTCACTGATGCAGAACCTTGTTGTAGAAATGTCATTACAGCAAGAAGCAGCATAAGGGAGGATATCAGGTTTTCCTTTGGATTTATGTCTTGGAAGGTGAGCACATCTGCACTATATCCAAAACACGCACAGGCAGAATGTGACAACATATCCCAATTGCGTTCACTGTTGTCACAGCAGGTTACCTTCACTGCTTTCCCAATACTTGCACTAGAAGTAGACTTATATGAAAAATAAAAATAATTTGCAATGTGCAAAATATTTTCTAGTACGAATGTACAAAAAAAGCTCCAGAAAAGATCTAAATACCTTCCAAAGTTCCTTGGCTCAGGTCCCCAAGCCTCTACATCCAGCATGAAACTGATCACTCAGCTGAAGGCATTGCCAGCAAAACAACACAGGGTTCCATTGCTTTTAGATAAAAACATTGCAAAGCTTTCCTTTTAGAAACCAAACCAACAAACAAATCACCCTACCACAGTATTCACAAAAGTGGTATTTTTTTCACTCAGTTAAACCTCATAGAAATAATAAAACCTTAATCAGAAACTCTAAAATTTAGCCTCAGGCAGAATACTTGAAAGAGCATAAATCAAAAGCTCCCATGCTATCCACAAGAGATTTGGTTATAGTCAGTGATATTATGCAGCAGGCATTCAAACACTGCAGTAACAGGTGGGAGCATTCACACGCAGGAATGATAAACTAGAAACCTCCCCCCCAGAGTCCCAGACATGTCACCTTGTGCAGCAGAACATCCCAGATTGCTTTGCTTTGCCTTGACATGGAGGTAGGGCCACTACAAGCAAGAGATGTGTGTACTTGTGTGTTCTCCTAAGAGCGGTCAGTGACACCTGCAAAAAGCTACGTAGTTGGTGTAACCCAATCAAAGCAGAAAACTCTTGGTGTTATCCAAGAGAGTGAGGCACTCACAAGAGTATAATAGACACAAGATACAGAGGAAACAGGATAAGCGAAGGCTTAACCTCAGGAGATTGAATCTTTGTCCAAGATGTTCAGGAAACTTGAAAAAATCCTACTGACCTCAGTGCCAATTCTCCAGATTAATAGCTTGCCAAAAGTTTGCCATAGTTCTGATCAGGAACATATCAGAATCTGAATTATATTTGACAACTCTCTGCAGTAAAACAGCATGTGCAGGCAGTAGCGAGCATCTCACTGCCTGTGCCACCTCTGAATGGCGTCACCACACTGGGTGTCCTCGGTACTGTCACTGCTTCATTTCATTTTATGGACTTCGCTTCTCACATTGTTCCCACAGGCCAGTTACTTTTGTCTCCTTCCTCCATTAATTTATGAATTATACAGGACTCAAAATTCTATTTGAAACTATGTGAGTTATTCTACATCGATTTTTTACAGCTTGCTTTGCTCGCCTATCAGCTTTCTTAGAGATTACTACAGCAGTAAAAGCCCTTATGAAGTACAGACCAAATGCAAGACATACTTCAGCTACAGCAACTCCCCTCTGCTTAGCATGACAGTAAATTAAGATTACAAAAATTATCTAATTTCAGTAGCTTGCCAAGCTTATGAACTACTTGCCTGTTTTTCACTTGCAAACGGAAAATGCAGACTGGTTGAGGCTGTGTTCACTATGCCGGGCTTTAGGACTGCGTAGAATTTACAGCCAAATTACACATCCCCATACACAAGAGGTGACAGCACTGACAACAGCAACACACGAACTATGTAAGATGGGCTGCAACAAATAAAACAAGTCAAAAAGCTGTAGGTACATCTGGAGCGTTCCCAAACAGACACAAGCCCTCAGACCATACGGCTGTTAAAAGCCCTGCTGGTGTTTGTGCCTGCAGTTTGGTTCTTTTAACTTTGGGCTATTGCCAAACTGTGACTTACTTTTGTTCTCCAGCAGCATCTGTTACTTGTGGTTGGTCTGCCATCCTCCCTCTGGCAATGTATGGTCTGGTTATTTACTGCTCCAACTTTTGCTCAAGGAAAGACTTGTGTCTTCCTGTCTGACAAGGAGTGCTAATCTCTTTTTCCTTGTTTCAGCAGTTCCACAGGGACCATCTTTTCAGTCTCTGGGCTGCTGTTCTTCCTTCACAGTCTGAGTTTTCTGGCAAACACCCATGGTGCTCTTTACTCCCCTTAAACATAAAGGTTCTTGCCCTCTGTCTCATCCCCAAGGGACTTAACCAAGACAGAGGGGAAAAATGCCCTTTTCCCACTCCTTTGAGTAACTCTCATCTCACTACAAATTAAATTTTTCATGCTGCTGCCAGTTACTCTCTACACAAATTGCAATCTTAAGATCATTCCTAGAATCTTTCCTATCAAGAACTCATAGACAAACCTTAAAGAAGCAGGGAAGAGAGATTACAGGGAGGGGATGGTGGGGTAGTACTGCTGGAACAGGACAAAATGAAATTGCTGTGAGGCAGAAGCACATAGAGAACTCTAAAAATGAGGGGTTCTTTTCCAGGGACCAAAGGTCACAAAACTGGCAGAGGGCTGAGACATCACATAGAGGTGGGCAAGTCAACTCTGTGCCAGAGAAGGTGGAAAAAGAAACACAAAGATAGATTTTGTGCTTGTAGGATCACCATTCCAGTGAGCAAAAACTGAAAACTTAGCATGAAAAATGCTTGGATGATTGCACTTAACACAGAAACACTATGATGCCCATTTAGAGATGACAGTGGAAAAGAGCTGAATTGTAGGGCTTAACTTCTGAATGTGACTTAAAAAGTTTAGCTGCTTCACTTCAGCAGTGACGTCATTAATAGGTTAACTTGCAGTTTTGAAGATCTTCATGCTGTTAATCCCAGTTTTCCACTGCATGGCTCTTGGCTGGTACTTCTTTGCCTGGTTCATTATACTGATTTTTGGCCAAGAACTCTTATAGTTGACTCACAGGTCACAGAGGTTTAAAATAAATAGGAAAAAAACTGAGAAGGGATATATTACATCACTAGTGATTAAAAGGTTCTTGGTGTGTTCTGAGAAAACAGGTCAGAGTAAACTGAAAACAGAAAAACGGACATTCATACTTAGGTTAACTTGGAAAACAGTTCTATAAAGAAAGCAGAGTTATTTAACACAGATTTTTAATCCTAAACCACTTTGTTGTTGCAGAGGCCCATTTTAGGTTTAGATCAGTATTAGTGGATTAAATTTGTAATAGGACTTTTATCTAACCCAGTAGAGAAGAGCAGTGATTACTTGACTTACCCCTACCTGGCATCCTTGTCTTGCTTGGTGTAGACAGCCTGAACTTACAAACTTACTTTTCTTGCCTTAACAATGGAATCAAAAGTGCAAAAGCAGCAAGTGAAAGGACAAATGCTATAAAAATAGTAAAACAGAACAACCCAAAATGTCCAAGAAGACAGCTGCTGTTCTCTGATGGCTTTGTTTAAAGAGCAGAAACAAATCCACTTTAGCTACAGTATATAAGCTGCTCCCAAAAGGAAAGTTGTCTCCATTTTCAGTAAGGAATTCCAACAACATGCTGTTAAAAGTGATCAATTTCAACTCATTTGCTGAAAACCAAATACTGTCACTAATAACGATAAGACCTTGGTCTTTGAAGGATGTTAATAGTTGAAAAGAGAACCCTGTGCTACTACATTCAGCCCATAAAGGATAACTCTTTTATTAGTGTAGCTGAAGGATTAGTAGAAATGTTTGCCTAATGAATGCAGCTACTATATTTGAGCACATGCTGGAGTAAGCTACTGGTCAATTGAAACCTATTTTTAAGTACTCCTGAATGCTGTAAAAACTATCTGTACTGCAGTATTACAATGGCTTTTGCATAACCGTAAATATTTTATTGTCATTCACTTGTGAAATGCACCTCATTTGCCAGTCTTATGGCTGAAACACATCATGTAAAATGTAAAGGAATGACTTTCCTACATTTGGTCTGATTTCCAATCTCTGTAATGTATACAGCTTTCATGAGATGTACCTTTCTGTAAATGCACCTCTTACACCTTCAGAGTTAGCAGCTGTCTCTACGACAGACACAAGATTCTATATCTGTGTATATCTGCAACTTTATACATGTGCTTACAAATGTATAGACACAATATAAACAAAACCAATTAATTTCTTGAAATGATTTTTGAAACACAAAGCACTTAGTTTGAATAATGACATTGAAAACAACTCCATAAAGCTGATGGCCATTTTTTATTCTTTAGAATAAGGTTTTTCCTATCGAATTCCAGTTTATTTTTAAGTTCAGAGAACCCAAGTTGTACCCTATCAGCTGTTAATCTTTCCCCTATTTTGTATGCACTTCTGGTACAGAGCTCTGCATGAATGCAGATGAAGAAAAAATTGTGTACTTGTGTACTATTTTAATTTGTATTACTCTGGAAATAGCACGAGTTTGTCTAGCTTTCGTCTCCTGAAATGCATTATGTCCATCTGTACTGTCAGTCACTGATATTGAAACAGAAATACTGAACAGAAGAGCCAAGTCAAAAAATTTCAAAGAGACTTTACAGCTTCTCTGAAGCAGGATAAAATTAATTCCTGGGTGTTTTTCTGTCTTATTCCTTTTGAAAAGAAGAGGCATAGTTTTAACTAATGTACACATCCAAAAGCTGAACTTGTAAATGTGTCCTCTGTATTTGATATAAACCATACACCATTTTTAGAACTGAAAAATTATTCAAAGCTTTATTTCTTTCCGAAACACTTTGGGTACATTCATACTCTGCATGAATGACGGGATGAGAGCTGCCTGCCTTTCTGACTGTACCAGTGTGGTGGAAGGAACATCAATGACAATGTGACATGGAACATGACATTTACTGGCATGTGTTCAGGATGACCAGCCTGAGTCAGTGTGGCCCCACAGCCCTAAGAACATTCACTTCAGCTCATGAGTAATGTCTCAACCCCAAAAAAACTTTCAGTACCACACCCGGCCTGGCCCAGCCCTTTGGGTGAATCAGAAGATCTTCCCTGGCTTCTAACCACCAGGGGCTGAAAATACATCGTAGGTTGAACCATATTAGGTCAAAGACATAATAACAAACCCTCTTAGGCCACAGAAATAAATTCTTTCTCATATATCATACTTCCTGGCTTTATACTAATCTTCAAAACTCTGAGACAGTTGCTTTCCCTGTTTGGGTTGGTAGAAGTTGAAAAATCCTAGACTCATCTGTTTTACCTCTATGTCACACCAAATTAGCTCTAATGGCAGCCAGATGTCAAAATAGGAAAACTTCAATACTTCTAAAGTCAAAAAGACAAAAAAAATTTTGGAAAGTACCTGAAGTTGTACTGTGAACTGTAAGCCATTCCTGCAAAATATTGCTTAATTGAGTCCATGCTACACTAAAAAATAACCATTATCATAGAGCTCTTGAAAATAACAGAGGTGTTACAGAGGTATTTGTAGGTGTGACAACTGTATCCAGAAAGGACTGTCTGGTTTTGCTAAACTCTTGAGGATCACGGCAGTTGTCATGAAAGTGATCCAAGAAAGACGAGAGATGCTCCCCAAAGATGGTGGGCTGAAAAGTCTGCAGTTTGTTTAGGAAATGTTTCTTCCTCTTCCAATACTTCCAGAGTTTTTTAACAGCCAGAGCTTTCACAGAAACATTGTTTTCATGACAATGGTCTCCTGGAGCTATTCTGAACCAAATGCTGCTGGCATGAGCATAGAAAATCAGTACCATACAAAACTGACATGGCTTTTCTGCCTGTAAGGTTTTAAGAGGCCCCTGTGATGATCTCCAAAGAAGCAGTATGGGCTGACCTTGTACCCGAGGAAGATGAAAACACCACCAACACAAAGAAAGACATAGCAAATACATACCTGGTAGAGACATTTACATCAGGTGTTCAGTCTCATGGATGAAGTGGCTGAGATCTTCTGGCATCATTATCTGCTCTGAAAAGCCACACTCCTCAATGGTGAGTCAGCTTCTGCCTTGCCATCTTCCACACCATGTATATCGTCTGCACATATTTAAGTTGTGTATTTATAAGTAAGTCTCTGCAGACATCTGCCCTCTATTACATTCATTACGACAGGAAAACCGAAGTGCTGTCATAACACTAGTGATCCCATTCTTCAGGAACACCCGGTCTGTGGACAGTAGGCTTTCCCTGTATTAGCTGAAAGACCAATTTGCTTACATTCCACACATCTTCTAAGACATGGAGGCTCAAATGGGGGAAAAAAATCTGTGTTGAGAAAACACGTTAAGCACTGCAAAGAAGACACAGAAAGAGCAGAGTGACTTTTTTACTTCACCACCTTAGGCAAAGAAACAAAAACAATTTTCAAAAGAACAAAATCAAAAGGAAAGGACTTAAAGGCCTTCTCGCAGACCTCCCTACTATTCCACATGAAGTGATAACTTCCCATCTGTCTTTCTTAAATGCTAGGCAGAAACCACCACACAAAAATGAACGCAGCTTCATGTTCTGCAGTGCCAAACTTCAGCTATAAAACTGTCTCAGGTAGACTCAACAGAATTACCATCTTTTAAATGAAAACAACTCAATTCAACTCTCATGTTTTCAAGCTAATAATGGGATATAATTCTGGTTTAAAACTTGCCATAAGATTACTACAAAAATTGAAGATTTTTCTGCCATTGAACTATTCCATACCTAAACACTTTCTTCCCAATAATATTTAGTGCTGGGAACAAAATACTAGTTTTAAAGATATTTTCTTTTCCTTAGTGAATAAGATTGAGTCATATTAAGACATAATCATATATCAAAAGATAGTGTTGATGGTACTCTGTCACAAAACCCTCAGGCTTTTTTTTTTTCCAGTCAGGTAGACTCCTCACTATGAACAAAATGGGAGCAGCTAAAGCAAATTTATGCTGCAAAAACTTTAATGCCTCCTCGCTTTCTAAGCCATTGCAACAGAGGTGTTTTGAAGGCAGCTGTCCTTCACTAGCAGATAAACCTGTTGCTAACATGGTAATTTCTGTGGGAACCTCAAGTTTAAATACCATCAGCAAATAATTTATTCTCCATCCTAAGAAGCTTTACAAAGATTTGCAGTTTTACAAAGGTGTCAAGATGGTTTATCCCTTTACACTCCAAAATAACATGCATTTACTGCTGCTTCAAATCCAAATAATTGTTTGGTTTCCATGTACCTTCTGGCTTTCTCTTCAGGGAGAAAATTCTTACCATTCAGCAACAGATCATACTACAAATTGTTGAAACCCAAAATACAGATAAGCACATCCTTCTCAGAGGCAACAGCAAGCCAAAACCATGTAAGTGAGGAAAGTATTTTGCACAGGTTTCTGGAAAACCCTGAAAAAATCCTCTTTTAAGAAGAGTGGTAGCAAAGATTCTTAAAAATGAAACCATGTAAAATAGTTTAGATGAAAATAACTCACTCAGGTCTAGTCAGGTGTAAGTATTTTAGATTAGACTGCAGTTTTATTGCTGCCTCAGTGGGGGAAATCCCCATGTCTATAAAAGGCCCGAATGAAGTACCAGTCTATTGCCCATGGGACACAAGTTATGTATATTGAATAAACCAATACTGCTTCAAGTAATAGCTATTTGTAAGCCCTAATGCAACAAACAACTTCTACTTTGACTGCTTTACAAGAGGAACAAAAAAGACCAAATTCTTGCTCCCAGGACCCCACTCCCACGCTGCAAACAATTAACACTGAATTAAAATCAGAAACAGACTGGGCTCAGCTCCCACCTCTGCTGCCTGCTCCTCCATCTCCTCCAGCCCAGCGCCTCCCCCACCTGGGTGGGGCATCCCGCGGCGTCCTGGCGCCCGGGTGAGATGCAAGCAGGCGGAACTAATCCTCCATAATCGCCTTACAAACAGCAGCAGCTCTTCCAGAAAATCTGGGGCTGGAGAACCAAACACGCAACTTTGTAAGACAGCAGGACCAGATAAGAAAGGATCTTAAAAGGCAGCCTGAACTCTGAAAAAAGCTGACCACAAGAACAGCACTGCACAGGAAAACGTTTATTGAGAGTATTGTCTGAGAATTGTCACCATTTCATCAGCAAAAGCAGCGGCAAAAGAAACATGTCGTTAATGTCTTCCTGTCACAAAATCTGGTCCAAATGTTAGCACTGGTCCCTCAGCTGGTTGCTCAGTTCCTGAAGTTCAGCAATCATGTTGTCCATAGTTGTCACCTCATCAGCCATCTCACTGTGAACCTCATTACTTGCTACATCTATGAAAAGTTGCTGCATGACAAAAAGAAATACTTGTAAGTACTTCATATAAAAGATACATACAGTTTCTCTATTTCAGTGTAGAGACAGAATACAGGAAGCTCATCACCTCTATACTGCTTTTTTGTATTTCTGTAAACTATGATGGTATCTCTTTCTAACAAAAGGTCATTTTGTGGCTAATAGAAGTTATGCACACACACATATAGACACATATCCTGCATATAGATCTGACATCTGTGCCACACACCTGCTATTGGTGCCAAAAGGGTCAAATCCTCCTGTGGATGTCGGGTTTATGCTCTGACCTGACTGCCCACGCTGGCTCCTGATTCCATTGAAAGAAAATGACTTTTTCATTAAACTCAAATTAGAAGAGCATCTCACATACTGTCACTGCAGTTTATAAGCCCACTTGCTGATAAATTAGCTGTGAATTTTAATCCCAGTGTCATATTCTGTTGCTTCATTTTCTCCTAACTCTCAAAGAAATATTCTTTAACATTTGATGTCAAGACCATGCATGGGTGGAGGCATTCACCTGTGTGTAATTAAGCTGTACCAGAGAAAACAAAACACGACAGAGTAATAAAAATAGATTGTTCTTAAAGCCCTTAAGACATTAACAAAAAAAAGCAGCTAACTCGTGAGCAATCATAATCTTTATCTATTCACAGGGAAAGCACAGGGAAGGACTGCTACATGACTGTCTAAAGTCTTGAGACATGCAAGCTCTGATGGGAGCTCTGTGCATGCTGCACCTGAATACCTTGCTATTGCAAGATCAGGACCCGTCATTTGACTCAATTAATACTGAGGCTGTGTGAGGTACCACTACACAGAAATAGGGGCAAGGGGGACACCCAAACATATGTTTCCTCTTCATTATGTAAAGGGAGAGTGATTCACACTTCATTTGACACAAACACAAAGCCTACATTTAGAGACAAAACCCGAGAAAACAAAAATTGCTCTGGAGTACATCTGTACATCATTATATCATCAAAACATAATGGGACAATACAGATACGTATATAAACAAAAATGTACTTAAAAGGCTTGAACCAAGGTACTCAATGTGCTTCAAAACAGTGTTGTCACTGAAGTAAGGAACATCTCACACAAAAATAGGAACATGTTTGTGCTACAAGTACAGAAACTTTTCTGACTTTCAGCCCAAAAACCTCACACTGGGAGTGTGACAGAAAAGTTTGGTTCTTTCTGGCTAGAACAGCTAAGTAAATCAGGATGATATAATTATTCACTTTTTTGTTTGTTTGTTTTTGTTTTGTTTTTTTTTCTTTCTCACACAGTTAAAGAGATCTATTCAACTAGAGACAGCCTGAGCAAGTTTCAAGCACCATCATTCTTTGGGCTTTGCGCCCCATGTTTCGCCAAAACAGTACCCACATTTCATGCATTGACAATGCATCTCCATAACCTTTCCCTTTTTCAGAGACCCCACCTGTCAGATCTGAATGATGGGTCGGGACAAGGACCAGAAGAGAGCCCACTGTGCTATTTGCCACGGCATCTGAACGCCCAGAAGGCTCTGGACAGGAAGGAGCCCATAAGCAACACATTTCTGAGCTGCAGCCTTCAGCAGCCTGTGGGTGCATCGCGAGTCTGGCACAACACAGGAGCTCAAATGTCAAGAGACGAAGATCCCACGAGTTGTGACACTGGTACACTTGTCTGTTCTACTAATTGTTCACTTGCGTCTACTAATTTGTTCCAATGGCATGTCCTGACTGCAAAATTTTGGCATTTTATCTTTTAGAAGTTACTTTCATCGCTCTTTTACTTCTTCTGAAATCTTAACTACAGAGTCTGTTCTTAGCTCATTTAAGTGCTTTTCTCAGTTAAAATTAAAAATTATTTTAAAAATCCCACACTAAATCCTGACTCACAGGGAAGCAAAAGGAGATGCTGCAGTCAAGCTTGGACAGTCATAAACAGTGCTAACCTGTTTGTGCATGGGATCTGACAGAAGATGACAGTTTTTAAACTATAAGACACTTCAAAAATTCAATATGACTTCAAATTAAAAATAAGATGGCATCTTGGAAAAGATGCAGAACAAGTGAGGTCACATAAACAGCTTCATTTCTAGTATGTCAGTTTTCTCAGAAGCACCATAAAGCCATTATTTGCCAATAACATAGATGTGCATTTAATTAGTGCCTTTGGAAATTAAAGTATCATTTACTAGACTCACACATTCTTAATCTTTCAGATATTGCATGATCTTTCATAGTGTAAGCTACCTGTACTTGTATTCATATGTCACATAGTCTTGCTTTCTCTCAAGTAATACTCAGTCTATGGACCTTTCTTTTTTAAAAAAAACACCCATATTTTGTGAATCACAACAAAACATGTTGTCGCTTTTTTCAACACAGTCCAAAGTCTTACCTATGCCAGCATCTGAAACCAGAGTTCCAGATCCAGCTTGTGTCTGCCTATGCAACTTTCCTAGGCTTTTATCCTTAAAATTAAAGGACTTAAAATAGAGTGAGCCAGGTTTAGCACATTGATGATGAATCAACACTTTGTAACACATGTTATAAAACTTAAGCTTTGTGAGTCACAATTGCTAACTCCCCTCCCTCCACAGGCAGGAAGAATCCCTCTTCAAGATATGACATATATTTTAAGTCAAACTGTATGGTTCAAATATGATGACATTTTTCAAGTTATTAATATCTGAATTGGAAGGGTATTCACAAAAACCAGAGTAAAAACTAGTTCTGTCTTTTAATAAATAACTTTTAAAAACACTCCAAGTGACAAAAATCCCAACACATTTTGATTCTTTCTGCAGGTTTAGATCCATTCTGTCTGAGACTGCCCAGCTTCCCCCACGACTACACACATAAAAACCAGGATTTTGAAATGACTGATTCTTTCACACACTCAAATCTGTTAGCCCAGCATTTTAAGTAAAATTCTAACTCGTTCTAAAATGTCAGTGCTGCCTCTTAGACTAGTACTTCAATCAAAGCCTGGCAGGAAGAAGGGAAATAAAAGTTTACTTAAAACTGGAATCCCTAGCAGAATAGAGATGACTATCCCCCTGATGATGCACTGAGACAGGCAGGTATTATTTGATCTATAATTGATTCAAAACAGAGAAATTCTGGCAACAGAACAAAGATTCCTACCATTCAAACATTCCTACCTTTGCCTTGGATGACAAGCCACGTAAGTTGAGCCGAGCCGAAGAAAGCATCTGCAAAGCTTCCTGATGATTAGACTTGTTCTTGCTGCATTTTATAGCCACTAGAATCCAAACACAGAAGGACCCCAGAACAAAAAAGTATTACCACTCCAGCAATAATCTTTGAACAATAATACAGCAATAATAAAACAACAAAAAATAATTAAAGATCTTGATGCCCTCCATAGATGATTTTAAATGTAATATCCCCAAAACAAAAGATAAAGAAAAAAAAAAGACAAGTAATTTTGAGAAGATAACTCTAAACTCAGCAGGTATCCGTATCCCTTTTAAACATATATAACCCAGAACAGGGAATAGTCTTACTAAGTCTAAATTTCATTCATTTCCTGACTGGCACACTCAATCAAACAATTTATGTGATGATCTGAGGACTGAGATGAACTGCAGATGCATCTTCACTTGCATTATGAAGTTGCTAGATAATGAAATTAATTGATTCCGTGTTTACAAGTCATATGTTTACTGACTCACCCTACACAATTTCTGCCTCATTCCAAGTATATTTTTGTATTCACTATCAGGATGATAGTCTCTGCTACAGGACTCCCAGCAGTAGGAATAAACATAATAGGTAGAATATTATTTTGCCACTGAGCTTAATAAGTATTTGTTACATTCTTAATGAAAAATGGAAGTTCTTTTCAGGTAGAACATACCGTGTGCAATCTCTATGGCTCCTTTCACCACTTCCTTAAAAGAAGAAACATCTTTCTCCCAATCACTTGATTGAATTTCACATTTATGTGCCTTAGTGAGATACTGCAGTGACTGCAAGGAGGGAAAAAAATTATCAGTAGTGAGAAAACCAACTAGGAGAGTAATTGAGCTTTAAGTGGTCAATCCAGAAAATGAATCTATCTTTACTATACTTGATTTCCTGTGAGTTGGAGTAGTGTCCTTCTCCGCAACACCAGCTGTAACACAGATGTTCTTCACCAATATCGCAGCTCAAGTATGAGAGGCATATAAAGTAACGTGTGTCTAACTTTTATCTTTTAAAAATCTGTCTAGACTGATGGATGTGACCCATGTTTGCCAAGTCATCATAATTAAATGCACATGAAAAACAGAAAAACACTAGCATTCACACTTCAAGCAGCAAATTAATATCTAAAAAAAATTATAACTGAATACATCAAAGCTTTCTTCCTGTATATGTAATCCTAGAGAATATACATTTTACAGATGTAGCTATTAGTTGCCATACTGCTCTGGTTCTCAGTGTGAACAGGAAAAATAAATGTAAACAATATGGAAGGAGGGTCCCATTAAGGGGGAAAAAAAATGTTAGCAGAAGAAATTAATTTTTGCTTTCGAGTTTTGTTTTCTTTCTACAGCATCAAAACCATGAAACAAATACATTCCAGAAGTTACATGGCTTAGTTCAGTGACAACTCTCCAGTTATCTTTTTAAAGAGTTTAAGTATAATATAAAAGTATAAAAAATTTTCAGTGTGGTACATATACGTGAGCAGAATAAAGGCTTCTGAATTGTCACCCCAGCTACCTTCTCTCTCCCACTGGAGTTTCAGTAACTATGGCACAGGTGACTGAATTGCTGATGCTGCTGTAAATGGCAGTAAAGGGATAGTAAATCAAGCCAGAGCGAAGTAATTTTTTTTCAGAATAACCTGGGTTATAACTGATAGTTCTGGCCAGCAGAGGAACGAACTTCCAAGAGAAGGAACAACACTTTTTACAGCAGTCTGATTTCACTCTGCATGTGTCTGAGTCAGACCAGCAAATTAAGGGGGTTTTGCTGACAGATGTCAAGGAGGGGAAAGAATTCAAAGTCTTGTGGGCTGTTTGTTTGCATTTCTGGAACCTGGATTTATCCTGAAAGGAAACAGTTATAAGCTGGGGAAAGTTCAAGGAACAGAAGGGATTCATAGCCTGGGTATGAATCTGCAGGAAGCTTGAAGGTTGGAAAGATTCCTCAGTGGAAAAGGTGTGGTCTGGACTACATGCAGCATAGGGAAGAAAGAAGTACTGAATGAGGTAGCAGTTCAGATATACTGAAGTGTGAGAGTAAATATATAAGTAAATACAAGCTAAAGAAAAAAACCCCAGAACAGAGCCAGAAACCCAACACTTCAGTAATTTTGCACCCCTAATTTGTAAATCTTGTCTGACTTTGATTCAATTTACAGAATTTATAATTCACTGTTGTGAATTGCAACTGTAGACTCTAGTGATTCATGTGGCATCAGATGTATCAACAGAACAGAAAAGTCAAAAAACCCAACAGCCAAGCCTCCCTTAACAATAGCCAGACATACAAGACTGTGCTTTCAAATGCAATGTTAGGAACAAAGCTGGTTAAATATAACTAAACCTGCACTAAATAAGGTGCGGAACGGAAGGGTATGGAATAAAGGTCAAACCCCACATTTGTAAGGAGGCACATGACACTCTAAGAGATCTGTTCCCATCTTGTTGTCCTTTGATGCCACAGTATAGTAAATAAGGCCCTTTCAGAATTCATTGACCTTTTGCATAGTAAATGTGGGTGAAAAACTGCAACTATACATCTAGAATTTTTCTATAGATACAGTTATATTCAATGAATACGTGACTGACACATGATGGTGCTTGTGGCAGTGAAGCCAATAAATAATTGGTTAAATAATTTTTACTTTCTAGTATGATATCAGAAATCAGTGATTATTTAGTGTATTGCAAACTAATTTTTACACTGTAAATTAATGTATCCTGTGGCTGTAGGCAGTTTTGCTCTTTTATGATCTGTATCTATGGTACTGTCACACCAGGATATTTGGATAGACATGGAAGCATACCTTAGGTATTTATAAACATCATTCTGTCTTGCAGGGCAAGCTAGACTGTAAGTGTGTTCCATAACCAGTCTGATTAGGAAACACAGTTAAAGTACTGTCTACTCTACAAATTGAAACCATGTTTTTAACTGGGTTAGTAAAAAATACCGTGATGTAACCAGATTCTGAAATGATTACATTTATAGTATAGACAGGGCCTCTGCTACTTTGCATGTCTGAGTAAGAATTTGAGGATATATTACAGGATATTGCAGTGTCTGTATTTCTGCATTCTAAATAGGCCAAATCCCTTTTACTGTTCAGCTGTAAAGAAAAATAGGGAAGACCAAAGAGAGGAACTGGAGGTATAATGGACACCAGCAAGGACTAAACAAGGCTTTTTATAGGGCAGAGTACAAAGAGATAATGAGCAAGACACAAATGATTATAAATTTAAGCCCACAGGAATACAATTTGTAGGCCAAACTATCTTCCTTGTTTGACATTAAGCAACAAGCAATTCTCCAGGCAGGCATTTCTGCCCAGGCCAAAGGCATACCCCCATTAGGGAACACTTAATGCTGATCTTGTGTATTTTCAACTTCAGTGAAGATCTGATAACCCATAACTATTTTTGAGGTGTGCAAGGCTATCTGAATTTTTTGAAATTTAGTATCAAATGCAAAGCACACTCCAGCATACGACAAAGTAAACACTTCTAGCAGTGCAGAGTGGTTATTCCGGAAATGTAATCAACTTAATTCCTTGAGAAGTGATAAGAACAAGAAATGGAAGTTAACACAGCAAAATCAGTGATGGGTGAAGAGAAACCAATGGTTCAACACACTAAGGATTAAATACTGTCATTTAATTCCATTATGAGCTAATTAAGGACAAAACATTTTTACTCTGGGCATAGACTTAGGCATAGACTATTCTAAATGCATTTTCCCTTAGTGATTGCAAAGAAGAATACAGATGACTCATGCTGCCACTGGATCATGGCTTTCAGATCCATTTTTTTTCAGAAGCTCAATATCCTATCTTCAGAATCAAAGACTTCAACTAAAAACAAAGCCAAAAGCCACACCACCATTTGATGACAGACATTAGTTTGCTGGCAAGAAAAGTTCCAGAATACAAATCCAGGACCGTACACATATGCTGTGAATACCATGTTTTAAAATGAAACACTAATTTAAAAGAAGATTTTTTTTATATCTGAGGAAACTGATGTAAAATATCTTGCTCCTGTTGTAACAGAAATGTGTGCTGTAGGAACATGAAGAAAAGACAATGAGCTTATAAATACACTAAAGCAAAACAGGTCTGGAACAAAAGCATGCCCTACCATAGCACTATAGGTTGTTACCTTTTCGATATCTTCATCGTTATCATTCTCTCCATTTCCATGAAGTTGGGCATAAAGTCTCCAGATCGCCCCATCATTTGTCACTCGTGAAGTGACTCTGCCCAAGAGTTCTTGCAGTTTCCCCTTCAATCCACTTGACACCTCTCCAGCACGATCTGCCATACCATCCACTACTGCTCTGACCAGAATAGCCAGCACCTTAAAAAGGCAGCAGGAAGGAGTTTTTATTTCAACTCAAATCAGCATCAGTACATATGTTACCTGTAATATTTGGCCTCTTTTAATGATTCAGTAAAAAACAAATATAGTACCACATGACAAGTACGGAACTTACTAAGAAATGCATTATTAGGGGAGTAATTAAATTGATTTAAACCTCACCTATAAGATTCTATGTTGGTGAATATAAAGAGGCCAAAGAGCTAAGACAGAAATTTGGGTATTGGAAATGGTGGTAGTATCTTAAAGATATTTTCACCTTATAACACAGTTATAAAAAGATCAGTAAACAGGCTGAACCAAATTAATTCAGGTAATGGAAGACACTGTTGTTTACAGAACCTCTACTTCACCTGCAAAAAGTGAAAGATGTACAGTGGGTAAGACAGAAACTGGAAGGCAACTGAATACCACCTTCAAAATCTCTGGTTTTAATGCACTAGTCAAGTTAGTTCCATCAAACTCTTGTACAAGTACTCATTAATGGCCACACTCTTTGAGCCACGGGCTCGACAATGTGGGATCTGACCTGCAGAAATGCTGAGCATGTTCAGCTGCTGGTGAACTCAGTGGGAGCTTGGTTTTGCATGTAAGAAATGCTACATAATACCAGTCTTCGTGTCCCAAACTGGACACTGAAAATTGGAAAACAGTTTCACTCTGCCTCAGTTCCTTCTCACCAAAACGAGAAACAGCAAATGTAAATCAAGACAGTAGATGATATGGTGAATTAGAAGAAAATAAACCCCAGAAAAGCTGTGGGTTATTAAGTGAGTAATAACTGTTCTGTGCAGTGCATGAGACACAGATACTGAAAAAGAAATAAGGATAAAAACAAAATGGAAGTTTCATAAGGCTTGCACTCAAGATAGGCCAGTAAGAGTTACACAGACACTTTCATGGTGCTTCCTAATGTGTGAGTCTGTCATTTGGCAGCTTTAATGCTTCAACATTTTTGTCCATGTGATATTAATACTTACAACAAAATCACACTCAGAGCAATATTAATATCAAGATAGTAATATAACTAACTTCAGAGATGACCTGTGAATAGCTGCAAACCCTACAAATATTCCACTCCTCCATAAAAGCAGGATGGGGTGCATCCTCACAAACCAAGATGCAGTTCACTGGCTGAAAGTACTGCAAAAATTCTGACAGTATCAAATACTTACATTACACTTAGAATACAAACATATCCAATTTAGCATTTATGGTAAGTCACTTTCCTAAAACATATTTTCTTCTGTAGAATGACTCAATTAAAATGCATGCCCCAAAACAGTGAGTTTTATCAGATACAGAAAATCTTCGGCAGAAAAATCCAAACCAATCTAAATGGTTGATAATGTTATTAAATAAATCTAAGTAACAGAAAAAGTACATCTACCTGGTATCTTTTCAGAATTAGTATGATGTCATAGTGGCATCTGAACATCAGTTTAGCAGTTCCCTTCTTGTCCCCACCAAAACTGCAGCAGTAGTTTATAGTCCTTATAAAACAATATGACAAACTGGTAGTTCTTTCTTTTCTTTCCAAGAGCTCTTAAGAGTCACTTAAAATAACAGAAAATATGATCAACTATTAAGAGTCCAAAAGTTCTAAAATTCATATGCTATTCATTATTTGGAACATAAGGGACCAAACTCCATCACTAAATGAATCAGGTCTTCTATGACGATTTGCTAGAAAAACACCAGCAAGTGTTGATATTTACATTACTACTGCATTGTAATAAAAAACTGTAAGAGGTGTAACAGGAAACCTTGAACTACGTTCTCGTTTGACAAAGAACTAGAACTGGTCCTGAGGATTCATACATGGAGTATGACTTCTCAAGCAATTTCTCAGTTTAACAAAATTGTTACTCAAAGTCCAAAAAGCTAGTTCACATGAATATCATGTATAGTCAAAAGTTTTAAAGCCAATGATATTGTGTTTGCACATGAAATAGAAAGCTTCCTTAGTGAGAAGGATGTAGCAACCATAAAATTACCCCTACTCCCATAGAGTCTTGGCTTTGCTTAGACTTTTATCATAATAATCAATTTCCATTTTTGTAATCAATCATGTAAGCTTTAGCACTACAGCATTTAAAATCAAACTACTCTCAAGACCTGGATTAAAGGGTTCATTAAACAGTAACGAATCATTAACACTACTTGGCTGTGCCCCAGTTGTTAAATAAAGTTATTTCCAGCTGCAAGTGAATTGTGCTTATCATCAAAAAGTATTAGCAGTTTACCAGAGCTCTGCATGTTAGATGGGTGCCTTAAGTGTTAAAATGTGTGTCTTCGAAGATGTTTAACTCCCAGACATACTAAACTACTAAAGCAGTGCTCTGTTGGCCCAAGATCCCAAACAAACAGCAGAGTTTTAGTTTGTTTGTTTGGTTTTTTATGCCTCTTTTAATGAACTGAGCTCCATATGACCACTGTGCAGGGAGTTCATTTTAGTATGACATCACACCATCTGCATTCCTCCTTCTCCTTTGCTTTTGTGAATAATGTATTTACTAAAAACTGAACAAAAGACCGTGAGACAAAACCTTAGAAATAAACTGAATAATTTAAAGATGCTGCAATTGTCATCAGTTAATCTCATTTCACAATTGTTCTCCAAACAACTCCTTTTATATAAAAATTCCCTTGGTCAAACCATTTTTAGAAGCTTCACTAATACTAATCAAACTTGACAGTGCCCAAGAATAGGAAGAGAACCCTCAGATACCAGACCCAAAATGACAAATCTGCAGTCTGTGAGCTCTCCCTATGCCCTTTCCAAATTAAAAGATTTTATAATAAAGACAATTGTCATTAGTGAGCTACTTAAAAGAAATTGAGCTCCAGAAATTATTAATTCCTAGACTCACTTTTCAAAATCCCCTTGGAACATGCTCTTGTGGCCTTTTGTTAGAAACTGATTGGCAACACAAACTGCTGAAATGAGGATGTTACTTGATGGAAAGGGTACCAGAAAAACTTTGGTAGAATCTCAATAACACAGAATTGCAAAGTGGAACCCTTTGTCCATACTTCTGTATTCATATTCTTTGACCACACATAATGAAATATAGTTTCTGAAACAGTGTATCAAAACAGCTTTTCCACCCACAAAATAACTTTGTTATTCACAAGATCACAACTTTCCAAGTGAAAAAGGTTGATTGCCTCCACAAACCTGCAGATGATGGAAAGTAGCATGAACAGCAGTTGCAGAAACATTTCAGGTATATTTCCTAGCTCATACCAGTAATTCAGAGACTAAACTGATGATTCTAACAGGTAAGGCTTTCTCATTGACTGATCTACTAGCAGAGAGTATGGATAATTCAATGAGCGTTTATATTTTATTACATAACATGTATAGCAAAGGTTTTCCAGGTGTATTTCTCAGTTTCATGCACCTTAAATGAAATATGGAAATGTGAAGAAGTTTAAGAACCAATAAGGAGGGAAGGTAAGAAATGCTTTTAACATTAACACAGAATGCTGGGAAACAGACTTTTGAAACTGTCCTTTGCTGTAGTCTTTTATGGCATCATGGCTCATTTACAAAGACCCCTTTAGCTTGTTCAATTCTATCTGCAGACATATGTATCTTCAAGCTTCTTGATATCATGATCTCAGAACCTTTGCCACAAGGATGGCATTGTTAAGTAACTGGAACAGCATGGAAGCAAAATTTCCCAAATCTGTGTTCTGTACTCAGAAGACCAGCGCAAAAGAGAGCAATGGCCTAACAGAAATCACAGATGAAGATCTGAATGCCTTACTGTTACTAGAAGAAATCAGTGATTTAAAAATATGACTTCATATGATTCTGAAATGAAATAAACTCTGATATAACTCCAGAAATCAAAGGCATTTCAAATTGTATACTCAATTGCATTCTTGTAATTGATACATTCAGTCTCACAAGGGGTATTCTGCAATAATGATTATGCTAAAAGCAGCTGGTTTTCACAAAGAACTGGAATCAATGACTCAACTTGTTTCTTCCAGTCCTGTGCATATTTATTTTTTTTTAAATTCCTACCTTATTTCTCACCACTAAGTCATGCAGCTTAGTAGTCTATCAACTAAAATCTACAGTGACTACAAATACTAAGTATAATGTGACAGAAGATCATACTATGTTGAGTGGAAACAATGGTGTACATTTCCATTTACTCATGTTCATGATTTCACATTGTTAAGATACAGTTGCACAAGACAGTTATAGATCATCCCTATTTAAAACAGTCCAGTTGGGAAAAAGGAGAGACTTGCCAATTAATGGTGATCTTTGTAAACAATCTCAGCAGAAGCTTTTATTTTTATCTGCTTTTTTTGTTTTGCAATGGAAATTCTCCTCTCTTCCTCATAAGATAATTGTTTTTAGCCTTTCTGAAATTCTTTAATCAGTCTCCGAGGTTTTTCTTGGCAAACTAATAAAACCCTTCTAATTGAGGAAACTGTATTAGAAGGTACAATGAAACCCATAAAACACTTCACATATCAGAAGCCAAAGTTAAAATTAAGATGCAAAAAAAATTTAGGAAAGCATATATAATTCTGTAAAAATTATAAAAGTTGTATGAGAACAAGATAAAAAAAGAGCTATGCAACAAAAATAGAAATTTAATGCAAGCAATATCCCCAAATATTTTAATAAAATATACTACATGAAATTTGACAAATAACAGTAATACGAGTCTGTATCATCTCAAAATATCTCAAATGGGCAAATCATTTAGAAAGTTCTATTCCTAGTTAGCTGTCAATCTATTTAAAATAATGCAGCAGACCACCCCTAAACAAGCTATTTAAAGTAATAATTGAGAAAAAAATTGACTGAAAAAAGACAACCATCCACAAGATGCTCCATGACAGACCCCACCAGTATTACAGTACTGTAGCTGCCAAACACAATTATCTTTACCATTTATAACACTATTTTCCATAGACACTCTTTAGTGCAAAGAGAGTTTGAGACTTTTTAATTTTTAGCTACATCAAACCTAAAAGATTTTATTAATACAGAATGTTATTCTGTGCATGATTGACCTTACTAGTACATGTACAATTTGTTGTTAAAAAGTAATCTGAAAAAAGTGTTTAGCATCCCTGCCCCCCATGAACAAATGAGATGTTTCCACAACCGTAACTAATTCTATCTGTTCTTCCTCCTCATCACTGGACTCAAATTCCCAAGATCCAGGAAAACTACTTTTAATCTTTTTATGGGACCAGAAATAAAACATACTCCTGGGATCCATGACCAGCAGCAACTGGTTCCTCTTACCCTGGTACTCCACACAATCTCCCTAAGAGCTTGTAAGTTTTGCCAAGGCTTTTGGAGGTGTTTCACTACTCTGCTTGAGAGATTCTCTGGCTTGCCTTTCAGATTCCCATTGCTATTTTCACTGAGTGTACAGAACTCTGCTTGGATCTGGGTTCAGGCAAGGTAATTAATATCCCAGCTGAAGTTGCTAAAGTAAGTTCTCTGGATTTTGTCCAGAGCATACATTTACAAACACAAAAGTTAACTGAACTTAATCAAACTACAGTGAAGACAAGCAAAATACCTCTTTTAATTTTCTTTGTTCTGGTTATTAAGAATCAATATTATGACTGTAATGCCTTCAATTTACTTTCAGAGGCTCATTTGTGGAATTTTCAAATACATAGAAAAAGATTCCCTTTCTTTAAACAAAATAATTTATATTATTTCTGATACTGAGATATGCAGGAACAATATGGAAAAATGGGGGTATGCATTGCATTTTATATAAAAATAGGTCTTAAAAACTGCAAGGTTTATGTGTGTCCTTTCACAAAGTCTGATGAAATCTGGATGCAAAGGTCTTTGGTTTTGTCTAGTTTCATTTAAAATATTTATTCTTACAGTCGAAACCCCCAAAACCTAAATCACTTGCCTACATAACCTCACTGGTGTGTGCACCATCATTACTGATACCCTTATCAGTGGTTATCAGCGACCTCTCTGTCTCAAAAGAAAAATTAATGAGAATATAGGATGACTAAATATGAAAACTTCCCCACCTGTGTATCCTTGTACTTTTCTCTTAAGTCCATGAGCCGGTGATAAGCTTTAATTGCTTCTGAAAACTCTCCAACATCTGTACTGGTGAGAAGATAGTTTTCCCATATCTGCCAGTGCTCATAGTTGCATTTGAGAGCTTCTTGGAGGGTTCGAAAGGCTTTGATCCTAAACAAGAATAAAAAAAGAACAGATATTGAAATTCCATATTACATCTTTATTATAGAAGGTTTCTATACCAAAATCAGTTGGCATAGTATCAACTAAAAAATTGCTTATTTAAAAAGATCACATTTACAACACAGTGCAAGAAAGCCATTGTTCGTAGTTTACAATACTTGTAAATCCTTGATCTCTCTTGCAAACTATTTTCTCTCAGGTCATTTACAACAGTACACTCTGTAGTTTGAACTAGGTAACTTCCCTTAGCTCTTGCAATTTTTTTTTTGACAAAAATTTGTTGTAACTGTGCTATGTATGTCAATATTTTCCTTTCTAGATTTAACTGGCACCATGAGAAAACAATCTTACTCATGCTGCAGTTGTAACAAACATTAAAAAATTAAAAATCACTGAGTTCATGACAGATGTAGAATGGTATTGGTTTATTTCATCACACAAAGGAAGGTTACTTAATACCTTTTTGTGATTTATTTTAAACATTTGCACGTGGCAAACATGCATATCCATTGCACAAAAGCCCACCACTTTCAACTGGTTTTTCTCTTAGGTCAGCTGCAAGGTTTAATAAAACATTGTTCCCTGACACTGTGTTGCTCAGTACAAATCTGTCAGAGTGGCCCCAAACACTACTAAGGGTCCTTCACCAAAGGAACCATCTCATATTGGCACGAGAAGGTGTTGTGGAATAAAGGTGGACAGCACAATTCCTATAAAATCATCATCAAGTTACAAAGCATCTTCATTTTTTCATATGCATTCACTGCAGGCAACTCTTGACCATTCTCTTACCAAAGGAAAGCCGTAATGGCATCCTCTGATAAGGAAAATGCCATCTGAAATATATGTTGGTAAGGCGTTATGGTTTGAGCCTGG